>CM059269.1:25213511-25466011 GCA_030347295.1 Setipinna tenuifilis | reverse complement strand
CACAAAGAAATACATGTGCCTTAAGGAAGTTTCTCGGAGCAGGGACACTTCAGACACACACACACTTCACTGCTCTTATAGTGACTGGTAGGTTGTTCCACCATTGAGGGACAATGACAGAGAAAAGTTTAGAGTGATGTTGCCTTGTGTGAAGAGAGGGTACGGCCACACGGTTCGTATAAAAGGAATCGCATCACTCTGGACGGGATGTGAGCCTTTAGTATGACCTTTAGATGAGCAGGGGCAGATCGTGATGTGACTTTGTACGCTAGAGTCAAAGCCTTGTGTTGAATTCTGCCAGCCACCGGGAGCCCATGCAGGTTGATGAAGAGTGGAGTGATGTGCTCTTTTGGGTTGATTGAAACCAGTCGTGCTTCTGCATTCTGGACCATTTGTAATGATTGGATTGCACAAGCAGGCAGGCCAGCCAACCTCATTATCTGACCTTCATCAACCCCTTTCCCTTTAATGTAATCTTACATCCTCCACAGTCCACGTCATGAGTAAAGAAGGCCTGAGCAAGATTCCGAGATAATACACTGCAGTTATTAATGTCTGTGAGACTGACACATATTACAGAGAACACTCATAAGTGTGAGAGCCACAGAATGGAGATGCAACGAATCGTCCCATTTCTGCTGTGGATCCTCATCAGAGATGCTGACTGCCTCCTGGGCCCTGAGCCATTAGTGTTTGCAGGGGCTGAAAAAGATGCATGCTTTTCCACAAAAGAACTGGATCCTGCTGAGGACTATGTGCTGTACAGGGTTTTTAAAGAAGGAGACCTGCTCCTGTTCAACACTTCAACACAGCATTATGGGTCACATTCAAAGGAACATCAAGTCACATATTCAATGGATTTTAGATTAAATGCCGTCAACTCCTCTCACAGCGGAGAGTACCGTGTGGAAGGCTGGACTGGTGGGAACAAAACAGCCCAGAGGAAGTATTTTCTCATCGTGTGTGCAGAGGAGAATATTGAAGATCTTTCCTCACACATTGGCGGTAGAGTTCATTTGTGCGGGACAGATTTCAGTGATCAAGAGCCAGCAGTGATTCAACTTTACAGGGAAGCCAGTCTGTGTAAAACAGGTTACTTGAGGTGGGATGCCCCAAAGCACTTGATTTTGGACACAAACTCATCCATGGTGAGACTCCCTGAAGACCTGAGGGATCGCCTGCAGGTTGACCTTAATAGTTCATCAGTCGTCCTTAGGGAAATATCAGAGGATGACTTTTGTAATTTTTACGAGTGCCTGATTTGGCGTAGAGGTCAATGCCAAAAACTGACATCCACATCTCTCTTTTATCTCGTTAAACCAACCCTCACAAGAATTGGAAGCCAAGTAATTCTTCCATGTAACATCACAACCACGTCTCCACATCAGGTCCACTGGTTAACTCCCAGCGGTAACATCACTCTTTTGTCTGAGGAGCCGTCTCAGGTTCCTCACAATGACACTCACCGGGAGGAGAAGATGTACATGTTGAACGGCACCCAGACGGGAGACTATTCCCTCATCATCCCTTCTGTTCAACGAGACTATGGTGAATACCTCTGTGCTCATCGTCACTATCTAGTAAAATACATTACATATACTTGTAAGAGCACTATTAGCACTGCTATATTTTTTAACAATGAAACCGTTAAACTGGATTGTTCAAAAACATTTGACAATAGCATCCAGTGGTTCCGTCAGAGAGCTGTAAGTGGCCAAGAGTTGATTCTGGACTCTGTTAACAAAGCAATTATTTTACCTGACGATCTGAAAGGCAGGGTGAACAGAACATCTCCACTTTCTTTTATCATATCCAACCCAACAGCTGAAGACAATGGGTCGTACACATGTAGAGACGAGGCTCCAGGTCACTGCTATGAGAACACCATTCACCTGCAGTACAAGAATCCTTATGGCATTGACACTCCTTTCTACAAAGCGTACACTTCACTTATAAGCTGTGGGCTGCTGGCAATGGTCTGTGCTGTGATTGTGGTGTGTCTGTGGAAGAGAAGACCAGACCAGGCCTTCCAAGAGAAGCGAAAAAGAGACACTGAGGAACCAGGACACCAGACCAGTGTGGTGGAGCAGAGTGGAGATGGAGATCTCCTTGGTGACCTGGAGATGGATGGACACAACGTCTAAATTGACATGCATCAGGCTCAGACAGGTCCACCCGTTTCTGTCTACATGGACGCATCAGACTTGACAAAATATTTTGTTGTAAAAACATTATTTGATTGTTGTTTTACATTTGCATGTGGTAAGGTGACTATGTAAATATGCTAATCACATGCCGTTCCTAATTTTTATGCTACCTTTTTCACAAGGACAACAAAAGACAATGTTTTTAGAATTAAGCATTTACTCACCTTTAAATAATTTCGTTTTTTAAAATTATGAATACTTAGCCCTTTATATTAATATCCATATTCTTTGTATCCTTCTTCTTCTTTTTTTATTGTAATATTAAAATATTTTGACAATGGTCTAATGGGAATTATAATTATTGTAAAAAGTAATTCACAAAACTAAAATAATAAAATTAGACTACAATGTACTTTTGTATTGTAAAATGTCTACATCAGCTTTAAACTTGCCATTTAAGTATTGTGATATCATATCATTTCACTTTTGGAAATCCATTTCAAATTTCTACAATTGCAAATACTACTACTACCACTACTATTACTACTACTACTACTACTACTACTACTACTAATAATAATAATAATAATAATAATAATAAAACTGTATTTGTATAGCACAATTCATACAAGATGTATAGCTCAAAGTACTTTAACAGTTTGGCAGGAAAAAACACAAAGAAGGGAAGTTCAGGGAAAAGTCGTTCAGGCGCTGTTGACGGTAAGAGCTTCTTAAGACCCTTCTTCGGCTCCCGTAAAAAGCACACGTGTTTCACAAAATATTTCTTAGCCTAAGAAGACCTGCTGTGAATAAGGATCTTTAAGAAGGATCCGGAGCGCTCTTAACACCCTTCTTAAGGTTGTCCTGATTGTGTTTTCCCCTTTTTCCTTTCTTTCATGTACCCCTACTACCCATGAAGTGCTAAAGAATTAGGGAGGAAATATGTCCTCTATGGTACCATGTGTTTGAAATATTTTACCACAGTTCCCTAATTTGTCCCTAATCAGTTTTAATAAATATTTAATATTTATTTCAGGAGTGTTCTATACTATATTTACTCCTACTCTCATACTTAACCATTTGTTGAACACTAAAACAACTTGAGCTGCAGTGCATATCTGAAATCAAGTTGGAAAAGGTTTAACCTCAGAACACATCGGCTCTACAATCCAGGGATAAGTGACATCATACAACTGACACAGAGAATTGAACGCAGCTGGAAAATAATCAATTAAGGCTTGATGATGGTTCAGTGGGTGCAGTATAATGGGCTACTCTGGAATCAATTGTTTACTGAGCTCGAGTGTGTGTGTGTGTGTGCAGGGGTGCAACTACTCATTTCTAGGGGGGTATGCAAGAATAATTTTGGCGCCCCCCCCCCCCCCCCCCCAAAAAAAAAAAAGTTCAGAAAATAAGTAAATACAATTGAATTCATATATTCTCTTACTGTAAAATGAACAAACCCTGCTACCACAACAACAACCACAAAAAAAAAATTCCCCCTTTAAAACCACTTGTCCTCAACATTCTACTCGCTCTGTTGAAACATTAATGTGACACAACACAATTTACAATTGGAGACCAGAAAACATTAAAACATGTTCATTTCAAACACCAGTTTGTTAATAATAGGCTTATTATCACAAATCAACTGAGTTGGTGTTGTTAACTTAGTATTCCATTTTGTTCTCATGGCCTATGGCCAACGCATTTCCTCATAGACGTCCAGCGTCAATGCACTTCAATGGCCCAGCACGGACCCCTAATTTTCTATGCATGGCAACTGGATGGTCATTGGAGAAATGCCATTTTTTTCTCCCGCCCCCGGACGCAGAGCGTCTCTGGAGGTGAATAGAATGGTGGGCGGAGTTTTGCTGTTGTGGACTTCAAGCAGTCCCAGTGTTGATTGGTGAACCTCTGAATCCAGTTTTGATTGGCTGGCGTTTTTGATACATAGACGGTCACTTGGCTGCTGGAGCTCAGTCCCATCGCGGATGTTGCATGCGACGTTGTAAGACAAGCAGTGACCAATTTGTTAGCATTTCCTCAGCGAAAATACTTGTTCATCTCTTACACTGTATATAAATCACACGCACACTTATTTCCGTTTTGGTTTATTATAATTTTCTCGTTCGTTTTTAATTTCGTTTCGTTAGAATCATACTGTTAGGTAGGTTGGCACTAGTGCTACTTAACTAGCCCACTAGCTCTCCTGAACTAGCCCGCTAGCGCACCTGCACTAGCCCGCTAGCAGAGCACTATGGCAGACCATTTTCTACAGAAGGAACGAAGGGTAGAATGAACGTAGGCTGTAAGTAAATGGACAAATGTTATGATTAAGTTGGCAGTGAGCTTCCCCTCTTTGGAATACCAGCATCCGCCACTGAATTACAGTAGTAAAACTCCTCCTCCTCGTCTAACCTACACTGTGTCTCGGAGCGGGGGGCGCCGCCACCGCCCTTCGTCACCACCATAGCTAGATACACCGCAGAGAGCTGGGGAGAATGCGGTTAGATCATGCAGCTGAGCTGCCACTTTATTCCCTAAAGTGCTGGTCCGGTGTTGTGCATGATCAGACGTGATCAGCGTGACAAACAACGCCACTTGGGTGCCGGCTACCTTTGCAATATGTAATAGCCTGGTGCCATCTCTTTTTGAATATTGGAAATATTCCTTCCCTCACAAGTCATAACCTCTCTCTGGCGCCCCCTGTGGTCTGGCGCCCCCCTGCAATGCATATGCTGCATATATCACTTTTGCGCCACTGTGTGTGTGTGTGTTTAGTAGATACGTTATGGAGTAAGGTTACTTCCAAAAAGACGTATCCATGATTCTAACCATTCGTACTCGTGAGGTTAAACATTTGTACGTCAGTAAAAACACGTGTACACAAAATTCTGCTGTCATAGGCCTACTCATAATTGTTAGATGTTGTGGAGGTTAGCACTGTATTTATGTGGGTATGAATCTAAAAGCTGTGAGTGCAAAGTCTTGTGAATACGACTGCAATTTCTACGACTACGAAGTCTCCCTTGTGAACACGAATTCAGATTTATGGGTACGAAGAAAAAAGTGGTGAAATGACGTCAGAGACAGGCCACAAGGGAAAGCAATCGATTCCCGATTGTTGGAAACGCGCATGCGCCAATTCATGGTGGACGGCGGGGATGAAACATCACAGGTAAAGACCACAGAATGTCTAATGATAAGTCAATGACACATTCCACATGTTTATATTTATTTAATGGAATTGCACTGTTTTATATAATAAACAGCTTATGAAGGTACAGACTTAATTCTTTGCTGACGCTGACTTGGTCTAGTGCATTCGTTTACAACGACGCTAGCAGCTAGCGGGAAGTCAAGTCAAGTCAGTCAGTCAGTCAGTAGATCATTGCGAGTAAATACAGTTCATCAGTGCCATCAAGTCCCGTACCATTTATGTAGACAGTTTTTACAGACCGCTGAACCGGAACCCGTGTGTGAAACCGGCTATTGGGCTAGATGGATTGTCATAATTATGACGAGTATATTTGTGTGGTCTTATTGGTCATAACCAAGAGATTATGGCTAACGGAGCGTGTTTGTGTCGCGGTGCTACAGAGAGGGGAGTTTGGATACTATGAGGTTATTCCAACTCCAAGTAGGTGGTTTGGGGATAGACGTAGGTAAATCAAGCCAGAGGAAGTTGTAAACCTCTTAGAGAGTAGCCTGCTCGCTTTCTGTAGTTAGAGAAGGGGATTCCAGGCTCTTCTTTTATCTCTTTTACCACTACTGGGTTAACTCACCCTGGTGTGTCACTAAACCACTTACTTTGAATCCCCCACTCCCCTCTCTGTAGCACCGCGACACAAACGCCCCCCGTTATAATCTCTTGTTTATGACCAATAAGACTACACAAGTTATTCGTCGTCATATTATGACAATCCATCTGACCCAATAGCCGGTTTCACACACGGGTTCCGGTTCAGCGGTCTGTAAAAAATGTCTGCATAAAATGGTACGGGACTTGATGGCACTGATTAACTATATTTACTCTCAATGATCTAACTCAGTGGTCCCCAACCTTTTTATCACCGCGGACCGGTGAATGCTTGACAATTTTTACTGCGGCCCGGGGGGGCGTGGCCTCAGAGCGCTCTGACTCGTGACTGGTCGCTTTCTTAACGTTTACTTTAAATATACCGTCAAAATAAGATACAGATGCGCCACAGATACATTTATAAATAAAAAATATTTTCATTCCTTCAACATTCAACAATATTTCAACATTCCTTCAAAATAAGATAACCAAATACGAATAAAGAACAGTTAAAACATAACGTCAAATCAATGGGAGCCCTGAGCTTGTTTCTCTGCAATGAGACGGTCCCATCTGGGAGTGATGGAAGACATTGACATCTGAAGTGTGTTGCTAGTCTACTCCGTTGTTTTGTTTTTGTTGCTGTCACGGCAGAAAACCCCGCTTCACATAGATAGGATGTTGGAAATGGCAACAGGGTTTTCACTGCTGTGGTGGCGATCTCAGGGTAGCCTATTCTGCCATGACTTTAATCCAGAACACCGGCAGAGTTGCTGTCTCAAACAGACTTTTAATGCCGCCGTCATTTGCAATCTGCAGCAGTTGATCTTCTTCTTGCACAGACATGCTGAGTTCACCTGGTTTGTTGACGAATGGGTCGCGGATCCATTCCTTGCCAGTTCGTGGGTCTTTGTGGTTGGAGAGTAGCGCTCGAACTCCTTTAACAGCAAAGACAGGTGGTCGTGCACCAGTTGGGTTTCCCTCGGGACAGCCATGTTATTTCTGTGTATAGGAGAAGACGTCTGTGCTCCGCATCCATCTCCTCACAAAGCTGCTCAAACAGGCGCGAGTTAAGGGCTTGTGCTTTGACATGGTTAATAACTTTAGCAACATCATTCAATACACTGTTCAATTCTGGTGGCATTTTCCGGCTTTCCCTGTGAATGATGCAATGTGTAGATTCACATTCAGGCGCAACTTCCTTAATGCTCGCAGTTAAACCAGACAGCCGTCCGGTCATGGCAGCAGCTCCGTCTGTGGGTGATAGCCCGCTACTGGTCGAGTGATCACTATTTGCCGGTGGATGCGTGATGGGCCATCATCGTCATTTTGGAATAGTTTTCCACTAATTGATATGGTACAGCTTTTGTTTAGCGGGTTGAGGTGTAGCGTCTGCTTTTTTTGTTTCATGACGAAACGTTCCATATTGATTATTTGTTGTGCGGCCCGGTACCAATTGCTCCACGGCCCGGTGGTTGGGGACCACTGATCTAACTGACTGACTGACTGGCTAGCGTCGTTGTAAACAAATGCACTAGTCCAAGTCAGCGTCAGCAAAGAGGAATATAAACCGGACTTATACATGGACATATTTGTACACGAATTAAGTCTGTACCTTCATAAGCCGTTTGTTATATAAAACAGTGCAATTCCATTAAATAAAAACAGATGTGGGATGTGTTGTTGACTTGTCATTAGACATTCTGTGGTCTTTAGTAGTGATGGCAGTCTGAGACAGAAGCGCCGGAACGTGCTTCAAACCATTAACTACACCAAAATCAAGCATCCTTTCCCTAAGCACTTTCACCAATTACACAATACAAAGATTAATTAATCTTTATTTGTAAAAATAAAAAAAAAACTTTGTATAGAGGTGTGTGTGTGTGTGTATTTTGGTACGTTCACACCAGAATATACGTGTTTCCTCTACACACTAGTTCTATGACTTTTTTGTCACTGACTGCGTTCACATGGTGAGATTGGTTTGGTTTGGGATTGGTTCACAACGGGTGGTCTGTCCCCCAAGTCCCTGTTCACATGCAGTTTGTCTAAGCGGATTCGGCGAGAGTTCCGGCCCTTTCCGCTACGCTAGGCGGGGGCGCTGTAGTCAACTTCTATCTTTCTATTATTATCTTTTAATACAAGGAACGTCTCTTCCACGCATAACTCTTGAACCACTCATCCGTTTGATCTCAAATTTGGACGGCGTCATCATAATATTACCAGTGTGTGCAGTACCGAGTTTCGTGTTGTTTGGGCAAAAAATGCCAAAGATATCGGTCAAAACGTGCCGACCCAGCCATGACGACCCAGGCTGATAAGATTTGCAATGCTAGCTGCTACAATGTTGGACATAACGCGACTAACGACACATAACTAAAATAATGGACATAACACGAGTAAACATTTGCCCACAACAAAGCTGCTACGTAGGTAAGATGTATCTTATCGTATACGCAACAGCAGACTACAGCACTGCACACATATGCCTACAGTGCATACAGACCACGCTTAGAGGAGACTGAACTTTTCACCTCTCATTCCGGTTATTACTCATAGCAAAACAGTGGCTAAAGAAAATCTTACAAGTCAGTCAGTGCAAATGTATTTACATAGCCTTCTCCTTTCACCTGATATTATTACCCACTTAAACAATAAGGTGGTCTAAACAAAAACGTAATACTCTGGCACATCTTCTATGGGCTCTGCACTGTTCCTACTAAATAAAGACAATAAACAAACTTTCTGGCGGCATACGAACATGGTGTTCCAGGAGTTTGACGCATTCGCGTACGTGTTGTGCATTCTGCTGTGTTAGAAAGTCTGTATGAAGGAACAAACTGCGTTTTTTATTTCGTTGATACATGCGCAATACATGAAAACCAATCCGATCCCGTTCACATGGCAGTCGAAGTGGTTTCGAAAGAGCCCCGGCCTGGAGTCGCAGGGGGATTAGGAAAACCAATTCCAATCCAAACCAATCTCCGTTCACATGAAGCTGGTTCGATCCCAAACCACTTCCAAGTGGTTTCGACTTGTCCATGTGAACGCACTCACTGTATCAAAGCCTCCTGCCACTATGAAGCTAGGCCAATTTAGTTGCAGCTTTGGCTTTTCACCAGGAGAAGTCACTGTTACTGAAGCTTCAAGTAATGAACCCATTTTTGAAGCAATGTGCCTAAGCGGTCCAGTGCTTCACCAAAACTTCATTGGCGCATGCGCGTTTCCAACAATCGGGAATCGATTGCTTTCCCCTGTGGCCTGTCTCTGACGTCATTTCACCACTTTTTTCTTCGTACCCATAAATCTGAATTCGTGTTCACAAGGAAGACTTCGTAGTCGTAGAAATTACAGTCGTATTCACAAGACTTTGCACTCACAGCTTTTAGATTCATACCCACATAAATACAGTCCTAACCTCCACAACATCTAACAATTATGTGTATGACAGCAGAATTTTGTGTACACCTGTTTTTACTGATGTACAAATGTTTAACCTCACGAGTACGAATGGTTAGAATCATGGATACGTCTTTTTGGAAGTAACCTTACTCCATACTATGTGTTCTTCACATCGTGCTGTGTTGTGTTCTGATGGCAGCAATTAACACAACATGCCAATGTGAGACTGTACCACCAGGGGGCGCCAATGTATACAAAGTGAGTCCTGTGGTTGGATATCATTAGGTGGTTAAGTGTCATTTGTGACCCTTGTCATTTGTGACCCTCCCTGTTTTTTTTTTTTTCTACTGTCTATGTTTGTGAATAATTTCCAACCAATGTGTTGCTGTCTATGGCGCCTCTAAAGTGACACAAGGAAAGAAAAAAATATGTAAATGTTTCTAGTGCACACCAGAAACTTAAATGTATGCATCAGAAAGATTTACGAGATTCACACTCATAGATCAGTAATGGCTAATTGCGCAGGGCGCACAAAATCATCCTAAAGAGGACACATTTATTCCCACTAAGAATAAACCACTTTTGGTTTGTTAGCATAATAAGGTCAAGAGCATAGTCCAGGCACAAAGGTAAAAACCTTGGTCCACTTGGTGCTCAGCCACATCATGTGAGATCACTTCACATGTTTTCTCAGTCACCACTGCCTTACTGTTGCTTTCAATCCTTCCTTTTTTTATGGCCCAAGTCTGTAACAATATGCAGTAGTGCTCCAGTACAGTAAAGTGCTTCATCAAGACAAAGGCCAAGCAAAGCAAAGTTTATTTATAAAGCGTACTTTCATACTTAAAAAAAGAAATAAGAATAGTAAAACTGGGTAGAGTGGTAAAAGATTAAAACATCAAAGAAGCCATAAAAACAAATCAGTAAAAGGCATCTGAAAACAGCTTTGTCTTTAGCTTAGACTTAAAACAGGATGTCTTCTGGGAGCTGGTTCCAGAGTTTGGCTGCATAACAGCTAAAAGAGGCCTCACCGCTATCAGTGTACAAAGTCTTCATGACAAGCCATAAATTAATTTAATGGGGCACACATGTCCCCCTGTTATGTTTGATGTCTATTTACATTTGCATCAGATTGCATTTCCCCCAGTGTGCAATGCGATATGTTAAATCACGTGATTGCTGCTATTTTGGGGTATTTCAAATTACTCAGCACATGTCTGCACCATAGATTAATGCCCAAGCAGACATATGATTCTACAATAGCTGTCAAAGAGCAATGAATATCATACCTACATGCACAGATTTTGATAGATGCATTTATATTTATATAGTGATAAAATGTGTTAATGTCTTAAGTAAGAGTGGTGCTATATTTCCTCTCTCTCTCTGAGTGCGTTCACATGGACAAGTCGAAACCACTTGGAAGTGGTTTGGGATCGTACCAGCTTCATGTGAACGGGGATTGGTTTGGTTTGGAATTGGTTTTGGTTATCCAGTTGCGACGCCAGGCCTGGGCTGTTTCGAAACCACTTCGACTGCCATGTGAACGGGATCGGATTGATTTCAGGTATTGCGCATGTATCAACGAAATAAAAAACGCAGTTTGTTCCTTCATACGGACTTTCTAACACAGCAGAATGCACAACACGTACGCGAATGCGTCAAACTCCTGGAACACCATGTTTGTATGCCGCCAGAAAGTTTGTTTATTGTCTTTATTTAGTAGGAACAGTGCAGAGCCCATAGAAGATGTGCCAGAGTATTACGTTTTTGTTTAGACCACCTTATTGTTTAAGTGGGTAATAATATCAGGTGAAAGGAGGAGGCTATGTAAATACAGCCTATAAACATTCACTTGAAGCATAGTGTCCCCTATTGATATGAGTAAATGCAAAAATTGGGGTTTTGTATTGCCAATATTTTGGACCGAGAAGGTGGCACAAAATATGTCATGCACGCTCTGCACAAAGACCTCTAAAAGCACAGCACATACCATCAAAAAACATCTTACTACTGTAGAATGATGGTGCTTTCACAAATCACTCCTACACGCTACACAAACACACAGAGTGTCATTCATTCAAAACCCACATCCATGCCCACTTGGGAAATCATTTCCATATAAACTCTCACCTCACAAAATTCACCTATCATAAACTCATCATACCTACAGTTCCTACATTTCAATACACTGCGGCGGTCATACCATGTACCGCTATGCAATACACCTAGTTACTTAGGCTGTTGAACTAAGCTCGCTCTCATCTGTTACATATGCGCTAAAGCAATAATTAATGTGAAGGATGGCAGGGGTTTTCGAGCTTAGTTGTCAAGCTATATCATTAATCAGAAAAAGTCACTACTCTCTTATAAAGTTAATGGTAGCTCTTTCAGTTTTTTTCGAGGTTAAATCTGTTGCTGTAGCTGTAATCTCAGTGAACCCAAACTTGACATCTAAACTGACTTTCCGTTTTCTGCCTCCTTGAGTATCAGGCATGGGAACTACCATGGAAGCTATTTTATCCATTCCCCACTCATCAACGTAGTCTGCATTTGGTCTTGTTGTGCCGTAGAATGTGAAATCCATTGCTGTTTGTTCCCTCCTGATTGGATAAAAGGTGTAATTTCTGGTTTCGTTGCAACCAACGGACTCCCCCTTCATTACCAGTCTTTGAAAGATATCACTGCAAAACTCCTCACCATCAGAGTTTGTGTACTTTTTCTCTGCCTTATGTTTTGATTCATCAAAGCGCTGACATGTGTCCACACCATAAGTAAGGCCAGAAATTCGTGATGTCACTATCTGTGGTTGACTTCCAAACTCTGCAGCACCTACCATTACAGCTTGTTGAGGATGTAATGGACAGAGGATTTTGCAGTTTTTGCTAAATTGACCCTTCATGTAGTCCTGCAAGATTTTACACAATGCATATCCCCCGACCAACACCAAATAGTCAATGTGCAATTCTGGGTTTTTCAAGAGTTCTTTTAAGACTGAGGCTATGCCTCGCAAACTTTCATCAAAAAAGGATTTAAATTTTGCGGGTGAGATGTCAATCGATCCATCATTCCATGTCACACCCTGATGTCCCTGCACAAGCTCTGGCACACTTTGTTGTCTGTGCTTCTTAATAATCTCTGTTAAATTGTACTGACAGGGAAAGCTATAGCCATCATTCTCATCAGCACACTTGGCTGAGGCAAATTCGTACATCAGCTTCTGCAATTCGGGTGCATATTGTTTCTCATACTCATCCCAGCATTCATCACCAACTATTTCCTTCAAAAAGGACTTCAGTTGTCTGTCTATGTTCTGGCCTCCTAGGTCATTTCCTGATGCCTTGTACACTTCCTTGAGTGCACCTCCATCAAGCACTTCATGCAGGGTGATGTCAATGGTCCCACCTGTACATTACCAATGAAATAAAATCACTGTCAGAGCAGGTGCAGTAATGTGTATAATTTAAGCTTTTATGTGATGGACTGATAAAGCAGACATGTTTGTTTTTGTAAGAACTCATGTTAATATAAATATTAAGAATATTTATAAAAATGCAGTAGCTTCTTTATCCTGAAAGCTTATAGTACCTCCACAGTCTGCGACAATGTACTGTGCTCCGGGGATTTGGTCGAGCTTCATGGTGCCCCCCTCTCCTCCTACAAAGCCATCACTCGGGAGCTGTTTGCAGTACACTGAAGCAGCTTCTGGCTCCAGTGCCAAGATGAGCCTGTCAGGGTCCGACTCTGTCACAAGGCCAGCCTGAAATGAATGCTGCAATGTACTTATTCCCAGTAATCAAACAACATTAATTAATTGTTTATTATTTATTAGCACACTAGGTGCCTAGTGTTCATTTTACCTTATTGGCTGCATCCCTCATGAACTGTTTAGCTGCATTACTCCAAATTGCAGGCACTGTTAACACCCAGGTGATGTCTGAATCCTCTAGTTTAGTTCCTTGTGAAAAATTTTCTATCTTTCGTAGTACATGGTCCTTCAGATATCGCAGACTTTCTGAGAACACTTTTGTAGCAGGCATTTGTTTCCCATTGGTTGCTGTCACTTGCAAATCACTTTCGATAACCTGTTAGGGAAATGCAAAAAAAGTTATATATTTATCATTGGCTAGGAGAATTTATGTTACCAGTGACACCAACAATAAGTGTGAATTTCAGTTTATTTATATATGATTTTGTTTTACTCTTTGTTTTACTTTTTTCATTTAAAAAAATAATATAAAGTTATGTTTTTTTTAAATTAAATAATGATAAATAAATACATCAAATAAGCAACACCCCTGCTATTCTGATTTACCCTGACAAAAAATGCAAAATTCTTTATTAAATGGAGAATATAAAGTTTGTGGAATGTAATTCTTCTATGCTTGACTACAATCCCTTTTGGAGGGTGTAATGAAGAACATGTAAAACATGATTTAAACATTATTTAAGCAGCACTATGCAACTTTTTATAGTTAATTAATTATCTTTATAAGTCGGTAGATGCTTAAATGAGTCATGACCAGGTGAATGAAGACTATCTCGACCACGCCTGCCGTCTGTGGACAGAATACCATACTTATATCTGGTTGTCCGTCCTCTCACCCTTAGACTCCCAAAGTCAAAATTTGCAGGAAGCAAGATCAAATTCTGAAGACATTCTGACTTTACTTACCTCAGTGGATATGACTACTTTCACATGAGCCAGTTAATCTAATTAGTTGAGTTGAAAACACATGCACATGTAGTTCCATTGAGAAAGAGCATTCAAAGTTGCACAGTATCTCTTGAACAGTTGCTCTTTAGGTTCTTCAAGTTTCTAGCAGCACATAGCACAGAGTATTCATTGTGCACCAATGAGAAATCACAAGGCGCAAATCACTGATTACATTGTGTAATGTGTTTAGGGCCCCTGTTATCTGGGTAGCACAACTGTTCTGAGAACCTGTGGCATGCTAACACTGTGTTCTAACTGCATGTGACACAACTGACTGTAGAATCGATCTGTTTTTCTCTACCCACAATGAGACTGTTAAATTAGCCTCATTAGCCCTTCATCAGGTAGCCATCCACACAACTGCATTCTACGCACTTAACTTCCCCCTCCCCATGCACAGTTTTAGACTAACAATCACCAATTTCACTGCATGTCCTTCTCTACCCAGTATGTCTATGCATGTTACAATAAATCATCCTTGTATTCTTGTATCCTTGTACATCAACAAGCAAAGAGAAGTGTAGTGGAACACAGAACAAACATAGTTAGACCAGGCTGGTGTCCAGTCCACACCAGGAGGAAACGTCAAGAACATCTAATCTCCTCATTTCTAACTGACTGTCTTTCATGACATCTTCTAAATGCAAGCAAAAAAAATATGAAATTATAAAAAAGGCGAAATGCTTTCAAAATGTAGCACTGCATCATATTGTGCAGCATTGCTGTGCATTGCATTCAGTTGTCACAATCCGGCTTAAAAAATATGTAGTAATGAAACTGATTTTGTTGCTAATAGTCACTCACATAGCATGCAACTAGGTGCTTAAACTTATGCTTAAATGTTTCTTATTAAACTTTTTGTAAACATTTATAAAAGTTAAGCCGCTGGGTTCTTTCAGGTTAAAAATGCAAACTTTTTTAATGGCAATAACGACAATGTACAACTTACTTTATTTTTGTAGAGTTCCATTTTGAAGTTTTCAAAGAAATAGCCATCTTTTCCTTTAGTATATTTTTTCATGGCTGCATATCCAAAATCTACAAAATTTTCAGCACTGTCAAACAAAATGCATGTAGGTGTCTTGCAGGATCGAATCCCATATTCTTCTCCCCACTGAATATCCCTAAACTGCGAACCTTTGCCAGGTGTATTACATTTTACATAGTATCCACTGTATGCTGTGCCAAAATCTATAGCAATGTAGAGAACAGAGTCTGCCATATTAAAGTATCTTCTTCACTGAAATAGCTAAGGGTGGGGTGTCCAAGACCAAGTTTATGTTCAGGACAGTGCAAGTGCAACAAACCCAGCAGGGATTCTAACTGTTGACATATGATCTGATCCTTGTCCCCGTATGCATGTCCAAATTGCTGGGTAAAGTTAAATATAGAAAGCAACAGAGAACCAACTCACAACATGTCCTACCACAAAGACTGCGTGATCTCGTTCCTAAATGAAAGTTTAAACCTACTACAACGGTGATTTACATTTTCATTAACATCACTTATTGGTGGATAGCCTATGTTCTCTTTGTTTAGTTTATAATACTATGCATTCAGTGTTTGCTTTGCTTCCCTTTTATTTTGTTTGGGTGTTCCACAGGGTAGATGAAGGGACTGGGTCACCTGGAGAAGAAACTAAAATGGGGTAAGAGAGTGTACCTTGAGACTGTGAAGTATCCACTATCCAGTGTTATTTACAGATTTTATTATGTTGATCAAATCAATTATTACACATTAATGCCAAACAGAATTATAACAAAACAGGAAAAGCCTTAATAATAATAATAATAATAATAATAATAATAATCCTTGCAACAATATATTGTAGTAGGAATAGGACTCTAGTCACTAGTAAATCTCTATAAATTATACATTGTAAACAAACACAGACTTTTTTACAGTATTACACAATGCAGTCAACGAATGGCAACAGATGAACCTATTGGGGGCGAGTGTAAACAAACCCCTGTCATGTCCACCAATGATGTCAAGAAAGCACACGAGATACAGTAAGTGGCTTTGTCCATTCATTTGTGCATTCAGATTTTCAGCCAATGTTTGATTTAAATGCCCAAGTCACTTATTTATTTTATTTCCACCTCCCTTGTTTGACCTCTTGATGATTTCTCCTTATTATCTTGTCTACCTATCTTGCAAAAACCAATACGTTTTTTCTGTACCTGATAACTGATTGCATGGCTTATTGAGAACACTAGGAATATATTGCAACATGATTAAGACTACATGATAAAATTGTAGTTGAAAAACCATAATGAATTCAATGAAATGACAGAACAGAACCTTCGTGTGTGTGTGTGTGTGTGTGCGTGTGTGTGTGTGTGTGTGCATGTGTGTGTGTGTGTGTGTGCATGTGTGTGTGTGTGTACTTCTAATTCTTTCCCAATTTAACCATAGGAATCAGAAAAGGTTAAGGCCTATACTATACATTTATGCAAAGTGTTGCACAATTTTAGAGGAATTCAGAATTACAATTAAATTGTAATGTTCATTCTTTCTTTAAAATATCAAGACTGAATGAGATGGAGGCGTACTACAGAGGGGAATTACAAAAACTACAGTAAGAAATCATACACACTAAATGAAGTGTCCGACACAGAATTTCATCTCATTGCATTTTGCATGCATTTTCATCCCATTATCTGAAAAACACCAAAAGAGGTCTATGCACACACTTGAGCTCCATTAACATATTTAGGTTCCCACACAGAGTGCAGAGTAATGTTCTTGGTCAATCTTCACAAACATACATAGTCCCCATATTTTAAACATGGTTCCATGTTCCCACATGGCTGTTATGTGTTTTTTTTCTACGTCTGATGAAAAGTGGTATAGACTCAGAAACTGTATTCTGCCCCCTTGATGGAAGCCTAAATATAAGCTGTTAAGCAAGTTAATGTGTGCAGACCTCTTTACCTCTTTTGCTGTTCTTTTGGATACTTTTGGTCCAGCATCTTCTAAAGTTACGGATGTGCATGCCCTTGCTTGCTTTTCGATTCATGGCATTACCTGACAGTTAGCCACTGTGTTGTGTTTGGTTTTACACAGCAGAACACTACAAACACACTTTCAGCAGAAGTCTTTTAGCCAGGACTAAAAGCCCTACTTAAACCCTCCTATTATCTTTGGGGTCAATTTGACCCCATTCAATGTTTAACACCTCAACAATACACTAAGTATATATATTTTTTGCTTCATCCTTGATGACTTTTCCTAATTAAGGGGGGGGGGGGACTGGGTAAACATAAAATTAACAAGATAATATGTTTTCAATGTCCTGTTTGCATGTTGTACGCATCCGTATTCCTTGGGGTCAATTTGACCCCAAACTGTTTTAGCTGCATAAAACATACAAAATATCCACATTTTGCACATACATGTTTAAGTTGTTGGTTTTACACAGCAGAACACTACCAACACACTTTCAGCAGAAGTCTTTTAGCCAGGACTAAAAGCCCTACTTTAAGCCCATTTAAGTTCAGCTGCTGCCTCTTTACCTTGTGTGGTACATCCTTTCACCTTGTTATACATCAGAGAGACAGACAGACAGACAGACAGACAGAGGAAGAGATAGAGAGGGGGAGGGAGAGAAATTCACCCATTTTGTCATTTCAGGAATGAATGCAAAACGTCAAATGAAGAGAACAGCAGACTTCAAAAATGGTAGTAGTTGGTACCATCTTGCAAATATTGCCATTTGTTTAGGAAGGTTTTTTCTGAATTTTTATGTTGAAGTAAAGTGTTTTTGTTTTCTTTCATTATTATTAGTCTGAAAGAAAGAGAGTTTTCTTTTGGGCAAGAACTCCAAAAACACAGGTAAGCACTTAACAATGAACTGCAGGAAACTGTAATAGTCTCAGACACAGTGTTACATGTCAATGAATATTCATCCCATTACCTGGCCATAAGATGCTTTGTTTGCGACAAGGTAACATATTTAGCGTAACAATTGTAAAGTAAAAAATGTAACATATCAAAACATATAACATAAAATAATATAAAATATTACGTTTTTAATTTTAATACACATATATGTGGATTCTCACTCAATTCTCTCAAGGTCCTGTCCAGACACGTACAGACAGAGAGAGAAAGAGGGAGAGAGATATTAATTTGGTCGTTAATACACACTAATTTTTAAATTGTAGGCGTGAACATGAAAGTGCAAGGATGGAGAACATTAATCTTAAGCAAAGGTACGGCTCTACTATCAAATTTCTTTTTTGTGGGATAAAATTGTGCTTGTTCCTGAAGTGTAATGTTTAAAGAAAGAACTGTTCTTTTCAAAATTACAGCATAAGCAATATGAGTGTTCAATACAGACAGCTCCAAGAAGAATGGTAAGTAATTATATGCATGAAATACAGTATTTTACACAAACACACAGGGACATAGTCATCGGTAAGCAGAGAGTGAAGTTGCTTACGGACCCCGGCCCATCCAGGGCCTGTAATGTACTATAAGCTGTGCCCCACAGTTAACACATATACCCCTATTAGCCAATAAAGGGCTCAAGTAAGAAAGTAGATGGACCTTGAAAAATTTAGCATGTAGCCAAGGCAGAAAAGGTGTTTTCCAAAGTATAATTTTGTAACCCATGTTGTACATTTGAAGTACGAGGGGTTGGTTTACCAGGCTAGTAATTTTGCTCTGTTTATTGATTTCACCTGTATCTCTTCCTCTGGTTGTCTGCTTGTTGTTCCTATTGCTTTCACCTGTGCCTTCTTTTTCATTGCCCAATGGTTTGTCTTCTGATTAGTTTCCCCAATGTATTTAAGCCGTTGTGTTAGTTCTTGTTTGTTCATTGTTGTCTTATGTCACATTGATTGTTTCCCATTGACCTTTGGCCTGGCTATTAGCCAATGGCCAACAACTCACAGCCTGGCCTGTTGATTACAGCAATTCATGTTGATTACAGTAAACCTTGTGGTTATTGGCCTCACTATGGTTCTGGCCATTGGCTGCATGTGTGGTGTATGACAATTGGCATCAGAACAGAACTATGAATATAAGGATATAAAGAGGAACATACTTTATGTGCCCAGCTTTTGGAGACAAGTACTGTACCATGTGATTAATGCTGTACTCACTTTAGCTGTAAACATCATGCCCTTTACATGTCATAGGGAAAAATAGAGGATAGTTCATTCCTTCATAGTTCAATAGTTCATTACAGTGCGCTGTCACCAGTGTTGGTTTTTTTATAGTGCACCATCACAGTGTTTTATTTATTGCGGTGCACTTACGTTTCCCAGTGGTTTCATTTCTATGCTGTAATAACCTATTTATAGTAGGCTATTAATGGACATAGCAACATTAGGTGTTGTATGGGGGGCCCACATTGTCCTGCATAAGGGCCCGGTGTTGACTCGGCACTGCACACACACACACACACACACACACACACAATTTGCACATTGTGGTTACTGTTAGTTGAGGTAGCCCATATAAAGTGACGGCTTTATTCTACCAAATATTTGGCTATGTTCTATTTGGCTTTATTCTAAAAAAAATTGTATTATTTCAGCAATTATTATGAAAAAGCAGGGAGGGAGTACACCAACCTCCAGAAAAGGTAAAGTTATCTAAATATTGCCATTTGTATATGTAGATAAGTAATATTGTTCCTGAATTCAATTTTTTTCAATATTATTAGCATGAAAGACATGGAAGCTCATTACAGAGAAGAACTCGACAAAGCACAGTAAGTAATTTAAGCAATTAATTATGCTCTGTAAATATGGTTTGACAGTTCCGATGCCTTACCAGCTTATGCATTGGGTTACCCATGCTGTAAAACACAATGTAAGTCAATTGCTTTATACGACTCAATTCACGACTATGACTATGATTTCATTTAAACACTGTATGGTGGCATTTCATGTCAGTGCTTATGTGTGACTATGAACCTGTAACTATCTGTGCAGAAGCTGTTGTTCTTACCCTCAGCCTGAAGACAGAATTTTTGTTACAGTAATGAATGCAAGAGTCTAAAAGCTAAATGTGCTGACCTTAACCAACGGTAAAGTATATCATACATAAAATACAAGTACCATACAAATCTTTGAGTTGGGTTTTTTTTTCAATACTGGCTTAGTCAAGCTTTCGTTAAAAGCACTTTTGTTTAACATCTTACCTTTAGAATGGCTACAAAGATATCCATAGACTTGGAAAGCAGTGGAGTTGGATTTGAGGATCTCTCAGACCCTTGCAATGAATCCAGGCTAAGAGAAATGTATGACGGTATGCGTATCAAGGACTGGCCAAAACTGAAAAGGAGATTTGCAAAAATGGATGACAAAGAAAGACAGCAGTTTAATGACAATCTTGTTCAAACTTGGAAGGTACTTGTTTTCATCTTAGTTTTATTCATGATTTGATTCATTTGTGTTGTTACCTTAAAAGCAACATCCTGTCAAGGTTTGTAAGAAAGTCCTTGCATGTTTGTTTAACATTGCTTTCCTTCTTGTGGCATATTTGCAGGACTTGTCCACATTTTAGAAAAGCTGTTTATTTGCTGTTCACCCGAGAGTTGGATAAACAGAGACATTCCTGTGTGTGCTGTATGCATGCAATGGCTCCCAGACTGACACCCCAGAGATTAGCATAGCATAGCAGAATTTACTTGACCTGCAGATAGCCCCATGCCTGGTGTTGCAGTCCACTTCCTTCATCGTTAAGCGCTCAGAGGATTTAATGGTGCACAGCCTCTTCTCTAACTCTTGGGTAGACTGCAGATATGCTAAATCCCTTAAGTTGTAATGCTTTTCTTTAGGCTTCATAAAAGTGTAAGCTTAAATATGTACAATTATACTGCTTAACCTAGTACTTTTTATTCACATAGAAGCATGTTTTTTTTTTATACTTTTTGTAGAGGATGTTTGACATGGCAAACGATGACGTGCAAAAGAGTAAAGAAGATCTGAAAAAGCTTTTTCTACCTGACCAACAACAGGCTAACAAGGAAAAGGTCAGAATCAGAATCACATTTTTTTGGCCAAGTGTTTTTATATATACAACATATACTGTACATATACAAGGCCAAAAACATGTACAAACTTGTCATGAACACTGGATTTTTGGTTTTCATTAGCTGTAAGCTGTAATCATCAAAATGTAAGCAAATAAAATATTTTGCTTTGCGTGTAAAGAGTAAATTTAGGGCCTAGTATATGACTTTTACTTTTTGAATTGTGAATTTCCGAAATAAGTTAACTTTTTCTTCTAATTTATTGACATGCAGCTATATTTAATGACTATTTTAGGCATGACTTTGGCATTTTCTCTTTATGACATATTTTACTCTCATGTGTTTCAGATCCTACAAAACTTAACAGCAGCTACCCACAGTCTTCAGGTTGTGTTTTCTCTCAGATCTGACACATACTATCAACAAATTGTGGTAAGTAATACATTTATTTGGCAAGTGCTCAGGGTAACCCACCGTCTAAATCTTGCCCTAAAACCTTTCTGTTAGCCTTTGTGATGAATGTAATTCAAACTGTTTAAACAATTTCTTCAGCTGTTTAACTTTACTACATTACAGTCTAAAAGTCATGTCCAAATCAGTGCTTTAAAATGTAAAAATTTTAAATGGCCCAAAGATTTTAGCGACAGCCCTGACCTTATGTCACCAACTTCACTCCCCCTTTCCAGAGGCCACTAATCAAAGTGGGCTGCCCTGAAGAGATGATGATGATTGAGCTAGCAGCGAGTTTCTTCAAGGTAATCTGTTTGATGCTTCTCCACAATCCTCCAATGGAGCCTGACTGGCGGAAGGCAGAGGGACCACACCTGCGGACTGACGAAAGGATGTTCCCACCTATTAAACTAGTTGATAAAGACGGTTTCAACCCTGATGACCAATAAACCCTGTCTGATTGATTGGTTGATTTTATTTGACCAACTCAATTTTAAAATACAATAACACAGCTATGCACAGACCGCAGTGTCCCTAAAAAACAGAGAAGTCAGAATAATACAAAAGCCCTAAGGCTGGGTGTCTCCCCTGTCCATATGCAGTGAATGCCTAGCATTTTTAGAAAGTGTTTGGTAACATAGGGTTTATAGAACAAAATGTATTTTATTGTTCAGTAATGTCAAGCGTGTTTGTGCTCCCTGATTAAACTTACTTTAAACTACATTGCAACTATTTGTCATTATCATCTCCATGGGTTAAAGGCGACAACTACAATTCTGTATAAAGGCTATGTCCACCTTACACCATCACTTAGACACATACAAAAGACCCATACCATTTATCAGTAGACCATTTATGTTATTATTACACTGTAATTCAGTTTTATATACTGTTAAAATTGGTTACAGTGTGCTTTTACAAGCATTAATCACATACAGTAAATCTGTAAACAATAGACAACCTTAAGCTGAATTTTACGCGTAGTCAGAGAGTTGGAGTTTATTTCAACATGAAAGACATCTTACAGCCATGCTTGCTTTTCTTGTAAACAAGTAATTTTGATATAACTTCATATAATTTTTTCACTTCCCTTTAAATATAAGTTACCAATTTATTCAACTGACTGTAATGACACAATATAAACTCAGACAGGACCTAGAAAAATGGTCATACCATGGCAAAATGTATCAGTTTCAAATGACAGCACTTTCAGCCTTTTTGGATTTGAAATACTGCTGGTTTTCTTACACAAGATGTCTTCACAAAATCGATAACTCCATCTCATCCTACTATTTATTTATTTATTTATTTATTTATTTATTTAACAATTCCAAGTGGTGCTTTATCTCCACTCTTGTACTGCGAAATTTGCAGAATACATTTTTTAGGCGTCGACTTTGACTCAGATACCATGAACAATACAATTGCATTACGATTTAACACCACTTTATTGTCAGTCAAGGACTGACATTTTCTATCCATTCCTGGGTGGCTCATGTAGGACAAGGACACACATGTCACTACACTAAAAGACATACAACAGGGAACATCTAATGACATACCACATTATAATGCACCTAGAGAGATATACACAAAAAATGATCCCCATGATAACAACATTATGCAAATAGAGTTACATACAACATTTTACAACAATTGGACAAATGCAGATCACATACCCTATCATACACACTTATGGATTACAAACTATACATACTCATAACCCTGGGTTAACATTGCATTTCGGAATTTGTAGTTGTTTTTTTTTTTTTTGTCCTCTTGCTCGTAGGTGTATCCTTTTTTAATGAAAGTCTGTGTGTGCACCCCGACTGTTCTCTGCAACAGCAGGTTAAGAAGGCTCTGTTGTATCCTTACACAGGACAGGCTTAGGTGTACCATCAAGGGCTCTTGTAACAAAATAATGACAACATGGCCTTCCCCTCTCTGACATTGGGGATTTTCTTGCCTTCACATGTCTCACTATTATCACCCTGTTCTATGTGCAGTCCTGTCCAAAAACGAAGTGAAAAGCTTCGCTTTTTCAAGTGAATATGTAAGTAACAGAGAATAAGAACCGACTTTGTGTCAAAAAGGGGCTTGGGGGTGGGGCTTCCTGAGTGGACGTGTCTTTGTGTAGGCGGTGCTTGGCTGGTAGGCGTGTCTGTCTGACGCAATAGAGGTGGGCGTGTCTTTTGGTGGGTGGAGTTTATAGGTGAGCCGTGAGTGGTTGATGGTGTAAGGTAGGCGTGTCTGTGTGTGACGTTGTCCAATGGTGTGTAAGGGGTGTGGTGTTGTGGAGTTGAAGGCCAGGTGAAATCTCAGCGGGATAGAGCTGTGTCAGCAAGTGTGTGTGGAGGGTTGCTGGTTGACCAATGAGGAGTAAGGGGGTGTGGTGTTGTGGAGTTCAAGGCAGGGTTAAGTCTATGCTGGTCCAATAAGGTGTAAGGGGTGTGGTGTTGTGGAGTTGAAGGCCGGTGAAATCTCAGCAGGGTAGAGCTGTGTCAGCAAGTATGTGTGGGGGATTTCCAGAGTTCAATAAGTTCAGTATGAGCTCATGGCTCGGGTGAAATCTCAGGGGAACACAGGTGCAGAGCTGCAGAGTCAACAAGTGTGTGCGTGCGTGTGTGTGAGCAGAAGGAGTGTTCTTTGTCTTTCTCTCTCTCTCTCTCACTGTGTGGAACAGGATAAAAGAAGCGCCAGCGTTCAGAAGAGTCAGAGAGTCAAGTGTATAGGTAGAGTAGTGGTAGTGAAACAAAAGAAGTTTATTAGAAAAAAAGAGAGAAAAAAGGGGAAAAATGTTTGCCCAAAAAAAAGAAATTATACTAGGTAGGAGGCCTATTGCTGGAGCGAAAAGGCTTCAAATGGTGGATGAAGAGGAGGTTGAAATGGGAAAGCGTGTGAAGGACTTGTTAATCAGAGCAGTACTGACAGCAGCACCAGTAGCACCAGCAGCACCGACAGCAGAGGGGAATAAAGGAGAAGGAGAAGAAGGTAAAGAGAACTATGTGATGATGGTGGTGAGGGAGAATAAAGATGAAGAGGAAAGTCAGGGGAGTGACGGAATCAGTAACATGAGTAGCTGCAACAGTGATAGTAGCATCAACAGCAACAACAACAACAACAACAGCAGCAGCAGTAACAGCACCAACATCAGCAACAGCAACAGCTGGAATGAATCTGACTCAGTCCAACTCCCTGAGTCAGCGAGTAACACAGGGGATGAAGAAGATGATGATGATGGTGGTGACGGTGATGACAAGGAGGAGGATGCTAATGATGTGTCAAGCGTTAGTGGTAGTGCTGTTGCTGCTGTTACTGGTACCACCACCACCATCACCACCACCAACACGTCCACCGCCGCAGGCGCAGCCACCACCGCAGCCCCCGCAGCCCCCGCTGCAGCAGCCTGCAGCACCTGCAACAACAACAACAACAACAGCGGTCCTTTTACCACCCCTGAGCCACCGCGGAGGCGAGCCGAAATACCTCCGGTGCCCGGCGCTCCGCAAAAGGTAAATCCTGCTCATCCTCCTGCTCCTCCTCCTCCTCCTCACTCCATCATAACTAATAGAAATCCCCCTCGGCCCCAAGAGCTGAAAGGAGCGGTGCGAGCCGGAGAGTACACTTTTGGATTTCAGTTTGATTTCGACTTGGGGTTGTTGTATTTGCAAATGCACACTCCTCTGCGAGACGGTCGTTTCCAACCCCTGCCAATGAGGTGCGTGAGATCAACAAGTTTGGGAAATTTCCAGAGTTCAGTGGTGTGGTTGAGTGTCAAGGCCGGGGTGAAATCTCAGGGGGACGCAGCTGCAGAGCTGCCGAGTCAACAAGTGTGTGTGTGTGCGTGTGTGCGTGTGCGTGTGTGTGTATGTGTGAGCAGAAGGACCGTTCTTTGTCTCTCTCTCTCTTTCTCTCTCTCTCTCCCTCTCACCGTGTGGATAAAAGAAGCGTCAGCGTTCAGAAGAGTCAGAGAGTCAAGTGTATAGGTAGAGTAGTGGTAGTGAAACAAAAAGTAGTGAAACAAAAGAAGTTTATTAGAAAAAAAAGGGAAAAAAAAAGTTTCCCAAAAAAAAAGAAATTATGCGAGGCAGGAGGCCTATTGCGGGAGTGAAAAAGCTTCAAGCGGAGGAGGAAGAGGAGGAGGTTGAAATGGGAAGGTTAACCTCGCTGTCACCTGATGCGAATTGTTGCTCGTCGAAAGCGTGTGAAGGAGTCGTCAATCAAAGCAGCAGCAGCGGCAGTAGCGGGGGACGAAGGAGAAGGGGAAGAAGGTAAATGATGGTGAGAGAGAATAAAGATGAAGAGGAAAGTCAGGGGAGTGACGGAATCGGTAGCATGAGTAGCAGCAACAGTGATAGTAGCATCAACAGCAACAACAACAACAACAACAGCGAATTCTAATGATGTGTCAAGTGTTAGCGGTAGTGCTGCTGCTGCTGCTACCACCACCACCACCATCACCACAACCACCACGTCCACCACTGCAGACGCGGCCGCCACCGCGGCCCCCGCTGCCACGTCCGGCAGCGCCTGCAACAACAACAACAACAACATTCTGAATGTTGTGCAAAATTATATCAAGGAACATTATGCGTCGACGTGGGACTCGAAAGTCAACTTAAAAATAGGGGTGTAGAGTATGTGGAAGACTGTATCCGTGGGGTCATGCAAATGATGCAAGGCCACACTCCGAGTCCGTGGCCTTGCATCATTTGCATGACCCCACGGATACACTAACCCTGACGTGGAGAAGTGGGTTGATGCGCTGCACAACGGTTTCCAGATCAATCGTGGTGCTGAGTTTATTATCGAGACGCAATTTCATTTCAAGACCGGTTTCTCAACCAGCGGAGCTCTGGTTGAACTAAATGACATTGCAAGCTGCTAAGCTGTGTGTGTGTGTGTGTGTGTGTGTGTGTGTGTGTGAGTGAGTGAGTGTCATTCCTATGTAACCATCTATCCTTCCAATGTAATCATTTAGTCATGGAGTGTGTATGTGAATGTGTGAGAGAGTGTCATTCCTATGTAACCATGTATCCTTCCTATGTAACCATGTAACCTTCCAATGTAATCACGTATATCATTCCTATGTAATCCATGTATCCTTCCTATGTAAAAAAAAAAGAAAATTCCCTACAATAAAACCCCCAGTTCATTCCCAGCCCGACTCATTGTTGTCTGTCTGTCTCTGTGTGCGTGTGCTGTTATAAGGGTGTTATAATAAGGGTGAGATGGCGAGAAAAAGAAAAAGAAATGACAAAGGGGGAGAAAAAAGCAAACAAAGCAAAAACAAAAAGGCCAGAGAGGATAAAAAGATATTGGAGAGCATATACTAAACCCCCTCTCACCCCGGGTCGTTGGGGGGTAAAGAACGTTTCCTGAAGGCGGTGAAGGAGGAATCAGGGGGTAAGATAGACGGTCGGAAAGCCGAAGAGTGGTTCCTGGAGCAAGACGCGAACACTCTCCACAAACCGGCTCGATTGAGATACCCTAGAAACAGGGTGTTTGCTCCCAGGCCGCTGTACCAGTTTCAAGCGGACCTGTGCGACATGCATCTGCTGACTGTGATCGATGTGTTTTCCAAAAAGGCTTACGCCCGCGCTATGAAAAGCAAATCGGGCAGGGAGGTGGCTCGAGCCTTGGAGTCCGTCCTGTCCGAGTCGGGCGTGCCCGAAAAGCTGCAGACCGACCGGGGGCTACAGTTTTACAACAAGCACGTGAAAGCTCTGCTGAAGGATCGAGGGGTGACGCACTTTTCCACTCACAGCGATCTGAAAGCGTCCGTGGTGGAGCGGTTTAACAAAACTCGCACGTACAGGTATTTCACGCCGCAAAACACAGGTAGGTACGTGGACCCGTTGGACGACTTCCTCGACGACTTGTCGTTGAACGACTTGTCGTTGGCTACAACGACAGTTATCACAAGAGCATAGGCATGAAGCCGTAGGAGGTGCGTCCGGGCAACGCGTTGGAAGTGTTTTTTCGCCTGTACGGGGACCCATGGGGTCCTCCTCCGTTCGTCGGGAAGCGCATCCGTTTCAGGTTCCGTCCGGGCGATTTGGTGAGACTGTCCAAAGTGAGAGGGGTGTTTGCGAAAGGCTACGAGCAGACGCACACGGACGAAGTGTACAGAGTAGAGTCTTGGCTGCCCCGTCAGCCTCCCGCCTACACGTTGATGGACCTCCAGGGCGAGGCCGTTAAAGGAAGTTTCTACGAGCCGGAGCTGCAGAAGGTGAGGGTGCCCGAGGACAAGACGTACTACATGGAGAGAGAGGGGAAAAACGGTCAAGAGCGAGTGTTGGTAAAGTGGAGGAACTGGCCCGATAAATTCAACAGTTGGATTCCCGCCGATCGAGTGGTGGACGCCTGAGAGAGAGAGAGCGTCCTTGGCGATCGACAGCCCAGCCCCCCCTGCCGCCTGACCGAGCGACCGAGCTGCCAACCGACTGAGCAGCCGAGTCATGGCAGGAGACGGCAGGGAGGAACAGGAGGGGTTCTATGTGACTTTACCCTCCAACAGCAAGTCAAGTCAAGTCAAATTTATTTGTATAGTGCATTTCATACACAAAGGCAGTTCAATGTGCTTAACAAAAATAAAAGCAAAGGACAATATAAAAGCATAAAAGATAAAGAAAAGATAAAATAAGTTTAAAATATGTGTGAGATAAGTAAAAGACAGAGTAAATCAGAAAGCAACAGGTAAACATAAAAGATAAAAGAGGTAAAAATAAATAAATTAAAGGTGAATCACCAGCAAAAAGCATCTGAAAACAGTTTGATCTTAAGTCTAGATTTGAAACTTCCAACAGTAGGAGCATTTTTGATGTCTTCTGGAAGCTGGTTCCAAAGCTGAACTGCATAGCAGCTGAACGCTGCTTCACCACATTTTGTTGTGTACAAAGCCAAACAAGAACACCCATAAATTATTTAGCAAAGTCAACACTGACCATTCTTAAAAGTTGCATGGTATTTTACCGACGGGGAAGTCTGTGCATACGGTCGTTAGCAAGATGCATGCAGTGCTCCTGTAGGAGAAGCAGTGCAGTCCAGGTGGAAAAGGTAGCATCTAGCGCCGTACCAGACATGCAACCATCACAATACAAAAGATTGTGTTGTGCAGTTTCGTTTGATAAAGTGAAAGCCTACAAAATATATCATTTGTAGGCTACGGTTTTGTGCAGTGCAACTTCGGGGACTTTACAAGGCAACTATTTAGTATGTTTACGGGGACCTAGTCACAGGCTAAGCTAGCCTTATCCGAAATGTTGTGGTTACAACCGGACAACACTCACGGCAATCACTGTTAACCAGACACACTGGTTAACAGTAGGCCTACTCACCTGCAGCAGCCATGGCTCCCTGGTCTAGAACAGAGCGCTGTGTCTCAGCCATTCATCTGTACTGCTGGCCGCGAGTAAATGTCATACGGAACCGCACGCCAGATTTCTGACTTTTTTCTCAAAACTTCAAGTTTTTTTCTTGAAAATTTCGACTTTTTTTCTCAGAAATTAAGAAAAATATATATTTCAAAGTGGCCCTAATGCTCTTCCGTAGGAAGGCCCTGGTAAATGGATGTATTAATAAACAGCATTTTTTGCGAAGTGTTAAACCACATTAGGCACTTTTTCACTTGCAAAGGTACACAGAAGAAAAAAGTCAGACGTTTATAAATGGTTCTTGCTGACTAGCCCCAAGAATATTTTTGACCAAAATTGGGCTCTTTCACAATTGGTGAACTGTTGTAGATCATTATTGCTCATGAAATGTAGCCGAAGGTGTGTTTTAAAGCATACTTTCTCACACCATTCATGTCAGGTGAGTGGATGCAAAGGTCTCATAAAACTTCAGTTGAAAACAGGATCTGAAATTGTCACCTTCAGAAAATTGGTTACCTAAAACCAAAAAATACTGTACATTTCAGAATTATACAGAAAAGGCCCTTTTCAGGGAACACAAAGTTGGTTACCTGATCAGCAGCAATGAAGGTTAAATCAGCCTTGACAACTAGTGCTACTAATTCCTATAGGTGTTCCAACTTTTCACCCAATGTTAGTATAAAAGCAGTGTTGAAACACACACTGTAGTACCAGACCCTCAGCAGCATCAGGTGAACAGTACTGCACTGCAGAAAGTAGTGTAATGCTACAAAAATGGCAAGAAAGGGGCAATTAACATTGGGAGAGAGCCAGACCATCATAACACTTAAAAGTGTTAGTCTTTCCTACAGGACAATTGCAAAAGAAAGTCAAGGTGTCAGTGAGTACAGTTTTCTTCACCATCAAAAGGCACTCAAAAACTGTAGGAAACTGACAGGAAGTGGTCTGACAGACCCAAAGCCACAACTGAATCAAAGAACATGCCTCTAAGAGTTAACAAATTGTGTGATAGGCAGCTCACAGGACAACAACTTCAAGCAACCAACATGGCTACCACAGCATTCTGCAGCGGCATGCAATGCCCTCAGGTATGCCCCTAGTTGGTCAGAGGTTCATCCTACAGCAAGAAAATGACCCAAAACACTAGTCCAAACTATGCCAAAGAGGAGAGGAGTGAAAGTCAAGCAACCTACAAGTGCCACACATTTATGGGAACTTCTGCAACAAACTTTGGAAGAACTTTCTGAAGAATATTCGATTTCCCTTGCAGAAAGAATGCCACGAGTATGCTCAGGTGGCCACTTTGATAAGTCAAAAGTTTAGAATACATTTTGGTTTATAAATTAATTTCATGATTTTTTTTTTCAACTTAAATTGCTTATTTGTCCCGTGCTTTCATTTTTAGAGTGCAATGTCACAATAAACTGAATTTTCAGTAAAAAAAAAACTGGAAAAAGTGTGGTGTTCTAAAACTTTTGACCGGTAGTGTATAGCTTCACTTGCATGCTTTTTAACTGTAGTAGCCTGAATGCTTGAGGAGATATAATCATGTCTACCTATGTATACTGGAGTCCATTATTATGATGGTCACAAACACCAACTATCTGTAATAAATAACAAAATATGAGGTAATATGTGTATCAGTTATGCAATTAATATATTTGGTACTTTATGTCATTTTTTTAATAATCTAGGATACAAGCATTTCTAATGCATATTATGATGTATTTATTGCCCAACCTGTATATATTATTTATGGTTACCTTGCAACATCAACAAACAGACAGATTGTGTTCAATCATGTGGCAAAAATGGAACAACTACCAATCAGTCTACCTTTCACCCCATCACTGCCATTTGATTGTATAGGGAATGTAAAGCTAGAAAAGAGCAGAATTAGTGAAAGCGGAGGAGAGGACAGCAAAAGTGATGTTGGACAAAGCAGATGTCATTGTTGTCAAAAAAGGTTGCACAATGTTAGTGGTGAGGTCATGGTTTGGTTGTGGTCAAAGTAATATGTGAAAAAAGACAGTATGTGAACTATGCCTGTGCCTTTGAAGACAGATTTCAATTCAGATGCCCAGTATCACAGGAAAACATCACAATAAAAAATGATATTTTGACAATATGGGGTGGAAAAATGTTGCCATATCAGCCAGCCCTACCAATATCATTTAACTACACATTGAGCAAAAAAACAGACAAATGATCAGAGTAAAATGTTAAAATTGCCAGTCAGCAGAAAGGTAGGTTAGTCGGTAGATTGGTACTCAGTAGTATGCACATGTGGCTACTGCAGGCACAGTGGTAGGACCATCCTTATCCCACAAGGGGGCACTGTTAGGAAACTGTAAACAAACATCTGGAGAAGTTTACCACAGAAATATTGCACTGGTCTAATGAGGAATGATCTGCTAAATGGGTAGACTAATAAAAGGCATTTTTTTGGGATGTAACCATGCATTCTGTACTTTTCAACTCACAAAGGCACAGAGATTTCTAAATCAATAGCAACCACATGAAGAGATTTTCTTCTCCAAGGATAGTTTATCATCCTAATTGACTTAACATTTCTGAATGAAAATGTGTTTCTGATGTGGTGGCTGTCAATATATTAGATACATATGTTCACTGGTGACTATTCGGTTAAGTTTCCTCGCTTTATATGTTAACAGCAACATTAATAGACCTTCTACTGTTGAGGCTGAGGTGACAGGTGCAGATACCTGTGCATCAGTGTAGACGAATGTGTGTGGGTGTGTGTTACGGCCTTCTAGGCCTGCTGCTCATCTTGTGCCTGATTGACAAACTACCTGCAGGTTGCAAGTAGGTCAGACTTGCCTAATTGCAGATGAGCAGGTATGCCAGGTGTCTTGACAGCTTTAAAAGGCTGCTTCCTCATTTCGAGGGCCATCTTTTTTTTGGTTTTGGCACAGCAACACAACACTCAGAGCATCTCACTTTCAACAACATGCATACGTTACTGACAATTGCCTTTGACCCATTTCCTTGTATTTGTTTTGTTTGTAGTTTAGTTAATCAATGTATCTTGCTATAAATGCAACCTCTCATCTCCCTATTTTCTTGCAGCCTTGGCACGGGGTTGTAACATATGTGGTATGTGTGTCCACAGTATATAACTTATTTGTCCCTGAATTATTATTATTATTATTATTATTATTATTATTATTATTCATGTCATTCATGGTTTGTAAATATTACTAGATGTATTTCTCCACCATGGTGGCAGCACATCAATAAAAAAACTTAATTGTCATCTCTTGCTTTGGTAGAATGAGGTTGACAGGTTCCTCCAAGACCTCCTCCAAGGTTTGCCAAAGACCACAGTTTTCCTGCCATACTTCAGCTACCAAATCAGGGTTCAGTCAGGTTTCTGATCAGGAAGAATGTCCCTGTAGTGTATACCAGAATATCCACTATGGGCCATGGATTGGCAACAGGGTCCATGACCATGCTACTGTTGGTCCGTAAAGGTCTGCCTTTGCAAATTTGGGGTTTTGAATTACCAATGGACCGAGAAGGCGGTAACAGTACAAAATATGTCATGTATGATTGGCACAATGACCTCTAAAAGCATGTGTACCGTAAAATGTGTGCTATAGGAGGTGCTGTAATTGCACAAAGTAACATTTTGCCTATTATTTAAAGAGCGCTACAATTTTACAACACATCACATTTTGGCTATTATTTGTAGAACACTATGGTTTAAAACCAAAATTGTTTTCCTTATACTCATCGGAACCTCATGCATGAAAATCACCTGTCCATGCCCACTTCGAATGCTGATAATGTCCAAAAACAAAAACAAAAATCAATACCATGCGGCTAGTTTAAGCATGAGTGACAGTTGACGGTTGACATGAGTATAATACGGTGTTTTAAGCCTTTGTTTTCTTTAAGTTTAATTATTAGCCTACAGCTGATAAAAACCAAGTTACTGTATATTAGTACCACAGTTACTGTATCTTAGAACGTTCAATTTCGTGGACAGAATGCATTGTTATATAGGCATTTCCTGATATTTACTAAAAACACATGTTGTAAAAGAGATATTCTCATGATGGCTAAGAAAGCCATGATTAAGAGCAGAAGCAGCCTGTAAGTGCCATGTTTGTAAACAGACTCAGAAAAACATCACATTAACACATTTCAAAACACGTTTTCAATTTTTTGTTTCTTTTTTGTGTTCATTTCATGTTTATACTAGGTCAGCAAGTATTACGATTAATTTGGTTCCAGGTAACTTAGGTTAGTACAAAATATTGTCTTAATGCATGACTATGCATGCAAGGACTGAATGAGTGGCAGAAATGGCAAGAAAAACAACATTTTTATGAGTGATATGAGGAAGAGTGTCTCTACACACCTTAAGGGAATTCCTCCTGCATGAGATTTACGGTTAGACATTTGCCCTCGTGACACAAGTATGACAGAGAAAGTTTGACCTACATTTAATGCAGAGCACTTTACTATGATGCAGGAAGAGCCTTTTTTACTGCACCGAAGGAGACTGTGCCTAATTCACTGTAAGTTCCTTTGAATAAAAGCGTTAATTATATGACAGGTAACCCATGTCCACATTTTTGGAATCTGTCTCACTAGCCAATATTTTTAATTCACCAGTGCCATACCAGTGTTATAGCTTTCTATAACCTACAAAAGAAATATTGACAACATGTAGGTTTTTTCCTGCCAATTTATGCAGAAATGTCTCTTACTGTTACTCATGCTGAAATAACTGACTGAACTGAATGAACTAAATGTTGGCATGAGATGGAGTTTTAAGGTGTGGACAGTGAGCATTATGTGGAAACCAAGATGGCTGGTATGAGGAACAGAGACACAACAGAGCCTTGTTCTCTTGTTGTAAGATTCTAAACGATTGACAGCAAAGTGTGAAAACTCCCATAGGCGGTGACAGAAGCACGTTGATGTTTAAATATTAGCTGGTGCAGAAGCAAGGCTTTATTGACCTAGAGTAGCACGGTCACAGAGCGGTGACAGTCTTTAGTTTAAGCTTCCTATTGGAAAGTTGTCCCCCTCCCCTCGTCAAGCAAACACTCTTTGACAGGTATTCTGATGCCAGTTAGTCAGTGCACTTAGAAACCTCACTGACTGGATCCTGAAACACCTGTCCGTTTACTAAGCATCATGTTACAAGGAACAAAGAAGCAGTTCAGTAGCACTTTCTAATAACTGTCATCTATTAATAACAAATTAAATATTATTTAAACATTGGTAAATTGATATTTGTTTATTAATAAGCAGTTAATTAACTTTTTTGTGAAGCAGATGTGTGTCTAAAAATCATGTCATACAAATGCTCTCTAAAATGACTGCCACACACAACTATCACCTGAAACTTGTTTCTTGGGTTATTTTATTCAATCTACAGGACAGCACAGTAATTCTCAAACTATGAGTTGTGGACTGGCAGCAGTCCACATGAGTGCTACGGCAGGTCCATAAAGCCCTTACTCTCCACCAGTCAAATTGTTAACACCAGTGCTTCGGTCACTGCACTGTGGGAGCTTGGCGTTTGCTGTCAGTCATTCAGAATCAGACAACAAGAGAAGAAGACTGGTGTATACAACTTCTGTTTTTCATACCAGCTCATTTACTTCATGACCACTGATTGCCAGTTGCCAGCACAACCTCCTGAATGAAACAGGTGTTGTTTCATTCTATGACAGCTAGCATTTCAATGAATGACTTGTTAGCATCTCTCAGTTATGTTTGAAAGACAAAAATGGACACATTTTAATTCTCATTGGTTAGTCAATAAAAGTATCAAAAACGAGATGTACTGTTGTGACACAAGCTGTTTATTTTTTAAAGGCAGAGTGTAATGAAAAAAAGGATGCACAGTGCCTAAAAGCTTGTAACTGGTCGCACTAGTGATGCACAACACTGACATTGTTATATTAATGCATAAAAAGTCAATATGGTTTTATACACAAATGCCATTTTGCCCCAGGTTTTTAATGGCAGTTCTTTGGAGTGTGCATTACATGCAAGCATTAAACAGAAATAATAATGCAACCAACTAGACATGAAGTAATAAAGTACTATAAAGAAAGTATAAGAGTGCATCTGATGTCTGTGGTCTGTGATCTTTCAGGATTATCTAACGAAGCAGTGTTTTAATGGCAGTAACAATTTTACCACCACACATCAGAATTGCATTTCAAAGAAACCAACAGAACAGGGAAACATGACTGTTTTACAATGAAAACAGCAAATGGCCAGAAAAAGTGGAGTGGTCATTGTCATTATCAAAAACCCATGTGTGTGCCGCGAGTCTCATATACACTTGGTCCCCTTTCTCTAACAGCAGGTTAATCCCGTTGGTTGCTGTCTCATAGCGATTTCCTGAAGGATGATTGTACACCATCACCATATGCTGTCCATTCTTCATCAGCCTGAGACCCATGCCCCTTATGGAATGATTATGTCCAGAGAAGCTGAAGTAGTAGACCCCCTTTATGGGTGCAGTGAACATACCTATGACCAGCAGTGCAACACATACATACAGTGTGAGGCAAAGATAAAGCTTAATGGTAATGTCAAACTATCATCGCATAGTCATCGCACCTGTTGTTGGGTTGTAGGCATTCCCAGCATTGGCGAAGACAACCGTGTACACCAGAGTAACCTCACCGTTGAATGGACCAAGCGTACCTCCACGAGGACCTAGTGATACTCCGAATGCTACTTGTTCTGTCATGCACACACGAAGAGACAGGAAAAGAGAGGAGAATGAGGGAGCGAGAGAGAGAGAGAGAGAGAGAGAGAGAGAAAGACAGAGAGAGAAATTTCGTTTCGGATGCGCGTTAGACACACATAAACAAAGACATAAAGACATACATGCTTTGGACACTGTGGTGCTGTCAGATGCATTAGATGTAATGTCCAGTACTTTTTGTGCATCATACCATGTTGTATTTGATTAGGTTAATAGGTTAAAAAAACGATTAATAGGTTTTACCTGCAGATGTAATATGTAAACGTTACCTCTCTTCCTTTGTTCCTCTAGTTGGGCCAACTCTTGCTGCCAACTTTTCTCTGTGTCCTCTGCACACCTCTTCTCTCTCACACTCACCTCCTGGACATCCCCATCGTCCCCCAGGCTCTTGGCTCCACACTGAGAGCAGAGCAGCAGCAGCAGCAGCAGCCTAGACAGATCACTGTTCATCTTTAGGGACATCTGAGATGGCATTATACATAGGAGGTCTACATCCCAACTATTTATATACAGTGCTGAGAAAAGAATGCTGTCTGTCTGCTTTACCGTAAAATATCCTACAATACTAGTCTGACAAGGGTTTACTGGAGATGCTGCGGCGTTTTCCAAAACAATCAAAAGATTATAGTCTAAATATGGAATGTAAAAAAAAAATCTGCCATACTGACGGATACCGACATTTCAACTAGTCTCTTTTGTTTGCATTGCTTTCAACTACTTCAGTTAATTAAAAATTGCTGTTTTTAAACCTGCAGCATTGTTCTACACGTTTGTTATGCATTGTTTTAAATGAAGATACAAGTACAAGCCATATTTATTGCAAATATAGCGTCCATTAAAACAAATTATGATAGTTTAAAACTGACATAGCAAAGAAGATTCTAAAGAAGTGGTTCATGAACCACATTTACAAAAGCAAACAACTTGCATGCTCTCTGTCACGGGACGGGTACAGGAACCAGGGAAAACAGACAGAACAGGAGAGGACCCAATTGCGTTAACGTAGCCCCAGAGGCCTTTATTACCAAAAACACAGACAGGGTAACAAGGACAGGGACTGGAGGCCCAGGGCTGGGCACACAAGAACACGGGTAGGGTAACAGGAATTTCACAATTGGTGAACTGTTGTAGATCATTATTGCTCATGAAATGTAGCCGAAGGTGTGTTTTAAAGCATACTTTCTCACACCATTCATGTCAGGTGAGTGGATGCAAAGGTCAAAACTGAGAAAAATATTTGTCTACACAGTAGTGTGGTGAGGAAGTAGCCTTAACCGTCTAGTTAATTCCAACTGCAACATCCTTTAAATGTTATGTTAACTGCAGCATCCTTGAAATATTGTGTTCTATAATTAGTTTAATGCCTGAGTCTACTCCTTTTTAGTTTATATTCAGATTTGCTCTAGCACACCTTCTTAAGTTTTAGCAATGACACTAGGAGTGTTACATGATGTACTTTTAGTTTAAGACTTCATATTTTTGAATGATATTCCAGTAGACTGTTTGCCACTGTGCCTTTCATAAGAAGGGGGATGTAGTATATGGGACTACGTGTCCCATGACCACCCGCAGGTTCGCACAGCCAAGGGGACTCGGGTACAACTTGGGGTTGACTGTATGTTAGGTTCTACTGTAAAGCGATGCCTGCGGAGTTGTACAAGCCCGTTCAGTACATAAAGTCAACAACTTGTCACAACGGTTGTCACGTCTGTTCATTAATGCACAAGTATTAATAGACTACACGACACATCACACATAAGATCTATTGCTGAAATTACTTTTAATGGTGTCTGAACTGAAAGGCATCAGTTTTAAAAAAGCCCAGTGCTACCACGACCCCCTCACGCTCTCTAATATCTCTGCCTTCACTTCCCCGAGTCGTTTTTGTGTTCTTGCTCTCATACACGCACGCACGAAACAGGCAGAGAAGACACAGTTCCAGTTGAACATTTAGCGTACAATTTTATTTTCAGGTCTGAAAAATCACCTGGGTCCTCCAGACCTTGCTGGCCTCATAGATGACTCGGGCTCTTAGCTCTATAGTTGTTAGTTTGATCATTTGACCGATTCGCTGAGTTATCTCTGTGTTGTTAAATAAGACAGTGGCAGTTGACATGACGGGCAAACTATCACCTATCACAGTTTGTCATATCAAATGATTTTATAACTCCAATTGAAATGATGCTATAAAACATAGGCTTACTAATTACATCATAGCTCTTGGCAGTGGCTACTAAGCCTAGGCTACTGACTGTTTTGCCTGATGACCCCTATTCCATCATGCTGTTTTAACATAAATGATAACATGGTAACAATCAATATGAGTGCTTGTGACTAGATCCATGGACAAGGGTCTCAATGTAAGCCAGTGTTGTTTTAGACTACATAGAGTATCTGTTCATAACCGAGTTATTCCACAAAAACTGATTTTAGGTTCACATTTAGTAAAAGAATGGCACCCCTACACACAAAATTTTACAAAAACGTGGTGTGGTCTTAAAGATCATGGTGCCCATTGAGTATAGAAGGTTTAATGAAATTTGGATATTTACAAAACAAGATATTGAGTGTAGTGTAATTACGAGCTATGTTTTAAATATTGATTGCTGTGTAAATTTGTATCGCTTTAACTTTTGAAAACGTTTTATACGATTTTTACAACAGGTTCTCTGCAGATGACGTACACCTCATTTCTAGACAATCAGATGAACACCGTTGGAGGTGTTAGTTTGCTTTTGCTTTCAGTTCTTTGCAAAATTGTGCACAATGTGGCCTCTCTGTCGGTCTCTCTCTGTTTCTCTCTCTGTTTCTCTCTCTCTCTCTCTGTGCATCTGTGTGTGTGTGTGTGTTTAAGAGGGCATTTGAGTGTATATTTTGACACTGGTCAGAAGGCTTTCGCATGTGTATTTGTTACACTGTCAGATTACATTATTTAGTTTCATCAGCACCTCATTCCACACTAAATAAAGTTTCTGTTCCACCAACATCTTCTTTGAGGATTTTGTTGTTGTCAGCTGCAAACCAGAGGTCATAATGATGTAACTTCATCATAACTTTATAATGTTACTTGTGTGTATTATATGTGTATTATGCCCCAACTTTAAATAAAAGCATATCAAGAATGCATCCATGTACTTAGGTACAGGGTTAAATCTGACCATATTATATTATTTTTTATGTTTCACTACAAGTTGTTGATATATATGTATAACCATGCATGATGTACAGGGTTGCCTCTGTGCAGACTCCCTCATCTGCCTTCCCATTTCTCTGAAACTGATGACAAAGTTCGTTGTTTTCCTGTGTTGTCTTCCACTGTTCCTATTCTTCCTGTTCTGCATTCTTAACCCTCCCCCTTGGTATCCTTGTTTGTTTTAGTTTTTACACTTGCTTTGGCTTTCTCAAAACTTTAGATTTTTTTCCTCCACACTCTTCTGTTGTCTTCCCTTAATCTCTTGGATCTCTCTGTCATGCTTTCTTTTCATGTCTTCTGCCTTTGCAAGATCATTTTCCACCTCTTTAGTAATGTCCATTAGCTTTTTCCATTCTTCTGCATGCTTTCTCTTAGAAGATCTCAGTTTTTCCTGAAGTTGAAAGAGATCCATTTCTTTCACCTTCTCAATTCTAGCCATGATTTCTTGCCGCTCAATTTCACTGTTTCTTTTTGCTTTTTTCTCTTCCACAGTCTTTTCCCTTTGTTTCTCTTCTTGTGCCCTAACCAGCTCAAGCTCTATCTTGCTGTTCTCATCTTTTGCTCTCTCCAGGCCCTTCTCTCTCTTTCGTAGCATCTCTTGGTTCTGTGTCTGCAGGAGGTTTTTCTGATGTTCTTCCAGCATCTTTAGTTCATTTGTTTTCCTCTCCTCAAAGTCTCTCTCCATTTGTCTAAATCTTTTGTCCATCACTCTCTGAGTCTCTCTGTCCTTTTCCATCTGAAGCTCCATTAGCCTCTTCTTCTCTTCCATTTGTTTCTCCATCTGCCTCTGCCTTTCTTTAAAGTCTTTCTCCATGTTTCTCCTTCTTTGCTCCATCTCTATCTCCGTTTCTCCCTGTATTTCCATCTCCTGCATCCATTTCAGTTCTCCCTTTAGCTCTTCTTTTCCTCGCTGTCTCTCAGTCTCTCTCTGTCTCTTGATCTCTGCTTCCCTTTCCAATTCCTTAATTCTTGTCCTGATTCTCTCAATTACCTTAATGTGTTCCATTTCTCTTTTTTGCTCTTGCTGTCCTTGAAGTGTGATATTTCTTACAATTTCTTGATTTCTTGCTCTCAAATCATCCAGCTGTCTCTGCTTCTGTGCTTCCTGGTGTGCTTGCATCTCTCCCTCAATTTCACTTGTTTGCTCTTCCTGCTCTTGTAACCATATCCCTCTTTCCAATTCTTGAATTCTCTCTCTCATCTGCTCCATTCCTCCAACCTTGATTTTTTCCTCCTCCTGCATTTCTCTCTCCATAATCAGTCTCTCCAGTTGTAGAATTGTCTTTCTCATCTTTTCCAGCTCTTTGTCCTTCTTTATATTCTCATGTGCTAAGATCTTTATTGCTTCAGTTTCTCTTTGTTGGTCTTCCTGTTGTTCAGATAAAAGTTTTGCTTCTAATTCCTTAGCTCTCTTCCTCATGATCTTAAGTTCTCTATTCATCTCCATGTTCTCCTGAGCTTGGAGATCTCTCTCTGTCTCTCGGTCTTCATCAGCTTCTTCTCTCCAGGCCCTCTCCTCACGCCTCCTCCTGGCAGACTCTAAGGCCTCCTCCTCCTGCCTCCTCCTCAGCTGCCACAGTCTCACCTCCTCTCTCAGTCTTTCAATTTTCCGTGCATGTCTCTGCTTCCGTCCCAAGCAAAAGATACACTGAAAAATTTCCCAGCAGCCTCTGGGCTGTCGTGTCCTCTGGGGAGGCTGGTCAATCCTCATTGGCTCCCTGCTCTCTTCATGCCACCTATCCGGCAGCTCCCAGAAACTGTTTTGTCTCAGATCCGACATCTCTCCGATCTGATAACAGGACAGGACTCGTTAAGACAGCACACACAGTGGATTTAAAGGATTTATAAAACTCATAATGTGTTGCTTATGTAAGAGTTAAAGAGATACCAGTTTATTGTCTACTCAAAAATTCCCGTCCTAAAACATTGTTAAGTATGATGTAGTATAGCTGTTGACAATGACACTAATAGCTAGGCTATATTTTAAATAATCTCATCCCATAAATCTAGTCTGGGGTGCCTATGTTGCAAAATCAGAGATAATATAATATTATATGATATATAATGTAGTACTTTATTCTCTTATGACTTGATCCTAAACATCTGCCTATTTTTGTCTTTACATAATGCCTAATTTGGATATGAAATATAAATATGTACTACCTAATTAATTTACCTGAGAGGAGAATTCAACATAAATATGTAAAACTGATACCTAACTACTGTTATATTTTACAGAGGTCTTCCTCCAACGCCACATATACAGAAATAGATAACAAATTAGGCCTATATCCAGAAATGCTCCGCTGACTTGTGAAATACAACATAAACATTAAATAGCACTGTGTAATGAACATAACATACATAACAATTCATAACATACATAACAATTCATACAAGATACGCTTCAAACTATAATTTTACCTGAGAGGAGAATCCGAGAAATTATTTTTGAACAGACCATAAACAAACTGGCTTTAAACTATCTGATCCACACGCGCTTGCTGTATAAGAAACACACAATGGCGAAAAGTTGTTTTGAAGAGGTCTTCAGAACTTTGCGCTCTGACGTAGCCTGGAATCCTATTAATGCATAGTAGGCTACGATTTACAGTTACCTGGAGACTAAAATTATGACGTTTCGCGCTGTGCCTCCATTGTTCGGCCTGAAAGCGCAGGGGTAGACAGGATTTTAAATCTAATGTAGGCCTACATGATGCGAGAAAAACACATTTCATTGAGTGGTAAATTACACATCACACATAAGATCTATTGCTGAAATTACTTTTAATGGTGTCTGAACTGAAAGGCATCAGTTTTAAAAAAGCCCAGTGCTACCACGACCCCCTCACGCTCTCTAATATCTCTGCCTTCACTTCCCCGAGTCGTTTTTGTGTTCTTGCTCTCATACACGCACGCAGGGGTGCAACTACTCATTTCTAGGGGGGTATGCAAGAACAATCTTGGCGCGCCCCCCCCCCACAAAAAAAAGTTAATAAAAGAAGGTCAAACTGTCTTAGTGGCTGTGGTGTGTCTACCACTTAAAATTCACATTCGGGTTAGGTAGCTGCCTGTTGCAGTGACTGAGTGAGCTCCAAGCCAGTCGGCAGCTTAACGTAGTGAAACTTAGTTTAGTCTCAATCGTTTGCATTATTCATATAACTCACATGCGAGAAGACAAAAATGATGTTTCATATTTAAAATGTCTTAGGGGCACTCCGATAGATACATTTCTGAATCAAGGGAATGGATAGCTGACTTTTAGTGCTGAGCGGGAGGACGACTGACACTGACGTTTGAAATGCAACATGAAATAGAGATCCACCACAGAGGAGATTTCTCTAAGACTGCAAAGGAAGCTCTGCTTCCCCTAAAATGTAAAAAAATGTAATGGTCAAATGTTTACAAAATGCCTTAAAACATGTTCATTTCAAACACCAGTTTGTTAATAATAGGCCCATTATCACAAATCAACTGAGTTGGTGTTGTTAACTTAGCATTCCACTTTGTTCTCATGGCCTATGGCCAACGCATTTCCTCACAGACGTCCAGCGTCAACACACTTCAATGGGCCAGCACGGACCCCTAATTTTCTATGCATGGAAACTGGATGGTCATTGGAGAAATGCCACTTTTTTGTCCCGCCCCTGGACGCAGAGCGTCTCTGGGGGTGAATGGAATGGTGAGCGGAGTTTTGCTGGTGTGGACTTCAAGCAGTCCCCGTGTTGATTGGTGAACCTCTGAATCCAGTTTTGATTGGCTGGCGTTTTTGATACATAGACTGTCACTTGGCTGCTGGAGCTTAGTCCCATCGCGGATGTTGCATGCATCGTAAGACAAGCAGTGACCAATCTGGTAGCATTTCCTCAGCGAAAATACTTGTTCATTTCTTGCATTGTATATAAATCACACTCACACTTAATTCCGTTTTGGTTTATTACAATTTTCTTGTTCGTTTTTAATTTCGTTTCATTAGAATCATACTGTTAGGTAGGTTGGCGCTAGTGCTACTTAACTAGCCCACTAGCTCGCCTGAACTAGCCCGCTAGCGCACCTGCACTAGCCTGCTAGCAGAGCACTATGGCAGACCATTTTCTAGAGAAGGAACGAAGGGTTGAATTAACGTACAAGTAAATGGACAAATTTTATGATTAAGTTGGCAGTGAGCTTCCCCTCTTTGGAATACCAGCATCCGCTACTGATCCACAAAACCCAATATTTGCCTTTGAGCATCGATTCCGGGAACTTTGCAGATTGAAAATGTATAGTTCTACACACAAATGGAACCGCTTCTTGCGTTGTATGAGAGAATTCGCACCAGAGCTTTCAAGGGGCATGGGTAGCTCCACTCGAACCCGGTATTAGCAAGTTATCTGGGAGCTGGATATAAGTGGAGGTAATGGCCCATCTATCGACGCAAAGGTGCATTTCCCGATGGTGCACTATACACATATTTTAATCGACAAACGGCTTCAAAATCCTTGACTGTGTTTCTGTGTCTAAAACTGCAAAGCATGGGTGGCGTAGCGTGGAACGCTATTCGCTAGCATCACCCAATTTACTGAGGTGTCATCCTCCTAATCCTGAAAACGGGAGGGCTCTGACTGACTACACATTTGCATTAAACTGCCAGGTTATTGTCGTATGCTACCTGTTGTGGTCCTGCATCCACACCAGCATTTTCTGGCGCATCCCTCTGCAGTCTTCTTCATTTTTCTTGTTTCTTTTCCGGCACTGTGCACCTGACAGTTTCTTACTCTTCTCCATGTTGACAATAGCCCTTTTTCCATCCAATTTTGAAGCGACTTACGCCCCGAGTCGATTTAAGTTAAAGCGACACAAGTCGCACCAAACCCGTTTTCCATCAAAAGAGCACTTCTAGCGCATTTCAGCGATGTCACAATGCCCCTCGTTAATCCACATTTTTCTGATGCGCTAGGTCGTTTTCCATCCACTGAGTCGCTCTTTTGGAATGTTTGTATCAAAGCAAAATAGAATTTATCGCACGTGAACCTTGGCTACCGGTGAAACAAAATGGAGAGCATCCGTGTTGTTCTGCTATTGATCAATATTATTTCAAGTATCATAGTAATCATAAATCGTAGCGTTGCGTTGTCTTTTACCATAGGGCAGACAGAGCGTCCACCTCCCCCAAAGCCTTAATAAATGTTAGGGTCTCCCCTCTTGTCCATGTCTGTCCCTGTGCCATTACTGTGCTGAACACAAACTAGCAAAACGAATCAACAAACTGACGAGCCTTCTTTAATGAGGTGAATTAAATTACAGAACGATGAAAACTCGAGACAACGCCACAACATTTGAATTCTCGTGCACATAATAACACAGCACTGCGCATGTGCGAACTTCCTACGTCGCTTTAACTGTTTTCCATCAAATTTATGTCGCATTATCTCCCGCAAATCCACCTCTGTAGAGCGACGTAAATTAATTCGACAAAGTCGGCGTTGAAGCGACATAACCGCTTTTCCATCACATGTGTCGCATCAACTTTTTAATGCGCCTTAATTTAAAGCGACTTTATGTTGGATGGAAAAAGGGCTAATGACAGATTGGATCATACAGTAGCACGTTTACTACACAGCGTCTGGTTAACCCCCGCCCCCAACTGAAATTACAGTAGTAAAACTCCTCCTACTCGTCCAACCTACACTGTGATACACTGTGTCTCGGGGCGGGGAGCGGGGGGCGGCGCCGCCACCCTTCGTCACCACCATAGCTACATACAACGCACAGAATTAGATCATGCAGCTGAGCTGCCACTTTGTTCCCTAAAGTGCTGGTCCGGTCGGTGTTGTGCATGATCGCAGCGTGACAGACAACGCCACTTGGGTGCTGGCTACCCTTGCAATATCTAGTAGCCTGGTGCCATCTCTTTTTAAATATTGGAAATATTCCTTCCCTCACAAGTCATAACTTCTCTCTGGCGCCCCCTGTGGTCTGGTGCCCCCCTACAATGCATATGCTGCATATATCACTTTTGCGCCACTGCACGCACGCACGAAACAGGCAGAGAAGACACAGTTCCAGTTGAACATTTAGCGTACAATTTTATTTTCAGGTCTGAAAAATCACCTGGGTCCTCCAGACCTTGCTGGCCTCATAGATGGCTCGGGCTCTTAGCTCTAGTTGTTAGTTTGATCATTTGACCGATTCGCTGAGTTATCTCTGTGTTGTTAAATTATACAGTGGCAGTTGACATGACGGGCAAACTATCACCTATCACAGTTTGTCATATCAAATGATTTTATAACTCCAATTGAAATGATGCTATAAAACATAGGCTTACTAATTACATCATAGCTCTTGGCAGTGGCTACTAAGCCTAGCAGAGGTGTGACCAGAATGTCATGCATGGGTGGGCAGTTAGCTTATTTGGGGGGGGGCAGAAAAAAATACCTGCAAAATAGGTGGAAAACCACCACTACTACAACTAGGCCTAATAGCCTAATAATAATAGCAATAATAATAGTAATAATAATAATAACAACAACATGCTCACGTGTGTGATGGGTTAAATGCAGAGGTTCAACTTCGTTGTGTGCACCGTATGCTGTAACATGCCCTCTGATCACAATGACCAATGGGACTGACTTTAATTATATTATTATTATTATCATTAGCATCATCATCACAACAACCACAGATAGGCCTAATTTAAAAATATATTATTTTGCCTAATGCATTCCTCAGTAAGGTCAATGCAAGGCATGTAATAGTGAATGAACTTGAGAATCTGTTAATCTTCTGCACAATGCTATATATATAATGACGTACAAGATAAGTGTGGTATAGATCTCTAGGCTGTGAGGTGCAGGGCCAGCAGTGGGCTCCTTTTTCAGCCCTGGAGTTTCATGCCCAAACGCAGCCTACCTTTTGTGGGCATTACAGATTTTTTTGCATTCTGGTTCATTTAAACAGGTTGTTAGATATATCTTAATGTTATCTAAAGAAATGGGATTTTTCAGGAACATGAGCCTTGTAAGTAAAATGATGGTAAATAGACAAATACACATTTATAATAAATTGTTATTTAGGATATCCTTTAAAAATAAACAAGTGTGCTCCACCAATGCAATTACGTTGCATTTGGTGTTTGTAGGCTAGGATCTAATTAGGGCCCTGTCACTTTAAATTTCTCCTTGTGATCCTAACGTAAAAAAAAAGTTATGTTCTAACTTTGTTTCTATGCAAACAAATGCTAGTGAAATCAAAGGACTAGTGCAGCTGTGCATTCATTTTTGTTTTCTATGGAATTAGTAAATATTGACTTTGAAAAGAATCTTTATTGGACTATGCATGCAATAGTTGTGTTTTGCAAGGTGCATTTTTGTTATGATTTCGGTGAGTAACGTTAGGCTGCTACAAAGCTGAGAAACAGACTTTGCTAAATTAGTTTGCCAACAGGGACCATCTAGTTGTAAAATTTTGAAAATTGGGATGATAAACATGCAATTTTAACATAGTTTCAGAATAAAAGGAAAGGCCAACTCCATGACTCACGGGCCATGCACAAGTAGCTCGATGTTTGCATTAAATATAGGATAGCCTGTGAACGTCTCTTCTGCCAAAGTGCCAAAATGTGTCATTAAAATAGCCTATAGCTTATTAAACACTGTCATACTACACATAGACAAGAAAGAATACCGACGCTAAATAAAAATCTAAATCTGCCCATATAGCCTATGGTCAGGTCAGGTTTCTTGCGACTGCTCCCCCCCCCCCAAAAAAAAAAACAAAAAAAAAAAAAAAACGCGTGCTGTGCTGCAGGCTATGCTACTTTTGCTAGTTTTTCTATGAAGGGTCAATATATATTTACAACACAACGATTGCCCTGAACTTGAAGATGAATAATATGAGCATACGTGAACTACACATGAACAATAAACACTAGTGAACAAATCTAGTGAACTTCAACAACACTGCCACACGCCCGCACACACATGGGTACCACACTTAAAATGTCACCTACACACATGGCGAACAACAAAGTAAATTCATGGACGCCTACAGAATTAAGTTGTAAGTTAACAGCAATCAAAAAGACTACAACCCCCCTGCCATATTCAACAGATTATTACTCGCTAAAAAGGTTTGCGCGCGCTGTCAAAAGTTTGTTAAGGTGGTGCTAGCTGTCAGACAGTGACTAACCTGTCATGCTATGAATTTGAGGCTAGTAGAAGTCACAATAAGTAGACGCTAAATCCTATGTCAAATGATTTCAGACGCAATGAAAATAATATTACTTGTGACTGTCTTGGTAACCAGTGCCACGGCAGGCATGTGATAAAAGAAACCCCCTGTCCTACCTTTAGTTGAAGCAGTTATGATCCATTTGTGCTCTTGCTAACCCATCCTGACATCTTACTTAGTTTAATTTCACGATTGCAAGTGCAATGTAAGCGTAGCGTGAAGTTCTGCCAGGAAGACCTAATGCACGTCACCTACTTACTAACGTCCAATCAGATGTTAACACATGCCTTATATTACGTCACCTCACTAACCTGCTTTGCTGCTCATAGGTGTATTCCGCGTTCGCCGTGGTTGCGCTCAGGTAGCCCCTCTCACCATGTCTCATAGTGGATCCACTATCGGTCTCCCTTCAGATCTCGAGGACGCCGTTCCGCCGACTCCTTCTCCAGTTCGTCGGAGTTCCCGTGTTCTCCTCCGTCAGTTGCCTTGGGCCACCTGGTCTCGTGCGGACATCGCCGGTCTTCTCACCGAGAGGGGAATCCCCGTCGACCCCGACATGTCGAAGGCCGACCTCTCCCTCTTCGCGTCCGCTCATCTAGGACTGCCCCCTCCGTCTGCCGCCGCCAACGCTCCGAGCCCTGGCGAACCGTCACCTCTACCCAGGAAGGCGACGCGGAAGCGGTCGGGAGTTCCCCCGCCCCCACCCCCGCCTCCCAAGAGGAGAAGACGGGGTCGCCCCGGCCCCTCTCTGCCCGCGGCTCGGGCCGGTGGTAGAGCCGCCCAGGCGCCCGATTCGCAAGTCGCTGACGTCCTCCTAACCATCAACTCTTCACTCACCAACATCGAGTCGAGGATCTCCGCACTGGAACAACGGTCGTCGCCCGGAATTCCTCCTCGGCACGGATCGTGCTCTCTGCTCGCCCCGGATATGTCTGCACTTCCGTCTACCTCCTCCGCTCTTCCGATGGCCGCCCCGGGCCCCTCAGTGGCTGCTCCCTCTCTCTCCGTCAACGCCGGTATGCCTGCCTTTACTTTAGCCTCTTCATTCCCCGCTACCTCCTTCGGTAGAAAATTTAGTCCGCCCGCCGCAGCGGCTGTATCCTCTCACCTCTGCACGCAAATCGTTCAGGGCAAAGACGTCAATCTGGCCTCCCTGTTGCTGCCCTCTCCCGCTATTGACAGGCAGATGATCGACTGTGGCGATGTCTCTGTTTTTCTCAAAACCTCCGATCCGAGGCTTCAGCGGACTCTCTCGTTCGGCGAATTTGTCATAGCCTTCGGCGTTTATAGGGACGTTCTGTGCCAGGCTTTTCCTGAGCGTAGGGAGGAGATGCACACTTATTTAGCCATGATGGCCGATTTTAGTCAGCGCTATGGCGGAACTTTGTTCTACGAATACCACCTCGCCTTCTCCGCTAAATCAGCCGCCTCCGTCGCATCGCTCAATACGAGGCTCGACTGGGCTGTTATGGATACCGAGCTGCTCGTCCGTCATTTTGGCGGCCATCGCATGCTAGCTTGCGCTGTGTGCAATTCCCATGGCCACGCCACCGCGGTATGTCCTAAGTCCTTCGCCACGGAGCTTCCGGGTTCCGCCAGACACTCCGCATCTCGCCCGGAGCGCAGTCCCGAGCCCACGGACACACGGCGCGATCGCCACGGACGAGTCGTCGTCAAGCTTCATAATCAGTCTGTGTGTAATAACTTCAATGAGTCTGTCTGTACCTATCGTCTCTGTAGATTTCTCCATGTTTGTAGTTTTTGCAAAGAATCTCACCCTAAATCTGTTTGCCCCCGTCGCTTTAGGCCCCAAGACCAAAGACGTTTTCAGTCCTCCAAGAAATTCTAGTCTCTCACCCCTCTACCCCTGTTAATGTATTAGAACTCTCCTGTCTACTTTCCTCCCATCCCGATCGTTCTTTCGTTGATTTTCTGTTAACTGGTCTGTCTCAAGGGTTTCGCGTTGGCACTCTCTCCCCCCTCACTCACTCTTACGTAGCTAGAAACCTTCAATCTGCACTCGCTGAACCTAGCGTTGTTTCTAGCTTACTGATCAAAGAAATCAATAAAGGTTATCTAATAGGCCCCTTTAATGCACCTCCTTTTTCTCCGTTCCGGGTCAATTCATTGGGCGTGGCGACCAGGAAATATTCAGGCAAAAAACGTCTGATATTTGACATGTCCTCTCCGCATTCAGATCACGTAGCTAGTGTCAACGAGCTTATTCCCCAGCAACCGTACTCTCTCTATTACGCTTCCGTCGATCATGCTATTCACCTGATCAAGGTGGCAGGGCACGGTGCATGGTTGGCCAAGGCTGACATCACCGATGCGTTTAAAATCATGCCTATCCACCCGTCCGACTGGTGTCTCTTCGGGGTTAAGTGGGAGTCTAAGTTTTATTTCGCTGTCCGCTTGACTTTCGGATGCCGCAGTAGTCCTTCCCTTTTTAACTGCCTTGCCGAGGCGCTCTGTTGGGTTTTGTTGAATATCTGTAAATTGCCCTTCGTACTCCATTTACTGGATGATTTTTTATTAATCGATTTTCCATCTCCCTCCCCTTCCCCTGTTCTGACCACTCTCAAGCGCGTGTTTCACGACGTCGGCGTCCCTCTATCGGCTGAGAAAACTATCGGTCCGGCAACCTCGCTCGAATTCCTAGGCGTAGTCCTCGACTCAGTCCAAATGCGCGCCTCTCTGCCTGGTGAGAAATTAGCTCGTATTAGGTTAATTTCCGATTCTTTTCTCTCTCTGCGCCGTGTTACCAAACGCGATCTCTTGTCTCTGCTCGGGCACCTTAATTTTGCCATGCGGATTATTCCGCAGGGTCGCTCTTTTATTTCTCGTCTCCTCACTCTGGCTCACTCCGTGGAGAAACTTAGCGACACCGTGTGTCTGGACGACGGGTGTACCTCGGACCTCAAATTCTGGTCTACTCTCTTGACCTCCTGGAACGGGATTTCCTTCTTCTACAATGATTCTCGTGAATCTTCGGATTCTCTCTGCCTCTTCACCGACGCCGCCCCCTCCCGCGGTTACGGTGGGTTCTTCCAGGGGCGCTGGTTCTCTGAGCCTTGGTCGTCCTCTTTTAGATCTTTTGCTCTTGCTTCTGAATCCACAGCCCTGTACGAACTTTACCCCATAGTCGTGGCCAGCGTCCTGTGGGGCCCCCTTTGGACCCGCAAACGCATCTGTTTTAACTGCGACAATCAAGCCGTCGTTTTTATTCTGAATAAAGGTAGATCTGCTTGTCCTCGAATCATGTCCCTACTCCGTCGTCTAACTTGGCAATCAGTTATCCATAACTTCATTGTTAGCGCTACACACATTCCCGGTCACTTCAATGTCCTGGCTGACGCTCTCTCACGTTTTCGTCTGCAGGACTTTCGACGCCGTTGCCCGACCGCCGACGTAGAGCCTGTTCCATGTCCCGCCCTGGAGGATCTGGTGCTGGATTGAACACGGCGCTCAACCCCCTTTTAGATTCCGCCAGGGCTTATATGGCTAAAGGCGTAGCGCCTTCCACTCTCAAAGCCTACAAATCTGCATGGTCTCTTTTCGTGACTTTTTGTTTTTCTGTCAACTCATCTCTTTTTCCTGTCACTATTTCCACTATTTGCGCGTTTTTGGTTCACAGTTTTGACTCTCGTGGCCTTAAGGTCTCTTCTCTCCGGAGACTGCTGGCAGGCATTCAATTTCACGCTAGGCTGCAAGATCCCGACGTTCCCAGTCTCTTTTCTAACCCCTCCATACGCCTGCTTCTCACTGGGATAACCAAATCATCTCCGGCAGTGCGGGACAGGCGCTTGCCCATTACGCCCTCCACCCTCAAATCTCTCGTGTATAAACTTCGTGCGGGGCTGTTCACTCCTTACGTGGATTCTCTCTTAGAAGCGGTCTTCCTCATGGCTTTTTATGGTTTTCTGCGCTCCGGTGAGTTCTGCACCAGCACTCAATCCTTCAACCCTTCACGCGACGTGGTGTTTTCTGACGTTTCCTTTTCTTTACGTTTTTACACCTTGCTTCTTAAACACTCCAAAACTGATATTCACGGGTCGGGTGTTTTAATTAGAATTTTCAGGGTCCCCGGGTCTCTCTGTCCTTACGCCTCTATGCTGAACTTTCTCAAATTTCGTCCCCGCACCTCAGCCTATGCCCCGCTGTTTATCCTTCCAAACGGGCTCCCCATGACACAGCACTGGTTTAAAACGCACCTATCTTCCGTGGTGAGCACTTGTGGGTTGTCCCCGTCCGCTTACACCGGCCATTGCTTTCGCATCGGCGCCGCTACTGCTGCAGCCGAATGCGGAATCCCCTCATCGTCGATCCAGCGGCTGGGGAGATGGACGTCGTCAGCATTCGAAACGTACATCAGACCCGACGATCACGTCGTCCGAGACGCACAAATGGCACTGTCTAGAATGTAAGGTAAGCTCAATTCTGGTGGTGGTCGTCGTCACTAATTCGCATGTCGTACCGTCATTCAAATGTGTCAACTAAATAAATAACTAAATACATAAATAACCAAATGGTCCATACTGATACTGGAGGCATGCGTGGTCAATGCTGATAACGGAAGCATTCTGGGTTCATGCTGACACCGGAGGCATGCGTGGTCACTGCTGCTGCCGGCAGCGTTCTAGGTCCATGCCGATACCGGAGGCATGCGTGGTCACTGCTGATAACGGAAGCAGTTCGGGCCCATGCCGACACCGGAGGCATGCGTCGTCACTGCTGATAACGGAAGCAGTTCGGGTCCATGCCGATACCGGAGGCATGCGTGGTCACTGCTGTTAACGGAAGCATTTCGGTCCATGCCGATACCGGAGGCATGCGTGGTCACTGCTGATAACGGAAGCAGTTCGGGCCCATGCCGACACCGGAGGCATGCGTGGTCACTGCTGATAACGGAAGCAGTTCGGGCCCATGCCGACACCGGAGGCATGCGTGGTCACTGCTGATAACGGAAGCAGTTCGGGTCCATGCCGATACCGGAGGCATGCGTGGTCACTGCTGATAACGGAAGCATTCCGGGCCCTTGCCGATACCGGAGGCATGCATGGTCATTTCTTGTCCTTACCATTTCTGCCTATGTTTAGGTCTTAAAATGTTAGTTTTGTTTTCATTGTTACTGGTTTCTGCTCACTCTGTGTTTCTCTACACCCCCGTGGGTTTCTGTCCTCCGTTTTGTAAGTCGCTGTGATAAATGCATCTGCTAAGCCCAATGCCATGTTAAAATAAAACTCTGTGCCCCATTGCATAACTGTGTTTGTCTTGCAGACGTTGGCGTCTCCGTAGTTGGTGGGTATATCCCCTACTCGGTAGGTATCACTTCTTTGGGGGGAATTTCGACTGTTGGGTATTACTACTTTCTTTGGGGGGTTAATATACCCTACAGTAATTACTAAGCTATGTACTGTTAATTCATATCGAGTAGGACAAAGGACAGGACCTGCGCCAAAGTCTTATTGTGCCATGTCAATGTTATCAAATAAATATCATCATCAGCTTCAATCTCGGGGTCTTTCTGGTTGAAATGTAAGCGTAGCGTGAAGTTCTGCCAGGAAGACCTAATGCACGTCACCTACTTACTAACGTCCAATCAGATGTTAACACATGCCTTATATTACGTCACCTCACTAACCTGCTTTGCTGCTCATAGGTGTATTCCGCGTTCGCCCTCCTCCCTCCCCGGCAACCATCCATGGGTCCTGCCCTCATCCGGAGGATCCTGTCGTGTCTGGGAAACGTGCCTCTCCACTCCGGCCTCGTCATTCCCGGCTCCTGTCGAGGTCCTCCAAGCTCCTGCCCTCATCCGGAGGATCCTGTCGTGTCCGGGAAACGTGCCTCTCCACTTCGGCCTCGTCATTCCCGGCTCCTGTCGAGGTCCTCCAAGCTCCTCCACCTCGTCCGCTCCCGTCCTGGCTTTACTCCCGCTCAGGCTGGCTGTACCCCTGCCCGGGGCAGGTTCCGCTCTGCAATCCTCGGATCGCGGAGCTTCGGACTCTACACGGCGTCATGGACTCTCGTGCTCATCCGGACTGTGTCTAGCCGAGGCAGTAGGCTTCCCCCCGGAGTCGAGGTTCTGCCCAAGGTTTCTTCCTAAATTATCTGTCCAAGGGAGTTTTTCCTTGCCCCAGCGCTCCCGGCGGAACCGGATCATGATGGAGTCCCCTGATTACTTCGGTTTCCCTTTGTACTGTTCATTCCATGTTTTGCATTTTCTTGCTTCGTCTGTATGGTACCTCTCTCGTAACGTACGTTAATTCTGACCACCACCAGTTGGTCCCTGTCCTTCTGTCCGGGGGGTTAATATACCCTACAGTAATTACTAAGCTATGTACTGTTAATTCATATCGAGTAGGACAAAGGACAGGACCTGCGCCAAAGTCTTATTGTGCCATGTCAATGTTATCAAATAAATATCATCATCAGCTTCAATCTCGGGGTCTTTCTGGTTGAACTTGTTTTTACATCAACAGTTCTTTTATTGTAGGCCAAGCAACTTGGTATATTCTGTATGCGAGCAACCCTCACCATTTGAGCAACTATAACTCGGGATTCACCCTGTTGTGCATGTCTAGGAGTAAGTAGCTGACTGGAGGTAGCGATGTAATTCTTGACTGATGTATCATTTTTTCGTGAGAGTGGGGAGGGGTAGCCAAGTGTTTGTATAAACTCTGTGCATTAAATCGTGTTCAGTTCTCTTACACAGACGTCTCTGTCTCTCTCAAATTCAATTTAAATTAAAGTGTGCTTTATTCGCATGACAGCATTTGTTGCATTGCCAAAGCATCTATAGCGGTAACAATAATAATTATTAAAAACAAAACAAAACTCTCCCCAAGACGCCTTGTGCGTACAGCCGCCACTGATCCGGGGCTATAGCCTCGAATGCCCCTGGTCAGAGTTTTGCAAACACATGCATAAGGTGGCAAATGCTAACACAAGGTGGCAAATAAGCTAGTCTAGTAGGCTGCTCCCTGTCGAGCAGCGATGCTAATCTCAACAGCGGAGTCAGAAGTTTGCGCAGTGACAGGGGTGGACACAGAGGTGAAGTTTTGACGATTGTTTTGGCCCTTACGATTACGGGATGATAGCAAATAATAATTATAGCTATAAATAGATGTTTTGTTTTATGAATACAAGACATAAACAGAGATCAGAAAATAGTGGCGTTTTTTTCTGGCCAGTTTTCTTTGGATGGAAAGGGCATTTCTCAGGGGGGGCAGGGCTTGTCCCTGGGGGGGCAGTGCCCCCCCCCCCAGCCCCCCCGTAGTCACGCCCCTGAAGCCTAGGCTACTGACTGTTTTGCCTGATGACCCCTATTCCATCATGCTGTTTTAACATAAATGATAACATGGTAACAATCAATATGAGTGCTTGTGACTAGATCCATGGACAAGGGTCTCAATGTAAGCCAGTGTTGTTTTAGACTGCATAGAGTATCTGTTCATAACCGAGTTATTCCACAAAAACTGATTTTAGCTTCACATTTAGTAAAAGAATGGCACCCCTACACACAAAATTTTACAAAAACGTGGTGTGGTCTTAAAGATCATGGTGCCCATTGAGTATAGAAGGTTTAATGAAATGTGGATAATTACAAAACAAGATATTGAGTGTAGTGTAATTACGAGCTATGTTTTAAATATTGATTGCTGTGTAAATTTGTATCGCTTTAACTTTTGAAAACGTTTTATACGATTTTTACAACAGGTTCTCTGCAGATGACGTACACCTCATTTCTAGACAATTAGATGAACACCGTTGGAGGTGTTAGTTTGCTTTTGCTTTCAGTTCTTTGCAAAATTGTGCACAATGTGGCCTCTCTGTCGGTCTCTCTCTGTCTGTCTCTCTCTGTTTCTCTCTCTCTCTCTGTGCATCTGTGTGTGTGTGTGTGTTTAAGAGGGCATTTGAGTGTATATTTTGACACTGGTCAGAAGGCTTTCGCATGTGTATTTGTTACACTGTCAGATTACATTATTTAGTTTCATCAGCACCTCATTCCACACTAAATAAAGTTTCTGTTCCACCAACATCTTCTTTGAGGATTTTGTTGTTGTCAGCTGCAAACCAGAGGTCATAATGATGTAACTTCATCATAACTTTATAATGTTACTTGTGTGTATTATATGTGTATTATGCCCCAACTTTAAATAAAAGCATATCAAGAATGCATCCATGTACTTAGGTACAGGGTTAAATCTGACCATATTATATTATTTTTTATGTTTCACTACAAGTTGTTGATATATATTTATAACCATGCATGATGTACAAATAAGAGAACTTAGAGTTAAAGAGCAAGAGCACTGTTAACCATAAAAACATACACAGATGTCCATGATGGATATTTAAAATGTTTAATGTAGGTACATTCAGTGTCCTCACACGTGTGCACCATTTAAAATTGTAGGGACAATCAGTCTCGTTACAAGTTGGCGCCAATAATAAATGTGGGTATAATTGGCATTAATTGATCAGTCTCATAAAATCAATTCCATTAATATTACCATTAATTCTTATGTTTAATAATAAATTACCAAACAGTTAAATTCATGGTATATTACCAAAATGTTATGCTTATACTACAGCTATGGTAATAATGTGTTACTTACAGTATCACAATACACTATAGTCAATAGTATTTACACACACTTGGACTGGATGAAGGCTCTTGGAGTTCTTAAGACTGGGTGGCTTTCATGAATACAGCAACAATAACAGGCAAAACACAGCTTATTCCAAAGGTATAGTTTATTAACTAATAAACTACAGATATGAACTAATCTAACAGGTTGTGCGTATATACAAGATAGTAGGATAGTGTGTATGTATGTGTGTGTGTGTAAGAGAGAGAGAGAGAGAGAGAGAGAGAGAAGAGGGGGGGGAACGGGGGTTCCCCCCCGTTGGATCGTCAAATGGTCAAAGAAGGTGTGAGAGATGAACATTGTGCCAAGATAGCGCGAGAGCGGGGGAAGGGCACATGATTAACTCACTCTGAAACAATAGGCTAGTTCTGCTAGGCTATCGTTAGCGTCCCTTTTGACCAGGTGAGATAAGGGTTAGTAAGAGGGAAAGAGAGAGGGAGACAGAGAGAGCATGCAGGATCTGTCTATCAAAGTAGCAAATAAAAAGAACATAACAAATGGTCACTCAAAGTCTACATGAAAACAGTGTGTATGTTTACATCAGACAGTTTAACACTTTCTTGCTATGCTAGAGAGTATTCTATCTATGCCCAAGTGCTCACGTGAAGGTTGCCTTTGCTTTTCCTTTGTTCTTGGTTGTAGTTCAGGGAATCCTTGTTGATCCAGTGGAGGGAGTCCGTTGACTCAGCTTTCTGGACGATTTGTGGTGATCCGATGAAGGAAGGGTCCTTGTTCCAGGTCCTCTCTCCGCTCGTAGCGGGGAATCGGCTTCGCGATTAAGAGGTTTCCTGCGGTGGTCCGTCGCGCATAGACATTCAGAAACTGTACTTCCTCAGCATCTTTGGCTGGGGATCGGCTTCGCGATTAGAAGTAGTCCGTTTCAATCAAACTCAAAATGTTGCTCGTGCAACGGGTAGCCTAGGGGAGTCCGCTCGAACCCGGTTCCTGGGGAGCTGGATGCCTTTCCCGTAAACTTGTGTACTCGAGTCAAAGTACGTTGTGGCCTTGTGCAAAGGCCATTCTTTGTCTATTTACTTGCGCATGCTGACGAAGTCCCTTGTCTGCCTGGCTCCTCGGCCTGCAAGGCAGAGCTTGGTGTCCTTTGTGACCCGTTGGTCAGGAGGACGGAGAGAGAGGATGTCTCTTTACATCCATGAGGTCTGAAGACCCACAGAACAGAGAGGCTGAGCAACAGCCCGCCTGTGGTTTTAAACCTGAGTGTGAAACCTGAGAATGGGTTATCACCTGAGGTGTGGCTAAGGAAGGAGAATCATGGAAAGAGGAAGCTAAGGAGGATCATGGGAAACGTAGTTTATGTGTGGTTGTACCTACATATCCCCCCTTTGGTCTTAGGGATGGGACGAAGTCATAACCCTGAGAGCACAAAAACTGTACAGTCCACATGTCGGAGTCCTTGAAGTTCCTTTAGTCCTGATGAAAGTAAGAGTTCAAAGGCATAGGCACTGGGCACAAACATTCAAGAGCTTTGGGCATTTGGGCAGGTGGTAATCTTGCTGTCTAAGCTAGTTCATAACATCTTAAACATTCAAACATATCAGCTAAAACACAAATCTCATGTAGGTCAAAACATGAAAAGAGAAAGAGTGTTAGTTGCATGGGTTAGCAAGCCTACTCTTTCAGAAAGTTAGGAGAAGCTTGAGGCATAGAGAAGTGTGCACTGTTGTGTGAAGTATACACTTTTGGCCTGGAGCAGGGGAAGGTTGACCACTGAGTTATATGTGTAATGTCTGTGTGTTCGTGTTTAATCATGTATGAAAATGTTGTTCTTTGTAGAAGCTACATTCATGATAGGTTCAGATCTGCAGATGTTTTATCTCTCAGTGATGAGTAGAATAAAGATTCCACTCCTAAGTCTCATGGACTTACAAAAATTAAAATGGTGACAAGACTAAGCCAGATGTTGTTACAAGATGTTACTATAGGTAGTAAATTCTAGTGTAACCTTTACTGTGTTAAGGTGGACTAGATAAGGAGGACTGTTACTGATTTCTCAGCAGGTCCTGCTTAAATTCTTATCTACCTGTTAAGTTAATCATCCTTTACAATATCTACCAGCTTGTCTAAGTATTATTTCTGCAGGGTTTTGTCTGGGTCCTGCAGCTGTTCCTATTGAGCAAACAGTTTTCCTTGGATTGCTGGAATGCTCAGAAGGGTTTGTTAACCGTTATTCCATGGTTGGAGCAGATAAAAATGTCGGCACATGCTTATGGGTCTGTGAAGCATGCAAGTGACTAGGTTAAGTTAAATGTTACTGACTTTCCACCCCCCTTTCGGAGTGTGGCCTGTGTCAAACAGTAGCTTTCCTTACCATGGGTTGAATCGTATGTACTGCGGTCAACGCATTTGTTTTGCTTCTTGCTAGAGCGAGGGTAGCGGCGTTGTCGCCAGCTAAGTTTCCTAGTATTGACCTGCTCACTGTGTGAGCTTTGGTGATTTGGCCTTTCGTGGTCATCTGTGTGATGACCATGGGACCTTGTGGAGTTCTGCCAGCTCTTCCACTCAGCCTGGTGGTGGCTTTGTAACGAGTGGCTTTGTGTGGGGCTTGATTCTGTTGACTTCTCTGATAGGGCTTTGTGGCCTAATTCTGATGTCAAACTGTCAAGGGGCCTACACTTAAACTCTCTGAGCGGGTGCTCATGTTTGGCTGTTGTGTGCAGAACTATCTCCCATGTGTTTTGAGCCATCCTTCTAATTTCTTGCATGGTATGTTTATACCGTGCACATGCTAATGTGACATGGGTACGTATGCATGAATGAAGATTATGTAGAAAGAGGGATTTGAAACGCCCGTCTTCTTCCAGGTCTGCTGCATTTCTGCCCTGAAAATATGCATTTCGTAACCGGAGATAATATTGACGTGGGGGTTCTGTTCTCTTATGCCGGATCTGATAGGCAGCAATGAATGCTGATGTCTCATCAACAAAGGAAGAGTATTCCTCAATCAGAACCTTTCTTAGGCTCGAGTAACTATCACGAATGTGAGATGGCTGTGTTTTGATAAAATCACGAACACTCTTACTGGTTGTCTTCCAAATTAATTTGAGTTTCTCACGTGTTGTAGCGCGAGGCAAATAAGGAAGATGGTAATCAATTCTCTGAAAGTAACTGTCAATGTTAGAATTGCGGCTATCTGGGTCAAAGCATTCAATGTCTTTTGCAAGGGAGTCAATATGGTATAAGCGAAATGTGGGGGAGCAGTCTCTATGTGACTTTTCTAGCTTCCCGGTGTGATCACTTTCTGTGTTACTTGAATATGGCTCTTTGAGAGGGTCGAGCATCTCACCATATTCATCAGAGGATAAGGTTTCCTGGTGTGTAGGCCTGGAGTGACCTTGTATCCTCCTGTGTTTCTCATTAACCTGGGGCTTTAGGAGCTGTCCAGGTACTTTTAGGAGTGATCTGACTTCACCTGAGCTATGAGAGGGGTTTATGGCACAGCATGTTTGTTTAGTTAAGCAGGGAGATTGGTGTTGGTCCCTAGAATGCTTAGTGTTACGAACAGGCAGGGCCTGTCCCTTGGTGTCTAACTGTGCTTTTGTGTTAATTTGTCGGGGGGGTGCTTTAAGCACCACCTGGGCCCTGGCAAGTATCTCACGGCTCTTTTTAAGGGCCTGGTCAACAGCAATTTTATGCTCAAGTCTTGTTATATCTAGCTGGAGTCTGCTAACATATTTGTTTAGCAAGTCATTGCTTGACTTTAGCTCATTACGCAAGTCTTGGTTAGCTGCATCTAACTTATCAAGGCTAGCTTTGAGCGCTGTGTTTTCTTTGCGGAGGGTTTCTATCTCCAGGTGGGCTTCCTGGGACTGACGCAAGAACAGCCTGCCAATCACTTCCTGGATATTGGCAGCTTTATGCTGAGGGTAAGTCATGCATAGGAGTATGTTGTCTATTTCTGATCGACACTCCTTTTGGGTCAGTTGCTTAACTTCTGCCTTAGTGTTTGTTCTAAGGAGATCTAAGATAAGCTTAAATGGCTCCACAGTCTCTTTAAGACAATGGGCACTGTTGTCGCCTTCTAAGGCGTGTGAGGTTTTACAACTCATCTTGTTTGTCTAACCTAGGGCGCACACTGGGGGTGCGGGGGTTACAAAGCAAATGAGGGGTTTAAAAGCGAACACTTCTAAAATGATGCACAGGCAAGAGTTTACCTGTGGCTTACAAAAATACTTGGGTGGTAACCAATGTTAAGTATTCTTATCTTTAATTGCTAGCTACTCTCTTAAAGTGTATCAAATTTCTATAGGTTGCTATGGCAACAGAAATTGTTTACTGAAAGAATTCTCTCTTGGTATTTGGTGTTAGTTAGTATTTGGTGATACTTAATATCACAATACTATGGATTATCTGAAAACACACATATATATCTTGTTAGTTTCACTGGGCCTGTGATTGTTCACCAAACTAAAACTTGATCTGTTACTGCATCTTGTTGCATTGGTCAAAGTTTTCTTTAAAAATTGGGACTGTTGAACTGAGCATTAATCTGTTATTGCAACTGTATTCAAGAAGCCAATTTAAACCAGTCTTCCTCACGCTGGGCGCCATTAATAAATGTAGGTACATTCAGTGTCCTCACACGTGTGCACCATTTAAAATTGTAGGGACAATCAGTCTCGTTACAAGTTGGCGCCAATAATAAATGTGGGTATAATTGGCATTAATTGATCAGTCTCATAAAATCAATTCCATTAATATTACCATTAATTCTTATGTTTAATAATAAATTACCAAACAGTTAAATTCATGGTATATTACCAAAATGTTATGCTTATACTACAGCTATGGTAATAATGTGTTACTTACAGTATCACAATACACTATAGTCAATAGTATTTACACACACTTGGACTGGATAAAGGCTCTTGGAGTTCTTAAGACTGGGTGGCTTTCATGAATACAGCAACAATAACAGGCAAAACACAGCTTATTCCAAAGGTATAGTTTATTAACTAATAAACTACAGATATGAACTAATCTAACAGGTTGTGCGTATATACAAGATAGTAGGATAGTGTGTATGTATGTGTGTGTGTGTAAGAGAGAGAGAGAGAGAGAGAGAGAGAGAAGAGGGGGGGGAACGGGGGTTCCCCCCCGTTGGATCGTCAAATGGTCAAAGAAGGTGTGAGAGATGAACATTGTGCCAAGATAGCGCGAGAGCGGGGGAAGGGCACATGATTAACTCACTCTGAAACAATAGGCTAGTTCTGCTAGGCTATCGTTAGCGTCCCTTTTGACCAGGTGAGATAAGGGTTAGTAAGAGGGAAAGAGAGAGGGAGACAGAGAGAGCATGCAGGATCTGTCTATCAAAGTAGCAAATAAAAAGAACATAACAAATGGTCACTCAAAGTCTACATGAAAACAGTGTGTATGTTTACATCAGACAGTTTAACACTTTCTTGCTATGCTAGAGAGTATTCTATCTATGCCCAAGTGCTCACGTGAAGGTTGCCTTTGCTTTTCCTTTGTTCTTGGTTGTAGTTCAGGGAATCCTTGTTGATCCAGTGGAGGGAGTCCGTTGACTCAGCTTTCTGGACGATTTGTGGTGATCCGATGAAGGAAGGGTCCTTGTTCCAGGTCCTCTCTCCGCTCGTAGCGGGGAATCGGCTTCGCGATTAAGAGGTTTCCTGCGGTGGTTCGTCGCGCATAGACATTCAGAAACTGTACTTCCTCAGCATCTTTGGCTGGGGATCGGCTTCGCGATTAGAAGTAGTCCGTTTCAATCAAACTCAAAATGTTGCTCGTGCAACGGGTAGCCTAGGGGAGTCCGCTCGAACCCGGTTCCTGGGGAGCTGGATGCCTTTCCCGTAAACTTGTGTACTCGAGTCAAAGTACGTTGTGGCCTTGTGCAAAGGCCATTCTTTGTCTATTTACTTGCGCATGCTGACGAAGTCCCTTGTCTGCCTGGCTCCTCGGCCTGCAAGGCAGAGCTTGGTGTCCTTTGTGACCCGTTGGTCAGGAGGACGGAGAGAGAGGATGTCTCTTTACATCCATGAGGTCTGAAGACCCACAGAACAGAGAGGCTGAGCAACAGCCCGCCTGTGGTTTTAAACCTGAGTGTGAAACCTGAGAATGGGTTATCACCTGAGGTGTGGCTAAGGAAGGAGAATCATGGAAAGAGGAAGCTAAGGAGGATCATGGGAAACGTAGTTTATGTGTGGTTGTACCTACATTAATAATGAAAAAAAATATGTGATTAAGTTGTTGATATGTAAGATAATGTGATAATGAAATGAGGTGTAAAATGAGCGTAGATGTAGTGTGGTGTAATATGTAAACATGGAATAATCAGTGATTGAGGCTGAGACTCCTCTGCCTTTTCAGCACTTCAGCACTGTTGTGGTCCTGAAGGCCTCTGAAGTCTGTGAAAAAATGTTATAAAAGCCAGGTTAATACACTATAACAGCATTTCAGAGTAATAGCCTAGATCGTTCACTTAATTTAAATGTCTTAATTTGCCCAAACATTTCGGTACCTCACATATCTTTCCTTCCTCAGGCTATGTCTCTAGCGGTTCATGATTTTTCTGGCTGGCTCCATGGACTTCCTCAGCTAGCCAACCCACCAGGTTCTTCCCTTGCTTTTCCTTCTTTTGCGTTTGAGTCACCCTCCTCAATCTCGTTTGTGTTGCCTGCAGTCACTGTGCTATCCCACTATAGCCACACGGGTGTTCTCATCTTTAATGGCCTGCAGAAATTACTATTCTCTCTATTCTTTATTCTCCCAGCCATCCATCATTTTCTACTTTTCTAGCTCCTTCTGTGCCTCTTCATCCCTCTGTGTCCCCTTCTCCAACTACTCATGCTCTTTCTATTTCTCTGCCTCTTTTTGGTTTCCCAGCTCCCTCCATCTTTGCAGCTGAGCCTGCCTTTTTAGGTCTATCCGTCTTTCCTTCTCTCTCTGTTTCCTTCTCCAACTGCTTTTCATGCTCTCTCGGTTTCTTCAAATCTTTTTGCTGCTCCATCTCTTTTTGTATGTTCATCCCAATCTTTCTCTCTGGCTCCATCCCTCTCTCCAGCTGAGCCTGCCTCTCCAGCTCTTGTTGTCTCTCTTTCACTCATCTCTGCTTCAGGTCTAACATTTGCTTTTCCAGCTCTTCATTCTGGAGCTTTCTCCTTGCACCTCCCCTCTTTGCACCTCCTTCTCCTCCTTCTCCCACATCAGCTCCAGCTGTCACATCTGCTCATCCTCTCACTTGATCTCCATCTCTCTCTTTTGCTTGCGCCAGCCCTCTGGCGCTCTCACCCACCTCGCCACCTGATCCTCCCTATGCCGCTGGATCTCCTGCTGTCTCTGGCATTTCTTGACTCTCTCCACGTGATCCTGCTTGAATCACCACTCTTCCTCCAGCACCTTCTGTCTGTAGGTGCTAATCCACATCTCCTCCTCCTTTTCTCCCTCATTTCTCTTTTTTTTTTTTTTTGGGGGGGGGGGGGGGGGGGGGGGGGTTGCCGCCTCTGTGCAGACTCCCTCATCTGCCTTCCCATTTGGCTGAAACTGATGACAAAGTTTGTTGTTTTCCTGTGTTGTCTTCCACTGTTCCTATTCTTCCTGTTCTGCATTCTTAACCCTCCCCCTTGGTATCCTTGTTTGTTTTAGTTTTTACACTTGCTTTGGCTTTCTCAAAACTTTAGATTTTTTTCCTCCACACTCTTCTGTTGTCTTGCCTTAATCTCTTGGATCTCTCTGTCATGCTTTCTTTTCATGTCTTCTGCCTTTGCAAGATCATTTTCCACCTCTTTAGTAATGTCCATTAGCTTTTTCCATTCTTCTGCATGCTTTCTCTTAGAAGATCTCAGTTTTTCCTGAAGTTGAAAAAGATCCATTTCTTTCACCTTCTCAATTCTAGCCATGATTTCTTGCCGCTCAATTTCACTGTTTCTTTTTGCTTTTTTCTCTTCCACAGTCTTTTTCCTTTGTTTCTCTTCTTGTGCCCTAACCAGCTCAAGCTCTATCTTGCTGTTCTCATCTTTTGCTCTCTCCAGGTCCTTCTCTCTCTTTCGTAGCATCTCTTGGTTTTCTGTCTGCAGGAGGTTTTTCTGATGTTCTTCCAGCATCTTTAGTTCATTTGTTTTCCTCTCCTCAAAGTCTCTCTCCATTTGTCTAAATCTTTTGTCCATCACTCTCTGAGTCTCTCTGTCCTTTTCCATCTGAAGCTCCATTAGCCTCTTCTTCTCTTCCATTTGTTTCTCCATCTGCCTCTGCCTTTCTTTAAAGTCTTTCTCCATGTTTCTCCTTCTTTGCTCCATCTCTATCTCCGTTTCTCCCTGTATTTCCATCTCCTGCATCCATTTCAGTTCTCCCTTTAGCTCTTCTTTTCCTCGCTGTCTCTCAGTCTCTCTCTGTCTCTTGATCTCTGCTTCCCTTTCCAATTCCTTAATTCTTGTCCTGATTCTCTCAACTACCAAATGTGTTCCATTTCTCTTTTTTGCTCTTGCTGTCCTTGAAGTGTGATATTTCTTACAATTTCTTGATTTCTTGCTCTCAAATCATCCAGCTGTCTCTGCTTCTGTGCTTCCTGGTGTGCTTGCATCTCTCCCTCAATTTCACTTGTTTGCTCTTCCTGCTCTTGTAACCATATCCCTCTTTCCAATTCTTGAATTCTCTCTCTCATCTGCTCCATTCCTCCAACCTTGATTTTTTCCTCCTCCTGCATTTCTCTCTCCATAATCAGTCTCTCCAGTTGTAGAATTGTCTTTCTCATCTTTTCCAGCTCTTTGTCCTTCTTTATATTCTCATGTGCTAGGATCTTTATTGCTTCAGTTTCTCTTTGTTGGTCTTCCTGTTGTTCAGATAAAAGTTTTGCTTCTAATTCCTTAGCTCTCTTCCTCATGATCTTAAGTTCTCTATTCATCTCCATGTTCTCCTGAGCTTGGAGATCTCTCTCTGTCTCTCGGTCTTCATCAGCTTCTTCTCTCCAGGCCCTCTCCTCACGCCTCCTCCTGGCAGACTCTAAGGCCTCCTCCTCCTGCCTCCTCCTCAGCTGCCACAGTCTCACCTCCTCTCTCAGTCTTTCAATTTTCCGTGCATGTCTCTGCTTCCGTCCCAAGCAAAAGATACACTGAAAAATTTCCCAGCAGCCTCTGGGCTGTCGTGTCCTCTGGGGAGGCTGGTCAATCCTCATTGGCTCCCTGCTCTCTTCATGCCACCTATCCGGCAGCTCCCAGAAACTGTTTTGTCTCAGATCCGTCATCTCTCCGATCTGATAACAGGACAGGACTCGTTAAGACAGCACACACAGTGGATTTAAAGGATTTATAAAACTCATAATGTGTTGCTTATGTAAGAGTTAAAGAGATACCAGTTTATTGTCTACTCAAAAATTCCTGTCCTAAAACATTGTTAAGTATGATGTAGTATAGCTGTTGACAATGACACTAATAGCTAGGCTATATTTTAAATAATCTCATCCCATAAATCTAGTCTGGGGTGCCTATGTTGCAAAATCAGAGATAATATAATATTATATGATATATAATGTAGTACTTTATTCTCTTATGACTTGATCCTAAACATCTGCCTATTTTTGTCTTTACATAATGCCTAATTTGGATATGAAATATAAATATGTACTACCTAATTAATTTACCTGAGAGGAGAATTCAACATAAATATGTAAAACTGATACCTAACTACTGTTATATTTTACAGAGGTCTTCCTCCAACGCCACATATACAGAAATAGATAACAAATTAGGCCTATATCCAGAAATGCTCCGCTGACTTGTGAAATACAACATAAACATTAAATAGCACTGTGTAATGAACATAACATACATAACAATTCATAACATACATAACAATTCATACAAGATACGCTTCAAACTATAATTTTACCTGAGAGGAGAATCCGAGAAATTATTTTTGAACAGACCATAAACAAACTGGCTTTAAACTATCTGATCCACACGCGCTTGCTGTATAAGAAACACACAATGGCGAAAAGTTGTTTTGAAGAGGTCTTCAGAACTTTGCGCTCTGACGTAGCCTGGAATCCTATTAATGCATAGTAGGCTACGATTTACAGTTACCTGGAGACTAAAATTATGACGTTTCGCGCTGTGCCTCCATTGTTCGGCCTGAAAGCGCAGGGGTAGACAGGATTTTAAATCTAATGTAGGCCTACATGATGCGAGAAAAACACATTTCATTGAGTGGTAAATTACACATCACACATAAGATCTATTGCTGAAATTACTTTTAATGGTGTCTGAACTGAAAGGCATCAGTTTTAAAAAAGCCCAGTGCTACCACGACCCCCTCACGCTCTCTAATATCTCTGCCTTCACTTCCCCGAGTCGTTTTTGTGTTCTTGCTCTCATACACGCACGCAGGGGTGCAACTACTCATTTCTAGGGGGGTATGCAAGAACAATTTTGGCGCGCCCCCCCCCACAAAAAAAAGTTAATAAAAGAAGGTCAAACTGTCTTAGTGGCTGTGGTGTGTCTACCACTTAAAATTCACATTCGGGTTAGGTAGCTGCCTGTTGCAGTGACTGAGTGAGCTCCAAGCCAGTCGGCAGCTTAACGTAGTGAAACTTAGTTTAGTCTCAATCGTTTGCATTATTCATATAACTCACATGCGAGAAGACAAAAATGATGTTTCATATTTAAAATGTCTTAGGGGCACTCCGATAGATACATTTCTGAATCAAGGGAATGGATAGCTGACTTTTAGTGCTGAGCGGGAGGACGACTAACACTGACGTTTGAAATGCAACATGAAATAGAGATCCACCACAGAGGAGATTTCTCTAAGACTGCAAAGGAAGCTCTGCTTCCCCTAAAATGTAAAAAAATGTAATGGTCAAATGTTTACAAAATGCCTTAAAACATGTTCATTTCAAACACCAGTTTGTTAATAATAGGCCCATTATCACAAATCAACTGAGTTGGTGTTGTTAACTTAGCATTCCACTTTGTTCTCATGGCCTATGGCCAACGCATTTCCTCACAGACGTCCAGCGTCAACACACTTCAATGGGCCAACACGGACCCCTAATTTTCTATGCATGGAAACTGGATGGTCATTGGAGAAATGCCACTTTTTTGTCCCGCCCCTGGACGCAGAGCGTCTCTGGGGGTGAATGGAATGGTGAGCGGAGTTTTGCTGGTGTGGACTTCAAGCAGTCCCCGTGTTGATTGGTGAACCTCTGAATCCAGTTTTGATTGGCTGGCGTTTTTGATACATAGACTGTCACTTGGCTGCTGGAGCTTAGTCCCATCGCGGATGTTGCATGCATCGTAAGACAAGCAGTGACCAATCTGGTAGCATTTCCTCAGCGAAAATACTTGTTCATTTCTTGCATTGTATATAAATCACACTCACACTTAATTCCGTTTTGGTTTATTACAATTTTCTTGTTCGTTTTTAATTTCGTTTCATTAGAATCATACTGTTAGGTAGGTTGGCGCTAGTGCTACTTAACTAGCCCACTAGCTCGCCTGAACTAGCCCGCTAGCGCACCTGCACTAGCCTGCTAGCAGAGCACTATGGCAGACCATTTTCTAGAGAAGGAACGAAGGGTTGAATTAACGTATAAGTAAATGGACAAATTTTATGATTAAGTTGGCAGTGAGCTTCCCCTCTTTGGAATACCAGCATCCGCTACTGATCCACAAAACCCAATATTTGCCTTTGAGCATCGATTCCGGGAACTTTGCAGATTGAAAATGTATAGTTCTACACACAAATGGAACCGCTTCTTGCGTTGTATGAGAGAATTCGCACCAGAGCTTTCAAGGGGCATGGGTAGCTCCACTCGAACCCGGTATTAGCAAGTTATCTGGGAGCTGGATATAAGTGGAGGTAATGGCCCATCTATCGACGCAAAGGTGCATTTCCCGATGGTGCACTATACACATATTTTAATCGACAAACGGCTTCAAAATCCTTGACTGTGTTTCTGTGTCTAAAACTGCAAAGCATGGGTGGCGTAGCGTGGAACGCTATTCGCTAGCATCACCCAATTTACTGAGGTGTCATCCTCCTAATCCTGAAAACGGGAGGGCTCTGACTGACTACACATTTGCATTAAACTGCCAGGTTATTGTCGTATGCTACCTGTTGTGGTCCTGCATCCACACCAGCATTTCCTGGCGCATCCCTCTGCAGTCTTCTTCATTTTTCTTGTTTCTTTTCCGGCACTGTGCACCTGACAGTTTCTTACTCTTCTCCATGTTGACAATGACAGATTGGATCATACAGTAGCACGTTTACTACACAGCGTCTGGTTAACCCCCGCCCCCAACTGAAATTACAGTAGTAAAACTCCTCCTACTCGTCCAACCTACACTGTGATACACTGTGTCTCGGGGCGGGGAGCGGGGGGCGCCGCCGCCACCCTTCGTCACCACCATAGCTACATACAACGCAGAGAATTAGATCATGCAGCTGAGCTGCCACTTTGTTCCCTAAAGTGCTGGTCCGGTCGGTGTTGTGCATGATCGCAGCGTGACAGACAACGCCACTTGGGTGCTGGCTACCCTTGCAATATCTAGTAGCCTGGTGCCATCTCTTTTTAAATATTGGAAATATTCCTTCCCTCACAAGTCATAACTTCTCTCTGGCGCCCCCTGTGGTCTGGTGCCCCCCTACAATGCATATGCTGCATATATCACTTTTGCGCCACTGCACGCACGCACGAAACAGGCAGAGAAGACACAGTTCCAGTTGAACATTTAGCGTACAATTTTATTTTCAGGTCTGAAAAATCACCTGGGTCCTCCAGACCTTGCTGGCCTCATAGATGGCTCGGGCTCTTAGCTCTAGTTGTTAGTTTGATCATTTGACCGATTCGCTGAGTTATCTCTGTGTTGTTAAATTATACAGTGGCAGTTGACATGACGGGCAAACTATCACCTATCACAGTTTGTCATATCAAATGATTTTATAACTCCAATTGAAATGATGCTATAAAACATAGGCTTACTAATTACATCATAGCTCTTGGCAGTGGCTCATAAAACTTCAGTTGAAAACAGGATCTGAAATTGTCACCTTCAGAAAATTGGTTACCTAAAACCGAAAAATAGTGTACATTTCAGAATTCAGAATGGCCCATTTCAGGGAACACAAAGTTGGTTACCTGATCAGCAGCAATGAAGGTTAAATCAGCCTTGACAACTAGTGCTACTAATTCCTATAGGTGTTCCAACTTTTCTTGATTACTTACAACACCCAATGTTGGTATAAAAGCAGTGTTGAAACACACACTGTAGTACCAGACCGTCAGGAGCATCAGGTGAACAGTACTGCACTGCAGAAAGTAGTGTAATGCTACAAAAATGGCAAGAAAGGGGCAATTAACATTGGGAGAGAGCCAGACCATCATAACACTTAAAAGTGTTAGTCTTTCCTACAGGACAATTGCAAAAAAAAGTCAAGGTGTCAGTGAGTACAGTTTTCTTCACCATCAAAAGGCACTCAAAAACTGGAGGAAACTGACAGGAAGTGGTCTGACAGACCCAAAGCCACAACTGAATCAAATAACATGTCTCTAAGAGTTAACAAATTGTGTGATAGGCAGCTCACTTCAACTCACAACAACTTCAAGCAACCAACATGGCTACCACAGCATTCTGCAGCGCCATGCAATGCTCTCAGGTATGCCCCTAGTTGGTCAGAGGTTCATCCTATAGCAAGAAAATGACCCAACACACTAGTCCAAACTATGCCAAAGAGGAGAGGAGTGAAAGTCAAGCAACCTACAAGTGCCACACATTTATGGGAACTTCTGCAACAAACTTTGGAAGAACTTTCTGAAGAATATTTGATTTCCCTTCCAGAAAGAATGCCACGAGTATGCTCAGGTGGCCACTTTGATAAGTCAAAAGTTTAGAATACATTTTGGTTTATAAATTGATTTCATGATTTTTTTTTTCAACTTAAATTGCTTATTTGTCCCGTGCTTTCATTTTTAGAGTGCAATGACACAATAAACTGAATTTTCAGTAAAAAAAAAACTGGAAAAAGTGTGGTGTTCTAAAACTTTTGACCGGTAGTGTATAGCTTCACTTGCATGCTTTTTAACTGTAGTAGCCTGAATGCTTGAGGAGATATAATCATGTCTACCTATGTATACTGGAGTCCATTATTATGACGGTCACAAACACCAACTATCTGTAATAAATAACAAAATATGAGGTAATATGTGTATCAGTTATGCAATTAATATATTTGGTACTTTATGTCATTTTTTTAATAATCTAGGATACAAGCATTTCTAATGCATATTATGATGTATTTATTGCCCAACCTGTATATATTATTTATGGTTACCTTACAACATCAACAAAGAGACAGATTGTGTTCAATCATGTGGCAAAAATGGCACAACTACCAATCAGTCTACCTTTCACCCCATCACTGCCATTTGATTGTATAGGGATTGTAAAGCTAGAAAAGAGCAGAATTAGTGAAAGCAGAGGAGAGGACAGCAAAAGTGATGTTGGACAAAGCAGATGTCATTGTTGTCAAAAAAGGTTGCACAATGTTAGTGGTGAGGTCATGGTTTGGTTGTGGTTTGGTAATATGTGAAAAAAGACAGTATGTGAACTATGTCTGTGCCTTTGAAGACAGATTTCAATTCAGATGCCCAGTATCACAGGAAAACATCACAATAAAAAATGATATTTTGACAATATGGGGTGGAAAAATTTTGCCATATCAGCCAGCCCTACCAATATCATTTAACTACACATTGAGCAAAAAAACAGACAAATGATCAGAGTAAAATGTTAAAATATACCTAATGATGGAGGACGGTAACAGTGTCAATAAAAGCAATTGCCAGTCAGCAGAAAGGTAGGTTAGTCGGTAGATTGGTACTCAGTAGTATGCACATGTGGCTACTGCAGGCACAGTGGTAGGATCATCCTTATCCCACAAGGGGGCACTGTTAGGAAACTGTAAACAAACATCTGGAGAAGTTTACCACAGAAATATTGCACTGGTCTAATGAGGAATGATCTGCTAAATGGATGGACTAATAAGAGGCATTTTTTTGGGATGTAACCATGGATTCTGTACTTTTCAACTCACAAAGGCACAGAGATTTCTAAATCAATAGCAACCACATGAAGAGATTTTCTTCTCCAAGGATAGTTTATTATCCTAATTGACTTAACATTTCTGAATGAAAATGTGTTTCTGATGTGGTGGCTGTCAATATATTAGATACATATGTTCACTGGTGACTATTCGGTTAAGTTTCCTCGCTTTATATGTTAACAGCAACATTAATAGACCTTCTACTGTTGAGGCTGAGGTGACAGGTGCAGATACCTGTGCATCAGTGTAGACGAATGTGTGTGGGTGTGTGTTACGGCCTTCTAGGCCTGCTGCTCATCTTGTGCCTGATTGACAAACTACCTGCAGGTTGCAAGTAGGTCAGACTTGCCTAATTGCAGATGAGCAGGTATGCCAGGTGTCTTGACAGCTTTAAAAGGCTGCTTCCTCATTTCGAGGGCCATCTTTTTTTTGGTTTGGGCACAGCAACACAACACTCAGAGCATCTCACTTTCAACAACATGCATACGTTACTGACAATTGCCTTTGACCCATTTTCTTGTATTTGTTTTGTTTGTAGTTTAGTTAATAAATGTATTTTGCTATAAACGCAACCTCTCATCTCCCTATTTTCTTGCAGCCTTGGCACGGGGTTGTAACATATGTGGTATGTGTGTCCACAGTATATAACTTATTTGTCCCTGAATTATTATTATTATTATTATTATTATTATTATTATTATTATTATTATTATTATTCATGTCATTCATGGTTTGTAAATATTACTAGATGTATTTCTCCACCATGGTGGCAGCACATCAATAAAAAAATTTAATTGTCATCTCTTCCTTTGGTAGAATGAGGTTGACAGGTTCCTCCAAGACCTCCTCCAAGGTTTGCCACACTTAAGAAAGACCACAGTTTTCCTGCCATACTTCAGCTACCAAATCACGGTTCAGTCAGGTTTCTGATCAGGAAGAATGTCCCTGTAGTGTATACCAGAATATCCACTATGGGCCATGGATTGGCAACAGGGTCCATGACCATGCTACTGTTGGTCCGTAAAGGTCTGCCTTTGCAAATTTGGGGTTTTGAATTACCAATGGACCGAGAAGGCGGTAACAGTACAAAATATGTCATGCATTATTGGCACAATGACCTCTAAAAGCATGTGTACCGTAAAATGTGTGCTATAGGAGGTGCTGTAATTGCACAAAGTAACATTTTGCCTATTATTTAGAGAGCGCTACAATTTTACAACACATCACATTTTGGCTATTATTTGTAGAACACTATGGTTTAAAACCAAAATTGTTTTTCCTTATATTCAACAGAACCTCATGCATGAAAATCACCTGTCCATGCCCACTTCGAATGCTGAAAATGTCCAAAAACAAAAACAAAAATCAATACCATGTGGCTAGTTTAAGCATGAGTGACAGTTGACGGTTGACATGAGTAAAATTGTGTTTTAAGCCTTTGTTTTCTTTAAGTTTAATTATTAGCCTACCGCTGATAAAAACCAAGTTACTGTATCTTAGTACCAAAGTTACTGTATCTTAGAACGTTCAATTTTGTGGACAGAATGCATCGTTATATAGGCATTTCCTTATGTTTACTAAAAACACATGTTGTAAAAGAGATATTCTCATGATGGCTAATAAAGCCATGATTAAGAGCAGAAGCAGCCTGTAAGTGCCATGTTTGTAAACAGACTCAGAAAAACATCACATTAACACATTTCAAAACGCGTTTTCAATTTTTTGTTTCTTTTTTGTGTTCATTTCATGTTTATACTAGGTCAGCAAGTATTACGATTAATTTGGTTCCAGGTAACTTAGGTTAGTACAAAATATTGTCTTAATGCATGACTATGCATGCAAGGACTGAATGAGTGGCAGAAATGGCAAGAAAAACAACATTTTTATAAGTGATATGAGGAAGAGTGTCTCTACACACCTTAAGGGAATTCCTCCTGCATGAGATTTACGGTTAGACATTTGCCCTCGTGACACAAGTATGACAGAGAAAGTCTGACCTACATTTAATTCAGAGCACTTTACTATGATGCAGGAAGAGCCTTTTTTACTGCACCGAAGGAGACTGTGCCTAATTTACTGTAAGTTCCTTTGAATAAAAGCGTTAATTATATGACAGGTAACCAATGTCCACATTTTTGGAATCTGTCTCACTAGCCAATATTTTTAATTCACCAGTGCCATACCAGTGTTATAGCTTTCTATAACCTACAAAAAAAATATTGACAACATGTAGGTTTTTTCCTGCCAATTTATGCAGAAACGTCTCTTACTGTCACTCATGCTGAAATAACTGACTGAACTGAATGAACTAAATGTTGGCATGAGATGGAGTTTTAAGGTGTGGACAGTGAGCATTACGTGGGAACCAAGATGGCTGGTATGAGGAACAGAGACACAACAGAGCCTTGTTCTCTTGTTGTAAGATTCTAAACGATTGACAGCAAAGTGTGAAAACTCCCATAGGCGGTGACAGAAGCACGTTGATGTTTAAATATTAGCTGGTGCAGAAGCAAGGCTTTATTGACCTAGAGTAGCACGGTCACAGAGCGGTGACAGTCTTTAGTTTAAGCTTCCTATTGGAAAGTTGTCCCCCTCCCCTCGTCAAGCAAACACTCTTTGACAGGTATTCTGATGCCAGTTAGTCAGTGCACTTAGAAACCTCACTGACTGGATCCTGAAACACCTGTCCGTTTACTAAGCATCATGTTACAAGGAACAAAGAAGCAGTTCAGTAGCACTTTATAATAACTGTCATCTATTAATGACAAATTAAATATTATTTAACCCTCCTATTATCTTTGGGGTCAATTTGACCCCATTCAATGTTTAACACCTCAACAATACACCAAGAATTTTTTTTTTTTGCTTCATCCTTGATGACTTTTCCTAATTAAGGGGGGAGAACTGGGTAAACATAAAATTAACAAGATAATATGTTTTCAATGTCCTGTATGCATACGCATCCGTGTTCCTTGGGGTCAATTTGACCCCAAACTGTTTTAGCTGCTTAAAACATATACAAAATATCCACATTTTGCACATACATGTTTAAGTTGTTTTAGATCACATTAAGGTGATCAAAACATGCAGTTTTATAGTCTTCAGACAGGTTTCCTCTGTTTATGGCCCTAACCTAACACTAATAATTTTGATGACATGGGAGAGGGGCAAAACAATTTCCACAAGAACCTTGAGGCAATGGTGGCCATGCGCTTAGGGTAATGGGTAACCAGCGGTAGTACCACTGAGGTACCTTGAGCATGGTACTGTCCCACACACTGCTCCCTGGACAGTACTGTCATGGCCATACAGCCAATATACTAAATGAGGAAGTTCCGTCCCCATTCATTTCTATGGGAAATGGTAGGCTAGTCAATTCAGCCAAAATTGAGCAATTTTCTGATGTTTCAAAACGGAGATTCTGATTCTCATTCATCCAGGTCATAGTACTCAAAAGTTCTAAGTTGTAAGCAACTGTACTTCTTTTTGAACCTTGAAATTGTGTCTGTTTTTCCCGGGGTCAAATTGACCCCGAAGACAATAGATGTTACTATTCTTGATGACCACAACCAAATTTATTTTCAAATGTTACAAATAACAGAAATTTGTATTAAGAGGTACTATGCATCAATTGAAATACCAAAAATATCTTTCTTTCCATTTTTAGATCAATCAGTAAGATATTATGGCTATTTCCATATTTTTCCATAATCATGAAATACATCATGGATGTATGTGGTGTTTATGGGGGCTAAGTTATTTTTAAAGGGCTTTTTTTTTGGTCCTCAACAAAGAAATATAGTAGTACCTCACACACAAACCAATAACCAAGGCCAATATTTTGAATTATACACATTTTAAGGAGATTTAAATGGCTGGGGTCAAATCGACCCCAAGGATAAAGGATGTTAGAAAATTTGAGGGTAACAGGAGGGTTAAACATTAGTAAATTGATATTTGTTTATTAATAAGCAGTTAATTAACTTTTTTGTGAAGCAGATGTGTGTCTAAAAATCATGTCATACAAATGCTCTCTAAAATGACTGCCACACACAACTATCACCTGAAACTTGTTTCTTGGGTTATTTTATTCAATCTACAGGACAGCACAGTATTTCTCAAACTATGAGTTGTGGACTGGCAGCAGTCCACATGAGTGCTACGGCAGGTCCATAAAGCCCTTACTCTCCACCAGTCAAATTGTTAACACCAGTGCTTCGGTCACTGCACTGTGGGAGCTTGGCGTTTGCTGTCAGTCATTCAGAATCAGATAACAAGAGAAGAAGACTGGTGTATACAACTTCTGTTTTTCATACCAGCTCATTTACTTCATGACCACTGATTGCCAGTTGCCAGCACAACCTCCTGAATGAAACAGGTGTTGTTTCATTCTATGACAGCTAGCATTTCAATGAATGACTTGTTAGCATCTCTCAGTTATGTTGAAAGACAAAAATGGACACATTTTAATTCTCATTGGTTAGTCAATAAAAGTATCAAAAACGAGATGTACTGTTGTGACACAAGCTGTTTATTTTAAAGGCAGAGTGTAATGAAAAAAAGGATGCACAGTGACTAAAGGCTTGTAGCTGGACGCACTAGTGATGCACAACACTGACATTGTTATATTAATGCATAAAAAGTCAATATGGTTTTATACACAAATGCCATTTTGCCCCATGGTTTTTAATGGCAGTTCTTTGGAGTGTGCATTACATGCAAGCATTGAACAGAAATAATAATACAACCAACTAGAGGTGAAGTAATGAAGTACTATAAAGAAAGTATAAGAGTGCATCTGATGTCTGTGGTCTGTGATCTTTCAGGATTATCTAACGAAGCAGTGTTTTAATGGCAGTAACAATTTTACCACCACACATCAGAATTGCATTTCAAAGAAACCAACACAACAGGGAAACATGACTGTTTTACAATGAAAACAGCAAATGGCCAGAAAAAGTGGAGTGGTCATTGTCGTTATCAACAATCCATGTGTGTGCCGTGAGTCTCATATACACTTGGTCCCCTTTCTCTAACAGCAGGTTAATCCCGTTGGTTGCTGTCTCATAGCGATTTCCTGAAGGATGATTGTACACCATCACCATATGCTGTCCATTCTTCATCAGCCTGAGGCCCATGCCCCTTATGGAATGATTATGTCCAGAGAAGCTGAAGTAGTAGACCCCCTTTATGGGTGCAGTGAACATACCTATGACCAGCAGTGCAACACATACATACAGTGTGAGGCAAAGATAAAGCTTAATGGTACTGTCAAACTATCATCGCATAGTCATCGCACCTGTTGTTGGGTTGTAGGCATTCCCAGCATTGGCGAAGACAACCGTGTACACCAGAGTAACCTCACCGTTGAATGGACCAAGCGTACCTCCACGAGGACCTAGTGATACTCCGAATGCTACTTGTTCTGTCATGCACACACGAAGAGACAGGAAAAGAGAAGAGAACGAGGGAGCGAGAGAGAGAGAGAGAGAGAGAGAAAGACAGAGAGAGAAATTTCGTTTCGGATGCGCGTTAGACACACATAAACAAAGACATAAAGACATACATGCTTTGGACACTGTGGTGCTGTCAGATGCATTAGATGTAATGTCCAGTACTTTTTGTGCATCATACCATGTTGTATTTGATTAAGTTAATAGGTTAAAAAAACGATTAATAGGTTTTACCTGCAGATGTAATATGTAAACGTTACCTCTCTTCCTTTGTTCCTCTAGTTGGGCCAACTCTTGCTGCCAACTTTTCTCTGTGTCCTCTGCACACCTCTTCTCTCTCACACTCACCTCCTGGACATCCCCATCGTCCCCCAGGCTCTTGGCTCCACACTGAGAGCAGAGCAGCAGCAGCAGCAGCAGCAGCCTAGACAGATCACTGTTCATCTTTAGGGACATCTGAGATGGCATTATACATAGGAGGTCTACATCCCAACTATTTATATACAGGGCTGAGAAAAGAATGCTGTCTGTCTGCTTTACGGTAAAATATCCTACAATACTAGTCTGACAAGGGTTTACTGGAGATGCTGCGGTGTTTTCCATAACAATCACAAGACTATAGTCTAAATATGGAATGTAAAAAACAAAATCTGCCATACCGACGGATACCGACATTTCAACTAGTCTCTTTTGTTTGCATTGCTTTCAACTACTTCAGTTAATTAAAAATTGCTGTTTTTGAACCTGCAGCATTGTTCTACACGTTTGTTATGCATTGTTTTAAATGAAGATACAAGTACATGCCATATTTATTGCAAATATAGCGTCCATTAAAACAAATTATGATACAGTTTAAGACTGACATAGCAAAGAAGATTCTAAAGAAGTGGTTCATGAACCACATTTACAAAAGCAAACAACTTGCATGCTCTCTTAGTGTTATTGGGAAAACAGATTTATCTGACTTTGCCAAACCTATCAATCTGTGGTTAGTTCCAGTTAACTCAGTGTTGACACAAGATATGAGGAAAATAAGAGCAGTAAAACATGAAGGAAAACAACTTTGCTCACATGGCTGGCATGAGGGCCTGAGGTGATACGTGCCACAAAGAAATTCTTCCAGCATGAGACTATTTACAAGCAGGTGACAGAACCCTAGTGGAGTGACATTTGAGGGCCACTAAAGTGTGTGGCCATTTTGTTTCTCTGTAGAAAGTGTGTGTTTTATGCCTTTGTTTTATTCCAAAACCAAAAGAGGCCAATAAAGATTATTTTATCTACCCCCTTGTAGATACGTTTATTCTAGTTATCTATCCTATAGAAGAGTAATGCATTCAGTGATATTTGCAAATCATGAATAACAGTCATTTTCATGCACATACTGTGAAACCCTCTCTTACCTACCCCCTACACTGCCTCAGTACCATACAAGCTGTACAGATTGCAGGGAAAATTATGTTAGCGTGAGCTTTGCACTCATGAGCCTGACTATACCCTTAAACACCTACTTGTTTATTAAACATCATGTTACAAGGAGTATCAATTACATGACACTGTTCATATAATAATCTCAGAACACATGCTCAGGATGGCATAATTCATATTAAGACTGTAGTGATGGTTATCAGTCAGTCTCATAGCTCCATAGTTATGGGCACAACTTACGATCTTTTGCTATTGAAATACTAAGTAGCACAAATGAATTTAGCTTACAGTTAATCACGGTGGTTGAGGCAGCTGGGCCTTGATGAAATACATTGATTTCTAATTTAAGTTCATCAATGACACTTGGTCAACATTTTATCAGGTTAAACATAAAGTACAACAAAAATAAACAAGTTCTCTATTCTCTCATGTTTACTTTGCATATTCTCTGGATGAAAAAAAAACAAGTCCATTTCGACATAGACATTTACACATGCTAAATAAAACATATTATAATAGGTATACAGTATATATGTACGATAGCAAACAAATCAGTAATCTTAAGCAAGCAAAATCAACCTGTAGTATATAAGCAGAAGAGGTATAAAATACAGTAGTACAACATACAGAATAATACATGTACTGTAAAGGGTGACCTCCTGACATGGTATGGTTTAAGAGTGGTGTAGGACAAGATGTTTGTTGTTCACATTAATGATTTGGGGCAAACAAGATCATTCTGTAGGTGTCAGAATACACTTAAATATGTTTGCCAGGAGGGTTTCTATTTATTACAAGCATTCATGGTAGCAGATACATTTTCTCATCTTTTTACTAAATGTGCCAGTGTTACATGTAGATGGCCACCCACTTGATTTGGGTTATTGGGTTCACATAACTCTTATATTGTCTTACTGTGTGATAGATTGGAGCACTCTCTGACAAGATATTTGTTATGTTTGTTGTTAGGAACAGAAACGGTTTGCTCATGCTGTCTTTAAATGGCCTCTTACATACAAGCTAGAACTGCACAAAAGCTTCTGATATGTCTGTATTATTTCTTTGTGGCCGTGCTGATATCCAGACTGCAAGGGAGTCCATCTGTGTCCCACTTGAACAGCAGTGGTGGGTTGTTGAGAACCACCAAACAGTTCAACCTGTACCACTTAACCAGCAGAGCAGCGACCTCTTTTGGCTCATCTTTGACAAACTCCTGTTTATTGAATAATAAAAAAACACAGAAACACATTTTAGAATTAACACACAAAATATATCATCCTGTGTGGCAGTCATTTCAGAGCATCTATAGGATGTGGACATGAGACACATCCGCTTCCCAAAATAGAAAGGTAGTTGAAATATGAGGACGAAAAACAAAATTACATTACACTCTTATCCAAAGCAACTTACAGTACAACTACAGTTACAGTCCCTTGAAGAATGTGGGGTTAGATGCCTTGCTCAAGGCCACTTCAGCCATGGATGAGGGCGCAGGAAAGCACTAGTTTTTTACTCCACCACCCCTATTCTTCCTACTGGAACGGGATTCAAACCTGCAATCCCCCAAGACCAACTAACCACTAGGGCACAGCTGCCCACAAAATACTGCCCCCTAGTGGGCACAGACTAAAGTCATGTCAAGTAGCAAAGGTGACCAATGAGAGTTGATATATTTTTTATGCCTTTGGATGGACCCATTTTTACCTGAATTGAACTACGAAAGTAAGATTGACTGCAGTTGTACAGAGCTGTCTGGTGTTTGTCGAAGACATGCTGAAGGAGAGCTGGTGTCTGTGGGGGAAATAGAGATTGTAAGTTAATAGTGTGTATTCTTATGAAGAAAAACATTAACATGTGTAAGAGTAATAAAATCAAGTTTTTTAACCCTTATGTGGACAAGGTCATTATCAATGTCAAACACGCACCGTCACTTTCGCATCTGTTGGGAAAATGCACCGGAGCTCCTCTTGTTTTTTCACCATGTCCCGTTTTGCTATGTCAAATGTCCACTTAAAATACATAAGAAAACCATGAAGAAACAAGAAGCTACTCACTGCATAGTATCACAGCACAGGTAATATGCAATGGTCAAAATCCCTTATTTGACTAATTGGAAGGCACTGTAATATTATCTATTGTCTTGACATGAGCAGTGATATTTAGTGATATTTAGTGTTCCCAATCAACTATCCCACTATAAATGGCTTATAAGTCTTCCATTTCACTCACAATACATCACACGATCCTTTATTCTATTTCATGGTGGCTGAATTTGTACACTTCTACATATTCCATATTAATAATAAAGATTAAGAGGATGTCAACATTACTACAATGTTTTCTACCAACTGGTGGCCATTGGCAGTTATAAAAAGCTGAAGTGAGCAGATAAAAGAAAGTTTACCTTAATTTGTGTTTTCAGGGTCTTTGGCTCAGGGCTGTTTTTCTGTGATGTCACAGATGCCAGAGCTTTTGGAAACTCATTTCGTCTAAGTTGTTCGAGTTCTTTTTTTAGATCTGTTACTCGGCATGAGCCTTTGGTGTCTTCAGATAATGTATTGGCTCTAATAAAAAAAAGATTTTGGAAAAATAGCCAGTTTTAATCAGCTTGTTAGAATTACTGATGACTTCAAAAAAGTACTTAAAAAACTGACAATTGTACAATAGTGGACATATTACCCCTCTTCAGCATTTTCTTGGGAAATTTGTAGAATCTTTGACCTTACAGCATATAAAACATATATCATTAATATGCAGCTTGAAAAACAACAACAACACACTCAGGGCTTTACTGACAACACTTAGAGGTTCTCATAAAAATCATATAGTATACACTATATACATGCATAAGTTTCAAATATACCACTTGAGGCATGCAATACACCCCACTGATCACAGAATTTCACAGTCAGGTTTTGCTAGTCCTCATGTTGTCACATAATGAATTGACTTACCCAGAGATCACTGGACTGGAGAGTGGGGGATGTCACAATTCACATGGTTTCCATGACCAAGAAGTTGTCCCTTTTGGTGGGACCAGCCAGGGTGGTGCTTATCATTTTTTAATCATTCATTGATGTAAATGTGGAAAAGCCATTATGTGTGAGCTGTTACAGAATTCTTGAGTGTCATAGGGACACATACAGTAGTTGGGCCTGTTTAGTCAGTCAGTTCATAAATTATCAGGTCATGTTTCGTGAATTATGTTTCAACTTAAAAAAAATAATGGAGAATTACTCACTCACATGATCTGTCAGAATTTGCAAAAAGTTCCATATGATGCAAGAGCACAACAGACTTGGAACATTGTCATTTATATACATGTGTAGAATGTTGAGTGAGCACCACCTTTCTGGCCATCTCGACATCACTCACTCACTCACCCTACACTCACCTGTTGTTTAATTACTTCTGACTATGAGTAGACATTTCGCAAGTGATAAAAATCTTCAACTTTGTGTTGAGAGTTTTTAGTACGCTGTTGTCTTTATTTATTGTGCAGTAACATATATTTACTCTTAGTGTTATTAGAACTTTCTTATATATATATATTTGAAATAATTGACATTTGTGTGAGGGAAAAAGGTAAATACATAAACATAAACCTACAGCTGCTGGAAATTGTGTCCACAGTCCTGGCATGATCGGAGAACAGCTACACCAGGGGATCTTCGAAGAGCATGTCAGCCATTATTACACATTTGTTAGTGGTATGTTTAAAATGAATTATCCCAACTTAATGAACATTTAAACATAGGAGCTCTTTCTAAGACATTGTATGTGTCTTACCTCATAGCAAAGACATCAGAGCACCTGTATTAGAAGGGAGATAGTTTTACTAATCTCGTTTACCATAAAAACACACCAATACAAACTGTAGATATTCTAAACACTGCTGCAGTTGACCATAAATGCTGGTAAGAAGGTTCACTTGAAACAGTAGATAGTAGTAGTAGCAAGTGGAAAGTTTGTGGCACACTTCCCATTTCTGTAATTGAAATGGTTGAAGGAAATAATGACAAGAAAATTAATTAATTCACTCACAGACTGCCATATTCTTCTTTACACTGCTCACAGGGGGTTCTGTAGTCATTCTGCAGTTGTCTTGGAGAAAGGTTAATACAGACATGTTTTTGCAGTGAATTTAAATGGAAGTCTACACACTGCTGGGCCCCTAGGCAAAAACATGGGGAGCCAACTACTGTTCATCTCCATAAATGACTTAGTTTGACTATTTCTTCATTTATCCATACTATTTATTAACATCAGTATAACACAATAATCAGCAGTTGGTAACTGCTCCATCTGCAGAGGTGTACAGTTGCATTTTTAGCTCACATTCTTGTCCAAACCAACAAGGGATAGTCACCTTCATATGAAACAGCGTAAATGCCTTGTTCAAGGACACTTCAGCCATAGATGACACATTTTTGGTACTGGTACTGGATTAGACCCTGTGTGCTGTGTCCCTCTGATCGCAAGACCAACTCCCTAACCATTACGCCAGAGCTGCCCTTGTAAAACAGTGAGCTGAATGTATTATACTCACTTTGCCTTCAGGTAATCTTGGTAACTGTATCAACAAAAATAAATGAAAAACAAAATTAACATCCATTTGCTAAATCAGCCAGCATTCACACTCTAGTACCACTACAGAGCTAGCAGAAATTTTGTATTCAGACTTGTAGGAACTTGGTGATAAAATCATGCTATCATGTAATGTTGTTTGCTTAAAATGGGGAAAAGAATATTGAATAAGAATATAAGAATAATGTGTGTGTGTGTGTGTGTGTGTGTGTGTGTGTGTGTGTGTGTGTGTGTGTGTGTGTGTGTGTGTGTGTGTGTGTCTGTGCAAAGCTATATGAATGTATAGACAGCATATAAAGAGAAATAAAACAATTTTAACTCACAGTTTTACAAAATCATCATCACACTGCTGACAGGGAGGCTTGTAAGCTTGCTCTGGTCTTCATAAAATATTAACACACCATTTTAGCATTAGACATTATATGGTTGTACACAGGTATTTCAAACATGGTGACTGTACACCAGTTAAAAAAATAAAAGAAAATAAATTACATTTCTATAGACGTGTTGCATGGACAAGGAAAAGATAAAGATGAAGGATATAGTAGCACAGTAGAGCTCATATTCGTTTATTTATCTTTAAAAGCATCGTGTATACGTACACAGCACACACAGAACAGGAATGAAAGACTATCTCTACACTAAAAGCTGTTAGCTTATTTTATGTATGGTTTAGGCATGCATGGAAAATGAAAACCAACATTTATTTGAGTTCATTTAAAGTGAACATGATATAGTCAAATACTCACCTGTTGGTCAAGAATTCATTATACCTGTATTGTAAAACACATTTGATTTCAATGCAAGATATTTATATGTATACAACGAATAAAACATATGTCAGTAACCTATCCAACATATATAAATCACAGATATATGCGTTTTCAATAACATCTACTCACATGCGTGTTATGTAATGACCACAAGCCTCACATGGCTGCTGTGCTCTGTACAATGCGGATAAAGATATATTGTTCAGCGGAGATGCAACAACTGCAAATCTTAAACAGCACAAGAATGATTATTTCCTCAGAATGTACAGTACAACACATTCAGATTGCTTCAGCGATTAAGGGGGCTTAAGCAATAACGGTAAGTGGTATTTTGGTAAGTGTAAGTGGTAAGTGTATTTTTTCTGCCTGTTGCACAACAAATTGCTTCCTGGGGAAAATGAAGATACCTTGAACTCGAACAATCCAACAAACATAAAAATAACACCATGTGCAAGTATCAACCCGCTGTCTTTGACAACTATACGAGCATCAACCCAGTAGGGAAATAATAGCAAGAAATACATAGACAAACTTCTTATTCAAAAGCTGAACTTACTGTTTTCTGTTCCTGATTTTCTCTTTCTCTTCATCAGTCTTTGCCAAACATGCCTGAATCCTTCCGGAGTGGAAAAAAACAGCAGCTTTGTTTATGGGTGGAAAAAATTAAATACCTAATGTTTAGACAAATATTTACAATTAATAAAATTCAAGACCATATTAAGTAGGGTTCACCTTGTCTTCAGATTTCCATTCTCCTTTTTAAGGGTCTTACAGTCCATGTTAAGCTTCTCACTAAAATCCAAAGCAACATTGTCTAAAAACATTTTTCATATCATATACAAACATTTGATCCTGGGGATGGTCATGTTGGTAAATACTTTTAAACCCCCACTTTTTGCATTCCCTCACAATAGTTTTGTGGGGTCTAAAAATTATTTGCCAACATGACCCTTCCTCCATAGATAAGTGATAATTTATACCCAAAATTTATATTTACCTGGATGTCTTCAGTACATTGCATCTGTGTTAAGAGGACAATGCTATTTTTATTTTGGTGGTTTACAAACTGTACTGTTTATCATTTTCAATAAGACATAGTCAATATGTATTTTAAATCTGGAATATTTCTTTTTGAATGTGTGTGTTAATCTAAGATTTCCTTGACCCTCTGTACCTGTGTTCAATAAACTTGCCTTTTGTTCCTGCTTCTCTACATTTTACATTTAATTCCAGCAGAGGGAGATACAGTGCAAAGAAGTGTTTCATTCACTGTGTGCATTGTAAGACACTCCCCTTGCACGTTACATTACCTGCGATACCATTTACAGGCAGACATACTGTATGTACAAGTAGGCATAAATAGGCATATCACACACAATACAGTATACATGAATGCCGTTATTTTAAAGCCGCCCTATGCAACATTTTCATCAAACGGCTTAAAAATTGTTGGTTTGTTGGTGGTTTAATAATATTTTTTAGCGAAAATGGTGGTTCCACCCACTCCACCTTGGGTTACCTGAAAATTAACCTTGCAACTTCAGGACACCAGCCCACTGTCCTCAGAATCAGGAAGTGTCATATGAAGTGGACAAAGGCTAGTGGTGGGTGGGCTTTACCAGATATTAGATGCCATGCCCCATAACAACGAAGCAAGTTGCTTACCTGGATTTCAGATTTTCATTTTCTCTTTCCAAAGCTTTTATTGCTGTTTTAAGATTTTCTCTGAAGTTAGGGCAGAACAATGAATTGTTTACTTGAAATAAACAACAGAAGACAATTAATTGTTTTTTTGTGAAAAAGATTCATGTGATAAAATGTAACAGTGATGATGGGAATGTGTGAAACTCACTTGTCTGTCGTGTATTCCTTACATCTGCATGAAAAGTGAAAAGAGATTATAATACGTAGCCAACAATGGCCAACAACATTTAATTTAGTTAATGTTAGTAAGTGAGTAAGTATTCATATTCCTTATGGACATTTTAAAAGTGTGTCAGTGAAGCATTTTACCTAACTAAATAAATACTACTATTTTCAGAGGAGCATGGAAAAGGCTTTGCTTGTTTTAAAAGATATTTCTTTAATGGAAAGACAGTGGTTCATATTCTTACCTTTACCTAGCCCACGGTCTTATTGCAGTATTGCTGTGTTACATCATATTTACTGTCTGAGCTTGATAAATAACATACACAGCATGTGTGAAATATGTGTGTATATAAAATATGTGAGTACTGTACCTGGTTTTGAGACATTCATTATCCTTCTTCAGTTTCTCCAGTTCATCTCTTAAAAAGCATAAAATGACAGGTGAAAGAGCAAGTTAGGCTTATTTCACTCATCATATACACATATATTGCATTCACATGTGTGTATTAATCAGAGTTTTTAATTGTATTCATTCATGTAGCAGTGCCATTTATGACTACTATGACTATTTCGCAGGGCCCAAAGCCTAAGGGGCTACACTTTATTTGGATTGTCCTATAGATGGTCTATAAATGTTGAGACTAAAATGTCAAGAAACCACATGTTAAGTCGACAAACTAAATGTCAAGAAACCACCTGTAAAGTCAACAAGCTAAATGTCTAGAAACCACATGTAAAGTCGACAAACTAAATGTCAAGAAACTACCTGTAAAGTCAACAAACTAAATGTCAAGAAACCACAGGTAAAGTTGACAAACTAAATGTCAAGAAACCACCTGTAAAGTTGACAAACTAAATGTCAAGAAACCACCTGATTCAGTGATTCAGCTTGTGTGATTAGCTCACCTGTGCGTCAGTGCTGCTGGTTTCTGTGGAGCTGCTTTCAGGTCATCAGCCAAGGGTCTCTCCTCAGTAAAGATCTCCCCCCTCACAGTCAGAACACTTCTTAGAGGTTGGGCACTTGCCAATGATGTCTCTTTACTGACCACATCACTTGGCCACTGGGTCACATCCCTCCTGGTTCCCGACTGTAACCCATCCTGAAGACTAACCCCTAAGATGCCATAGGTCTGCTGGAGGTGCTGAAGGCTAGCTGAAGGGTCGACGCGTTGGTTGTGAGCAGTATTGGGCCCCGTGAAGAAATTGTGCGCAAAGTGGCTTTGAGCTGGTGCTGCCACAAAAGTACTTGGTGAAATAAAGGACTGGGTTTCTCCATATCCGCCGCACTTTGTCTTCCCTTGGTGGATCCGTAGTCCCCTGTAAGTAGTCACTTTAGACCACCCACACTGGCATGTCCTAAGAACTGATTGCTCATTGGATGCCATGATAAGTTGCTGCTGTGATTTTCTAAGCGTTAAAATGAAAGAAAAAAAACAGTCGGAACAGTCCTCTCAGCTCCAACACTGGCTGTTTAAAAGGTGTTTATGGAGGGAAGGTAAATTAATTTTAAAATCCATTGAAATGTCTTTTAAAAACCTAGTGTGATGTGTCCATCAGGCAATGGTTGCCAGCCAAACTGTCTCTGTTCTTGTGTTGAACTGCCTATCCTCCTTCCTTGGTTTTTTGCCAACTGCAAGAGAAACGAAACAGAAAGTGAACAATTTCCTCACATAAATCACATTCACGCCTCCAGCTTCGTTCTCTGTGTAATTTCAGGAGTCCTTTTTTCTGTCTTGAGGTTGGATCTTCATATAGTTTTCTTTAATCCGTTTAATTTTTGAGTCAGTGCCAAGAACAAATAAACAATGGCCCGTTGTATGTATGATCTTTCAGGCTATTTGCCTAAGCTCGAATTTCACTGTCCTGAGCAGTAACGCCTCCTTAGTGCTCACAGGTTGGGGAACAGAGTTATTGGAAAGCACATGCAGCACAAAAGGGTGTGTAAACACACCTGGTAGGGTTCGCCCTGGCCACTTCCCAGAGATCACGTGACAGGACATTGTTTTTATCATGTTATGTTTCTCTCTCGCTCAGTGTGTGTGTGTGTGTGTGTGTCTGTGTGTGTGTGTGTGTGTCTGTTCACAATAATAAAAGGTACTGTAAGTTAGCTGTTCGGGTCAAGATGCTATCAGTATGAAACTATATATACTGTATAATGCCATCAGAAGCATAAAATACATAAACTTTGCAAAAAGAACTTTTACAGCCTGCCAGCGCAGAGATGGTACACTGGGAGCACTTCAGCTTGCTGCAGTCACATCAAATAGAAGTTACATGCTAACAGGGCTGTTGCTAGCCATTTGGGTGCCCTAAGCACAAATGCTTTGTGGTGCCCCATCACACCATCCCACCTCGCCCTGAATGAGCAATAATTTACAATTTATCAATGTGATGCACTTTATTTCCGAAACAAATACACCAAACATTAAAGTTAAAATAATACATTATTTAAAATGGTTAATAAATAAATACCACCACCATTATTAAACAAAGATTTGTGCAATGACTGCAGACGGCTCTACATTCAGAATTAAAAGACAAAATATATAGGAATTCTACTGAAATACAGTTTTAAACTTAGTACAAAAAACTGCATATATAAACTAGACTGCATGCAAGTGTGCTTGCATTTTAGCATTGTTACCAATGCTAGTCTAACTGCTAAATAGCTTCGGCTAATATAGCTACACATCACTGTGAGCAGTTAATTACTTTACATTTTTAGCATAGTTAGCATAATTAGCATTTTAGCATTGTTAGCATAACTGATATAAAAAATACTAGCTGAGTTAACTAAGTAACACTGTTAACCCAGTTAATTACTTTGCATTTTAGCATAGTTAGCATAATTACCATTGTTAGCATAACTGCTACCAAATACTAGCTGAGTTAACTAAGTAACACTGTTAACCCAGTTAATTACTTTGCATTTTAGCATAGTTAGCATTGTTAGCATAATGCCTAAATAGCCTCAGCTAATATAGGTACACAACACCGTAAGCAGTTAATTACTTCATATTTTAGCATAGTTAGCATAATTAGCATTGTTGCTAACGAATACTAGCTGAGTCAACCAAGTAACACTTTTAACCCAGTTAATTATTTTGCATTTTAGCATAGTTAGCATAGCTAGCATTGTTAACATAACGGCTAACAAACGTTTGCTAGGTTAACAGAGTAGCACTGACTACATAGATAACTACTAGAGATAACTACTATAGGCTGCAATACACTCCCATGGCAGAACATTATGCAGGCCATGGCATGGGGATTATGACATCACTCAAGAGTTCTATTCCTGAACATTCCACATTTAAAAAATGGCAGTTGGTCCAGGTGCAACTGCCACAGTATTGTCTGCCTCTCTTTCACCATTTTTAAACTGTCCTGTTTCAAACAGTTTTAAGTAGTTGCCGCATCAACAGCTCACAGTCAGATCCCAGACCTCTCTTACAAAGTTTAAATCAAGTTTATAGGTTAAACGGTTGAGTTTTGATCATTTAAAACTTCAGACATGCACTCTGACCTGTTTACAGTAAGATGATGAAATGTATGGCAAAATCCCATAGACTGTCTTACACCATTTTTAAACTGTCCTGCCTCAAACAGTTTAAGTAGTTGCCACATGAAATTTACACAGGTCACAGTCAGATCCCAGACCTCTCTTACAAAGTTTAAATCAAGTTTATAGGTTAAGCGGTTGAGTTTTAATCATTAAAAAAACGAGTGGAGGTTAGAGTGAGGGCAGAGCTCACTCTAGCTGCTAGAGTAGAGCAGTGTACTGTGACATCATCAGCCTGAACATTCCGCCATTCATTTTCAATGGTGGAAAAGTTGCAGAAAAACGACAATAACGGACGAACGACAAGAGGTACGGTATACATGGAAGAACAAAAACATTGTGTACAGAGTTTGAAATAAATACGAAGAGGGAAAATCTACGTAACAGTAAGATTGTTTCTTTTCATATTAGTTTCACCCATTGACTGTATATAAGAGGTTTCACCAGCAGATGTTGCCCTTGGCCTATGAACCTGCAAACTGACGAGAACTATGTACGTGTGACTGAGGGCAACCGCAGCATAGCTAGCTAGCAACCTTAAGGAAGAAAGTGCTAGTCTTATCCGAACGTTAACTGAAACAGTCGAGTGACCATGATGAATTGCTTTCAAATATCCATATCCATATTTATATCCACAACCTAAACTAGCTAGCCAGCAGCAATCATTTAAAACTTTAATCATTTGCAACACTTAACACAGTTTGAACATTGCTAGTAGCCTGGGAGCTAACGTTACAAAGTTTGTTGACGGTAAGGAGCAAGGACTACAAAATGAACTTTTTATTATTATGATTTATTTATTTAAAACACTGTCTTATCTGCAAGCGTGAGCTTCACCTCGCTTTCTATTCTTTTTTCCGCTCCCGACTTTAGATGTTTTTTCAAGGCCATGTCCAAACATTTGTCTGCCAAACTTAAACTAAGACTGAGCAATAATCGACCAGACCACTGAAAGGTGGGGGAGGGGGGCACCAGGAGGAGAATGGAGAAGGAGATTTACCTTTTTCTGGAGCAAATTGACCTATGTTGCTTTTGCATTGCTTAAAAATATTAACATGCTTTGCACATTTTTAAAATATCCTTATTAGCACGTACGTACCTAGCCTATTGTGATGATTTCACGAGCCAAATTTTTTGGTGGTGCCCCCCACAAGCACTTGGTGCCCTACGCACTGTGCGTTATGTGCGTGTGCGGAGCTACACGGCACTGCATGCTAACATGTTAAAGGAGGACATACGCAGTCCTGGCTAGAAAAGCTTTTCCCTGCTTGTTATGATCTTGTGTTATCCTCTTCAAGTGTTTGTATTAGTCATTTTACTAAGGAATGCTGGAAGGGTCGGGGTTGTATCTAGCCTTGTCACCTAACGATTTTGACCCTCTTAAATCCCTCTACAACTGCATTGACCAAATTAACAGCTGGATGTCTCAAAACTTTCTACAGCTCAACACAGATAAAACTGAGATAATTATATTTGGGAATAATCAGCAATGGCATACGATTGACACAATACTTAAAACTAAAGGACTCAAAGCAAAGGACACAGTCAAAAATCTTGGTGTCCTTATTGATTGTGATCTTACATTTAACAGTCATATGAAAGCCATCACAAAGTCTGCATTCTACCATCTCAAAAACATCTCCAAGCTTAGGGGTCTAATGTCTAAGCAAGATCTTGAAAAGCTGGTACATGCCTTCATCTCAAGTAGAGTCGATTACTGCAATAGCCTCTTCACTGGCCTTCCCAAAAAGAATATCAAACAGCTCCAATTAATACAAAATGCAGCTGCAAGAGTTCTTACAAGAACAAAAAAAAAATGATCACATCACCCCAATTTTAAGGTCTCTGCATTGGCTCCCAGTGAGATACAGGATTGACTTTAAGGCCTTACTACTACTGTTCAAGTCACTTAATGGGAAGGGTCCCAGTTATATACTTGATATGTTTCAGCCATATACCCCATCTAGGTCTCTGAGATCCATGGATAGAAATCTATTGACCATACCTACAGTAAAAACAAAGTGTGGTGAGGCAGCCTTTAGCTATTATACAGCAAAGCTCTGGAACCAGCTTCCAGAGGATGTAAAGAATGCCCCTACTGTAGAGAGTTTTAAAAGCAGACTCAAGACGAAACTTTTTTCTGATGCCTTTTCCTAATTTTTATTTTTGTGTTTTATTTTTTATTTTATTTTCATTCTTCTTCTTCTTATTATTATTATTATTATTATTATTATTTTAATGGTTTTGCTTTATTTTAAATTGTATTTTACTTTTTAAATCTTTAATTGTATTTTATTTTAAAATTTGTGTAAAGCACATTGAAGTGCATTTATGTATGAAATGCGCTATACAAATAATTTTGACTTTGACTTTGACTTTGACAAACCATGGTCAGGCATGGGTCAGACAGCGCCGTGGCAACACTGCCAGTAGTCTGCCATGCATGGCCAGGTTATGGTACCACTTGCCCCTGGGGACAGAATTGTCCAAACACAAGGGTCAAGGGTCACCAATAGAGCAGTCAGTGAGGCTTTCATGGTTTTAGTTTTACGGCTCTTGTCCTGGCCTCCTTTGCCTTCTCCCCGATTGGCCTTGCTGGTGATTTGGCCTTGCTACCTTGCCTTCTGTCATCCACCATTACATTATCCAGTGTATTCATAAGAAACAGGCTTATCGCCTATATTATCAGAAACATTTAATTAGGCAATAAGGACTTATTATTATTATTATTATTAATTATAATAATAATAATAATCACAGGACACACAGGAAGGATATGGCAAGATCAACCACTGAGACAGAGACAAGTTAGCAGCAGCCAAATTTAATGTTAACCTAATTTTAGGTATAGGCTATATGTGGAAAAAAATATAAAGTATATATGCACAATTTAATATTTCACATGTTATCTATGCAGCAATAATTATACAAAAATGTCATTAAATTTAGCAAGCTGAAGGAGGACTTAGGGGGTACATAAAAGGTTTGGGTACCAGAACTGGTAACAGAGTTGGTAATATTTCACAGTGGAGTCCAAAGGATATTTGAGCCCAGCACCACAAACAGCCATTCTCTCTCCTGTGCTCCAGGGGCAACGTGTTCATTGGCTGCTGATTGCTCAGCCCCTGTGTTTGTCTAGAGGTGGAGCTGGTGAGAGACCATGGGGTGGCCTCTCACTGGTCATCTCAGAGCAAAAGCATGGCATAGTTTATCAGTAAGTACTTGCAATGACTTGATTTCATTTATAACCTATTGCTATATTGTTAAAAATCATTGGATAATCACAATGAATTGATTAATTGTAGAAATGGTTAAATTCAACCAATTTGCATGCATGAGCAATGGCTAGTCGCAGAACCACCATGCTCAAATTAAGTAAAATCTGTGAGACGGATGAGACATGTAGGCTACATAATCCACGGGAGGCTATCCCTGGACCTAATTCGACTTGAGTCACTCGGATATGTAGTGCAACATGTCCCGTAAGAAGTACAAAAGAAGGACAAATCCTGCAAGTCAGAAAGGTAAACACATGTCAACAAGAAAATGGTGTCATCCAAAAGTAGAACATAAATGGTGACCACAACAAGTGAAGAAAAAATAAAAAAAGGAAAAGGTACAAGATTAACATTTGCATTTTTCATTTTAGGAAAAACAGTAAGAGTATGAAATAGACAGTCACATTTAACTGTTAATTTGGAGTTTTGGTTACCATTCATAAGCGCATTGATATGGGACGGCAAGTTTTCTACTTCAAAGGTAGCCACTTCATAGAAAGTAGAGACTGTATAGAACCCCTGTATCTGCTAGAAAGTTAATGGCCACACCATCAGTCAATCAGAAAATTGCACTGTTAAGGGAAATACTGTTTTACATATAGTATGTATATGTAGTAATTTATTCTATCATTAGTCTAATGATTGAGATAACATGCTTTGTAAAAATTAAGTTTATTCATGAATGGGCTTAAGTTTATGAGTTTGCCTTCTATACATATAATGTTACCAGATTTAGGGTGGCACTGATTAAGACGTTAAAATACAATCTTCAGGGTTGATCTGTCGGAGAGATTTTAGCTGGCTATCAGTGTTCAGCTATTATCAAACTCTTAACAAACTCTGTCACGGACCATTGGGAGGACTTGTCATATCCTGGTCACTTTCTGTTTGAAGACTATTACATCCTAGTTCATTGCGCATTGAAGTGCATTTATGTATGAAATGCGCTATACAAATAATTTTGTATGGACAATGAAAGGTCATTGAATTGATTCACATGGCATTACAGGTTTAGGGGGCTCTGAATTGAAACAGACATAAAAATAGAGTTCAGACTTTCAAGCAGAGGGTTTTCTAAGTGGTAGTTTCTGGTAGCCTATAGTGCCTTTGTCATATCATCCAATGTCTAAATATGTGTCCTTGTTTGAGCATGACTGGTGTGTTTGCACACAGAAGTACCAGTATTTTATATTTTTTTCTATAGAAACTGTAGGCATTGCTACCATTATATCATAGGGGGAGGGATCAGGGAGGCATGGTTGAAACTGATTGGCTAACCAGGGTTATATGAAAGACTAGGAGGAGCCAACCATCTAAAAAAGAGAATGCATTTCCTCATTTGAGGAAATTTGAGAATTACATCTGCATCTGAATAACTTTTATTCTAATTGTCTGTTCAGTGTATCTAAGTAAGTTTTTTTTTCTCCAAGATCAGTTACCGAAGTCAACAGACATCTCCCTACACCACCTCATAAAAGGAAGGGTATGTATCAGCAAATAATTTAGAACTGTAAAACAATTGATTATTTTAACCTATGACTGCAGAAGACTCTCATCAGAAATAACCAAAAAAGAGAAAAGATATATTATGGACACTGATTACTGGCACAAAGTGTTTAAATAATTTTGAGTAACTGTGATTGTGATGTGACTGTTATCTGTAGGCACATAGTCTACTGTGTAGCTACTCCATACACTTGGGCTTTTGCAGAGAACAATGTGTTATTCAGGAAGGCCATATGTCATGTCATGGGATGAGGGAAACCGAACTTAAAACTTTGACACATTGTTGCAATATTGTGGCCTTCTTGAATAACACCATATCAGGTTTAAACCAGTTTTGCGTAGCCAAGGGGTAGAAATTGACATGGAAATAGGACCCTGTGTGATTCTGTTCTCAATTTCGACCAGGACCCAAACACTGGTCGTGTTGTATCTAGCTTTGTCTGATCAATAGAACCAAACTATCTTTTGCCTTCAAATGAATTTGACTACAAAGAATATACACAACATTCACTATAATTTTATGATGGGAATGAGCTGCGCGCAACACTTGGTTTGGTTTATACACCTTGGTTAAAAGATGCTTTCAGTTTGTCAGTATAGGGCAGGCCTGCATCACTTTGTAGTACATGGCCATAACAATACCACATAGCAAAACATAGCAACAGATAATATGTTACTGTTATTTTCATTTATAGGTGTCACACTGTATGTGAACAGAATGCACTTTTTAGGTGGAAAAACTGTACACCTGTAATGACAACCTGCACCTGCACCTGCGGATATTTTTATGTTGGTTTAAATTCCACTCTTTTTTCAGTAATATTACAAGTTAAACCACCTTAAAAAGATTCATGCAGCATGTTGCCTAATGTATATTTTTAAAGTTGGTTCTATGCTTCACTTTATAATAGCATTTAATAGTTTATGATTATGGTATATAATGACATTTACACAAGACACGCTTTCCCCCAGACCACAATGAAGGACTCTTGCTGTTGACTGGAGTTGCTGGGGAGGCTTGGTTGGGAGTTGGTGACATTGGTGGCGGACCGGATAAGATGCTGTGGGGGAGGATGACAGAGTGTTGACACAGCCATGCTGGGACCCATGTCCAGATACTCCCCTTTCTTCCTCTTCCTCATGCTCTTAGGAGTCTTCCTCCTCCTGCGGAGCATTCATTTGCTGGAGGTGAGGAAAGGCCCTGTGCTTTTTTGTAATTAGACCAGAGACTGCTTACATTGTACACATATACACATAGACGGGCCAAAGGGGGGAAGGTAAAGTCACTTTAGTAGTATGGCTGTCAATATTTCAGCTTTACTTTTGTCATGGGGCAAGCGGGGAGACACTAATATGCATTGAACTTATATCTAGTACAAATCTAATAGGTTATTGGACAGTTTTTAATAGGCAACGTCAGGCATTAGATGCCATCTCTGCCTGCCATGACACATGCACATGCATACTTGTGTATTATATGCTTGTGTATGTCTAGCAGGGAGAGGCAGAGAGAAAGGTTGAGCCTTCAAGAACAACTTTAAGGGTAGCCCACGGATATATGATTGAAATTATAAGTCATCTGAAGAACTTTAATTAGGATCTAGTATATGGCTCACCACTTCACTGTCACCTGAAGGGTTCTTTTTATTGCTCGCAATGCTTTTGTAGGACCTTCTCTCCGTCCTTGCCCTTAAATCTTCACACGGAATACAAACTGCTCAAACTATTCCCTTCTGACATTTGAAAAGTATATGAATAGCTAGTCCATTAATTATTTTATGTTAGGAGCTATTTGATAATAACAGGTTATTAGTCATGCACTGTACATAAAAAAGGGTAGTAGTTATTACTGAATGTATACATAGTTCAGTAGTTGAAAGTTATGCAATTCACAGTTTGTTTGTTTTTTTCAGTCATCTAAAAACACAAGTCAGTGCATTATGCTATTGGCAAATAAGTTTAGACGCTCATTTTTTTTATTTATTTTTTTATCAGAAAATTTGAACTTGTGTCCTCGATTTGATTCAGGGTGGTGTTTTATTTTTGTGGTTATGTGCATACGTGCTTGCTGTCATCTGTGAACTACATGTAGCCTATAGAAGTATCCTATTCCCCCATGAGTTTAACTGTCATTTAAAACCGCAGAGTAGACTGGGGAAACACAAGACAATATGTTAGCGTGAGAAAAGGCATGTGTGGTTTGAGACCATGTGAGATGTGTCAGCTGTGTGGTTAACATGTCAGATTTGTGTAATTGTACTCTTGCCTTAGAATCCTGTCTACCATTTTGTCTTCATTAACATTAAACTCTCTTTTAATATTGTGTACTGCACCACATCAAGACAACACACATAATTGTAAAAATGCTCAAAAAATGGAAGAAAACTGATTGTTGCTATTGTTGCAGATGAGAGCAAATGGTTTATTCACAGGGCTCCATACAACAGATACCATGTTAGTTTTATGTGCTTGTGACGTCTGATACCTATGAATCCAATACTTTAGTTTCAACCCAGTAAGATTCCTCTTGTGCATTCTACTGTCACACATCTCTCCCTCTCCGTTTTGTTTTTCTCACCTCTTCCAATGCACTGACATCCCTTTTACAGAGGTGCAATTGCGAGTCAGTGTCCTCTCTCCATCCACCTCACAGCAACATCAGCTCTGTCATCAAGCCCTCTGCACAGTTCCTGACTTCAGACCACAACCCGAACTCTTGCCCTCACATGGGCCAGGAGCCAACCCCTGAGGAGGCCCAAGAACAACGCAGTCTCCTGGAGTCCATCATCTGGCCTGGGCCCCCCAGTTTGGAGGTGTTGGTCAAACAGAGCAGCGACCCAGCCCATAGCTATTTCGTGATCCAGCCTCCCGTCAATGTCTCGGGCCAAGCCACGTGGCAGGTGGGAGGCAAGCTGGAGGTTCTGGTCTACATGCACAACTTCTTTGGCCAGCCCAAGACGTACGGCGGGGACTTCTTGTTGGCCCGAATCCGTTCCCTGGAGATTGGGGCAGGTGCGTCAGGCCGGGTCGTAGACCGGCAGAATGGGACGTACGCGGTGGAGCTTCCACTGCTGTGGGCGGGGCCGGCACAAGTGGAGGTGACACTGGTCCACTCCAGCGAGGGAGTGAGGGTGCTAAAGCGCCTAAGAAAGGAGCGGCCAGACCGTGTCTATTTCCAGAGCTTGTTCCGCTCCGGCGCTGTGTCCGAGACCACGGAGTGCCAGCTGTGCCTGCCCACTGGGCCGAAGCTGCCAGCACTGTGCGACTACACAGACCCACGCACTGGCGAGCCTTGGTACTGCTACAAACCCAAGCAGCTGGGCTGCAAGAGCCGCATCAACCATTTTAAAGGAGGGTACAAGAAAAACTTGCTCTACACTAATGAGTCTTTGCTGTTCACAAGGTATGCATTCCTCTCTTCTTACTCCAAGCTGTAGGTTTTACCGTCAGGACAGTTTGTTTTGACTCTACACAGTAAAAACAGCAGTGTTGAATTGACTCTCACGGGGAGTTGAATAAACACTTTCACAATGTGAAGTAACCCCAACTCTGAAGACCATTTCAACCCAAAAATGTTAAAATCAGAGAGTTTAAATCAGCTCCCAAATATTAAAAAAAAAATGCTGATGTGTGGAAGTGATAACTTGTTAAAAGATCAGTAAATAGCCTTAAGTCTAACCCAATACACAAGCACCCATCATCAGTTGTAGGCCTGTGTACCTGCTCTAGCTGAGATGAACACAATGTTTTAGGCATGGTTGCTGATAACCAACACACTCTGTCCTCTATTGTAAGTTGCTTTAGATGAACACATCTGCTAAATGTAATGCAATGTAAACATTGTTCATGCCACATCAGAGTCAAGTGTATGCTTTAGATCTAAATTAAATGCTAGGTTTGTTACTGTTAGCTCTGTGTACACAGTTGTGCTACTACTGTGTACCTTATGTTGACAGTTATGCATTTACTGTCACATCTGTGCAAACTGTTTAGCAACGGTTGCTGTGTCTGTGCAAGTGAGTCTGCACTTACTGGGACTTCTGTACAGACAGTGTTATAATACTAACTATAATGTGATTGGGCAGAGACTTACGCAGTTACTGAAGAATTGATTACACACAATTGATTAATATGACATTTAGTAGACTATTTCTAACCAAAGACCTCAAAACCAGTTGTTTTGGCAATTAGGGGCAATTCCAGTAGATCAGTGGATAATCATATCTACAGTAATTCAAATTCTAGCTTTTTCAAACTGACACACAGATGTGTAGATTCTTCTCATGTTAATCTTTGACAGAGGGAAGTGGGTTAAGGTGATGGAGGTGGAGGTGGAAGGTGATGGAATCATTTTTCTCTTTTGTTTTGTGACAGGTCTACCATCCAAGTTCCAGTTAAAGCCCAGGGGATAGACAGCATAACTATTTTGCCTGTGGCCAAAGGTAGGATAGAGGAGCAATTTATAATGTCTTTGAATGACAGACACCAAGCAAAGTTCATGCGATTAATTGTAATTGCTTTTACAAATACCACTAATTATTCCCTTGAATTTTTTTATTCGCTTCACAGTTCAAATGAAAATGCATACAAAATGTCACTAATATAAATCAAGTTTTCTATACCAGCAGCTGGATAACTTTAAAAATCAGGATAATAAAAGGGAAAGGAGTTAAAAAGTCAACTCTGGTTTCACTTCACTGGGTTAATGTCAAGGTCAGGGACCTGAAGAGGCCTAAGGCTATTTTAATATACAAAAAACCTGCAGCTGTGTTCTATGGTTAACGTGTGTGTGTGTATGTGTGTGTGTGTGTGTGTGTGTGTGTGTGTGTGTGTTTGGTATCCATGTATGTCTAATTGTAGTGTTCCTCAACAGGTCAGTCTTTGATTGGCGAGGCCCAGGCGAAGTTCATGCCATCTGGGTATTACTTCCAGGGCTCTTGGAGGCCTTTATCTGGGATCCCCAAACAGCAGTTCAGTGACTCCTCTGCCATCACCCAATGTCTCCGTGGAAAGCTGTTTTACATGTTTGGAGACTCCACTGTTCGACAGTGGTTTGAGTACCTCACCACCTTTGTTCCAGGTCAGCACTTAATTCTTTTTTGCAGAAATATCAACATATAAATATATAGTGTTATACTATGTATGTATGTATGTATGTATGTATGTATGTATGTATGTATGTATGTATCTATCTATCTATCTATCTATCTATCTATCTATCTATCTATCTATCTATCTATCTATCTATCTATCTATCTATCTATAAATGCAAGGAACATGTGTGTGTTTACATCGCAGTAGTGTCCCCACATTGCTTAATGCTGTCCTGTGGACTGATTACATTAAGCATGGCCTGTTTTACTTAAGTAGTTTACTCAATTGTAATGTTACTCAATCATATTATTTCCTCTTTGTGGCTTAGAGCAACTGCAACTATAGGTGCTGGTCATATAATTAGAATATCATGAAAAACTTAATTTATATCAGTAATCAGTAATTTTGTATAACTGACAACTACTGAAAAACTCAAATTCAAATTCAGTTCATTATAGAAATGTTGGCCAACTGAAAAGTATGAACATGAAAAGTATGAGCATACAGCACTTTATACTTAGTTGGGGCTCCTTTTGCCTGAATTACTGCAGCAATGCAGTGTGGCATAGAGTCGATCAGTCTTTGGCACTGCTCAGGCGTTATGAGAGCCCAGGTTGCTCTGATAGTGGCCTTCAGCCCTTCGGCATTGTTGGGTCTTGCGTATCGCCTCTGCCTCTTCACAATACCCTGTAGATTTTCTTTCTTCTCCTACTATCACCCATTGAAACATGTAAGCCTTACATGTAAGGTAAGCCCTACATTGTAAGTTATACAAGACAAAACACACAGTACCCAGGCACATCTTGAACCGCCTCTACACTAGTGTATATAATTGTTAAATTGCATGTATTTGATCTAATTTACATCTAATGCATCTAATTTTTGTATCTCATGTACCATTCTTCTTCCCTTCGTCTTTTCTCTGCCATACTTGCTTTGTCTCCCTCTCACATGATCGTTCTCCTCCTCTACCTTCAAAACGGACAGAGTTCAACCTCCGCAGCCCAAAGCACGTGGGGCCCTACATGGCGGTGGACAGCGTCAATAACATCCTCCTGACGTACCGTTGCCACGGCCCACCCATCCGCTTCAACACTGTGCTGTCCAGTGAGCTGCACTACATTGCCAATGAGATAGATGGCCTGCGCGGGGGGCACGACACCATTGTGGCTCTTAGCATCTGGTCACACTTTAGCACATTCCCCGTGGAGGTGTACATGCGGCGACTGCGTCACATCCGGCATGCCGTGGTCCGACTGCTAGACCGGGCGCCGGGCACACTGGTGGTGGTTCGCACGGCCAACCCCCAGATAACGGACCCAGACTACAGCCTGTACAACAGCGACTGGTTCTCCGTGCAGCTGGACGTGGTGCTGAGGGCCATGTTCCGCACCATGCAGGGGGTGGTGCTGCTGGACGCGTGGGACATGACGTTGGCCCACCCCACCCAGCCACACCTTCTGCACCCGGCCCCAGACATAATCAAGAACATGATCGACCTCATCCTGTCCCATGTTTGCCCAGCCAAACGCACACAAATGGAACTTGAATGGAATTATCTTGAACTCCTCTTACCTCATTTGTAAGTCCAAATGACCATAGTGCCAAATTTGTACTTTGCCTTGAGAATTTTTTTCCCCCGAGATATTGCATTCATGAGATTGCCATGGACAGATGTTGGCAGAAATGGATGGACATGCACAAAAGCTGTGGCCATGGCTTTTGTCAGCACAATGAATCATATGATAAAAAATCATATATGGATGAAATTAATATATAAATTGTTCATCTGTTGGTTATATTTGTACAATTGTCCTGTTCCGTAGTGATTCCTGTGGCATATTGGGACCAAAAAGCAAAACAATAAAATAAAAAAAAACTACAGCTCTGTGTCAATCCCTGTCTGACCCCCTGGTGGCAAAGCAATGTCACCCTCACGCTTTCTGACATTTATGTCTGGATATACAATATAATTCTTACTTCTTAGATGCTAATCATTTTCTCATCTGCTACTGTAAAAACACAATTACTTTGTGATGCTTCAACATAAGCTTTGCTGAGGGCCCTGCAGTAGAGGTTACACACCAGTAACTGAATTAAACATTTCATTAACTAAAAGATATTTAGCCTAGCCAACATAACCTGATATAGATGCCTCATAGCATTTTATTTAATAAACAAAATGCATGTACTGCAAACATGGTTCATAGGTGCACACAAAGCACATAGAACAGAGAAAAAAAGGGGTTTAGTCAAATCATATCCTGCCACTTTGTTCCAAAGTTGCATCGCCTTGTTGTGTTTCATAAATTCAAGGGCTTTTCTATATAAAATGAAACTATTGTGGAACCTGCTAAACGTGAGTTTAACCTTTAAGTATTTGCATTTATATATAAAGAACTTACAGATCATAAGAAGTACATTGACCAAAAGATCATCATTGCCACTGTCCAAACATGCCTATTCAAAGTTTTTTTTTTTTTAACAGCAGATGGCAGCAGCATGAAAAACTTCTCCGAACGACTCCCTTTTCTTCATACAGAGAAGAAGTGCACTGCGCGCGCGCATTGAATTCCAGAAACAGTAGCAGGCCCCGTAGCATTTTCACTTTTAGAGTAAACGTCATTGAGTAATTATGGAAATTGTGCGTTGTTACAGACACGGTAAGTTAGTTGTATGGAAGCGCTGCTATCTTTGCTTTAATATATGGCACAGGTGTACATTAACGTTCATAATTTTCTTTATACTTTACTGTGGTGCCTAGAAAGTCTTTGGTGCCTTGTTTGCTATGACCATAGCGTTTGCTTGGTATCAAAGCCACCACTAGCTGTTACTTTGGTGTTGGGAATTGATAGATGTCTTTTCCTAGGAAGTCTGTAACTTTGTTTCTGCTAGTCATTGGTAAACTAGGTACAGTTATTCACTTTAGTTCATGCTGACATTCTTAAAGGGACCACATGTCTCCTGAAAACTGGCGTAAGAGATGGACCAAACAAGGGCAAGTCTTTCTATGTCTGCGCAGCTCGCCAAGATACACCTTGCGATTTCACTCATCCTGCTGAGTAAGTTCATATACTGGTAATTTACCCTTGTAGGGTACATTGTTATTCATAGCAGTCTTGACTCACTTTGCACTCACAATTTCCAGAGGATAACTTTAATCAGGTCAGAATTTGGACAGCGTTTCTCCTGTCTTCTGATCAGGGAAGAGTTTAGGAGTGTGTACACTATTGTTTTGTGTCGTGTTGGAGTAATAGCTAACTTGATATGAACCTAATTTCCCTTGTTTGAAGTGATTCATCAGTGCACGGTGCTTTGTGACATTTTGGCCACCTGTGTGCTATAAAACTGTATTGTATAAACAAGTCATCTTCAAATTCACGTTCTTGAGATGTGGTTGTGTTATTGTGCTGTATAAACACAACTACGGTTAATTAGCATGTCTCCCACTTGTATGATGATGACAGATACTTTTCTTCCTCAGCATTCCTCCCTCTCACTGTTTACATCATGAAGATGCTGTAGTTGAACTCCAGGCTCTAATTAAGTCAGTTGACAAACCTCAGCTCTACAGGTGTGTGTTTACACATGTTTGTTCTGTCTTCATTAGGTTCACCAGCACATGTATTTAATTCTATTTTCTTTCTGTTTTCTATCTTATCGTGGGTGCATGTGCACTCCTGCACAGTCTGTCTTTTTGTTTGTGAAATATAATTTGTCCAACCTTGTAACCTCTTTGTTCCCAGGTTGTACTTCCGCTGTGCGATAGGAAAGAAGGAGGGGCAGAAGTGGTGTGGGAGTGTTCCCTGGAATTCTGTGAGTATTAAATGACTTGTTGGTTTTTCTTTCTTTCATTTTAGAGCTCCATGCTTGAATGCTCGGTCACCACCAGCTTTGGTCATTATTATTTCACAAAGCAGAGGTTTGCTGTAAAGCTGATCAGTTAATCTTATTGCATGTATTTTATGCATTCTATTTTCTAAGGAGAGCCCCTCTGAGACAGTGTGGCATATAGTCAGTAGCTATCTCAAAATTATGATTAAGCATGCTTTCAAAACATTCAAAACTTACCTCTTAGAAATAAACTCATATCTAATATGTAGTTTCCATGGTAGGCCTATATATCTGCAGTACTCTTTGTGGTAGTAGGGCTAATAGAGAATGCTGCTGTGTTTTCTCCTATGAACAGAAAGACCCCGAGAAAAGGAGTCCCCTGACCGACAAACACCTGCAGCCTTCCAGTCTGCCCCCTGTGAGGAACCCCTTCAAAGCCCCCAGCAAAACAGACAAGACATCTGAGTGGAAGACCCTGCACGAGATGCAGACAAAAGAGGGTGATGAGAAGAGCCCTGAACAGGAGAACAGAGCCAACAAGAAGACCAAAGATGGAGAACGGCACAGCAGGAACGGAGAAGGTGTTGGAGATGGAATGAAGGAATGTGAAGAGGTGGTGGAGAAGGAGAGGAGCAGCGGTAAAGAGTCATGGAGGAGTAAGCCGCTGCCTACAGGGATGAAGATAAAGAAGAGAGTCTCCGGAGAGGAGGAAGAGAAGAGGAGGAATGACGGCAAAACAGAAGAAGTAGAGGCAGCAGGCCAGGAGAGATGTGAAGCTGAGCCCTCTAACGACAGAAGCACTTCAGAGCGAAAACAGTCTGAGCGAGTGGTCAGTCCAGTGACCAAATCTGACAGTGAGCATGCCACAGAGCACGTGTCTGGTGCAGATAGTAAACACAACTCTAGCCCAAAGAACGACAAGGAGAAGAAACGTCATTCTGCAAAGACCCGTGCATCTGACTCGGACAGTCAAACCAGGGCGCGTGTCAGCACAAACGCAGATGCTGAAGCGCCCGGGCATCATCAGGTAGCCAGCACCAAGAACAACAACAGCAGCAGCAGCAGCTCCGAGGTTGAGAAGACCCACAAGCCCTCTGGTGCAAGACCAGCCGTTTCTACCTCTATCCCAGCTGCGGGACACCAGAGGAAGACCAGCTCAGCTGCAGCAGAAAAGAAGCATGATGACCAGAAATCTCCCCCGGTCAGGGACCAGCCTCAGAGGAGAAGCCCAGTAGAGTTGAGCGATGAGGAGGAGGATGATGATGGTGATGGTAAGACAGACGAAGATGATGATGATGATGTCCAGGTGGTGTCAGTGCAGCCAGGACCGAAAAAGAGCTCCCCAGTCCCGTCTGCTACGGTGCAGAAAACTCTCACCTCCTACCCCGGCTTCCTGCCTGCCTCCCAGCTGAAGGGGCAGGAGAAGGATCCCCGGGCCCTGCACAGCCAGCTCACGGCACAGCTCAAACAGAAGAAGGTACAGCTGTGGGCAAGGATGTCTGTTTGTCTCTCACATGCGCTTTTGTTTTCTCTCTCTCTCTCTCTCTCTCTCTCTCTCTCTAGCTCTCTCTGTCTGTCCATCTATCTCTATGTCTATATCTTTCTTTCTCTTTCATTCTCTCTCTCACTTTCTACCTCACTCGATCACAATCTCACACACTCCTTCACATCCATGATTAAACACTCATTCACTCACTCACTCACTTCAACTACTATTTTTTTATTTTTCCTTTCCTAATATTTTCGGGCAGGCCACTCTGTCTATGGTGAATGTGTCGGCTCTGCCTGATAAGGGCCAGAGGTTGATGAGTCAGGTGAAGGACCTGGAAGATGCACTGGAGTCTCTCAGTCTTTCTGCTCTGCCAGAGCCTGGTAGGTAGACATCCAGTCAGCACTAATGTACCCTACTTACTGATCAGTCTACTGATACTATACCCTATACTTGTGCTGGTCATATAATGAGAATATCATGAAAAAGTTGATTTTGTATCAGTAATTCTATTCAAAAACTGACATTTGTATAATATATTCATTCATTACACACACTGATATATTTCAAACGTTTATTTCTTTAATTTTGATGATTTTAACTGACCACTAATGAAAATCCCAAATTCATTATCTTAGAAAATTAGAATATTACTTAAGACCAATACAAGAAAAATATTTCTAGCCAACTGAAAATTGCGAACATGAAAAGTATGAGCATGTACAGCACTTAATACTTAGTTGGGGCTCCTTTTGCCTAAATTACTGCAGCAAGCGGCGTGGCATGGAGTCGATCAGTCTTTGGCACTGCTCAGGTGTTATGAGAGCCCAGGTTGCTCTGATAGTTGCCTTCAGCCACTTTTTTGCATTGTTGGGTCTGGTGTACCGCATCTTCCTCTTTACAGTACCTCCTACATTTTCTAGGGGGTTACGGTCAGGTGAGTTTGCCTGTTAAGAACAGGGATACCATGGTCCTTAAACCAGGTACTGGTAGCTTTGGCACTGTGTGCAGGTGCCAAGTCCTGTTGGAAAATGCAATCTGAATTTCCATAAAGTTGGTCAGCAGTAGGAAGCATGAAGTGCTCTTAAACTTTGTGGTAGACAGCTGCATTGACCTTGGTCTTGAGAAAAGTGGACCGACACCAGCAGATGACATGGCACCCCAAACCATCACTGATTGTGGAAACTTTACACTTGACCTCAAGCAACGTGGATTCTGTGTCTCTCTTTCTTCCTCTAGACTCTGTGACCTTGATTTCACTTTTTTCTAGCACATTTTTCCCTTCCATCCACTTATGTTGTTGATGTGCTTGGACACAGAGCTCTGTGAACAGCCAGCCTCTTTAGCAATGACGTTTTTGTGTCTTGCCCTCCTTGTGGAAGGTGTCAATGGTCAGCAGTCAGATCAGCAGTCTCCCCCTTGATTGTGTAGCCTACAGAATTAGACTGAAAGACCATTTAAAGGTCTTTGCAGGTGTTTTCAGTTAATTAGCTGATTAGAGTGTGGCACCAGATGTCTTCAATATTGAACCTTTCCACAATATTGAAATTGTCTGAGGTACTTAATTTGGGGTTTTCATTAGTTATAGTCAGTTATAGTCATCAATATTAAAAGAAATAAACACTTGAAATATGTCACTATGTGTGAAATGGATGTATACATTATACAAGTTTCACTTTTTGAATGGAAATAAATAAACTTTTTCATGATATTCTAATTATATGACCAGCACCTGTATTTCATTCGTTTTGTTCAGGTTATTTAGATTTGTTTAGGTTTAACTTTAATGCATGATTTGCTTTGAACAAAGGTGTGAAAAGCCAATTCCTGGAAGACTTAATAACACTATACCTGTTCTCCTAATGTAAAATCCTTTTTCTAATGTGGAAGATTAAAAATGAAGAAAAAAATCATTATGATTTCTATGTAACTATGCTAAGCTAAGCTAAGGTCAGTGCTGCCAGATTCGGACAATGGCTGGGTGTGCTAGAAAACATTTTTGCTTACTTATCCAACTCTAGGGACTGTGAGGATAGACACAATTTCACCCAGGAGTGGCGTATTCCTTTAAGTAGATGTATTTATTTGCAATAAAAGACTTTTCCTGAGGTAGGAGCCACGCTGTGTATTTGAATATGCTGCTTTCAGAGTCGCAGGATGAGGTGAAGGAGGGGCAGAAGCCGTCTCCCGTGCCCAGCCCCTACAACCCCTTTGGCCGGCCCGGTGGCACCATCCTCTTGCCTGACACCCCAGCCCCCTACGAGGCCCCGCAGTCCGCCAGTTCTCTGGGCCTCCCCCTCAGCCAGGGCTATACACAGATGTACGGAGGTATGGACTTGCCTGGTCTCGTGAGCTTAAGCCATAGTTTCGCTGTCTTTCTCCCTCTCTTACTTAGTCATGCACTCCCTCTCTTGCTCTTTTACCTTTCCTTGAGCCTACACACAGTATTTACTGGTTTAGCTGTTCCTTCTTTTTCTCTTCTCCTCATTATTTTCTTTTTATGTTCTCTACATTGTGTTTCTCTGAAGTGCACACATGCTCTCACAGTCTGTCTTTCTCTTTTTAACAGTCTTCTGTTTTATTTCTTTCTCTCCTTAAAACCCACTCTTTCGTTGACCTCTGTGTCCACTAGGCCATATATTTTATTACTATTCTATTCTAATGCTATTTTATGCTATTGCTAATTTATTTTCCTGCTGTTCTGTTCTATTGCTGTTCCATTCTACTGCTATTCTATTGTTATTCTATGCTACTGCTGTTCAATGGTAATGCTATTCAATGCTACTGCTAGTCTATTTTTTGCTATTCTATTGCTGTTGTATCCTGCTGCTATTGTATTCTGCTGCTATTCAGCGCCACTGCTATTCTATTCTATTGCTATTCAATGCTATTGCTATTCAGTGTTATTGCTATTCAATGTTACTGCTATTTTATTCTATTTAATTGCTATTCAATGCTACTGCTATTTAATAATATTGCTATTCCATTCTATTGCTATTCTATTCTATAGCTATTCTATTCTATGACTATTTAATGTGACTGCTATTCTATTTCTATTCTATTGCTATTCAATATTACTGCTATTCTATTCTATTGCTATTCTATTCTACGGCTATTTAATGCGATTGCTATTCTATTTCTATTCTATTGCTATTCAATGCTACTGGTATTCTATTCTATTGCTATTCTATTCTGCGGCTATCCTGTTCTACTGCTATTCCATTCTACTGTTATTTTATGCTACTGCTATTCTGTTGCTATTTTATGCAACTACTCTTCTATTGTAATGCTATTGTATTTTACAGTTATTCTCTATTCCCTGCTGCTGCTGATCACAGTATTCACCCTGTTGCTTGCTCACCTCCTCTCTGCCAGTGGACCCCCAGAGTCAGGCCTTCTACGGGGGCAGGATGACCGAGGGTCGCCTGGTGGCCATCCGCAACGCCACCACCGAGGCCATCGACCACCTACACAAGTCACTGGAGACCTGCCCTGGCCCAGACACCCAGGCCAAAGACCCCAAAGGCATCAAGGCAGGATACCATGCTGTGTATATGCAGACTTAGTCTTCAACATCACAACTCGCACACACATACACACATGCTGACACACACATGCTGACACACACACACGCACACACACACACAAACTCACAAAGAGGGGCTGACCATGGGTTGTAGATGCACTATGTCCTATATGTGTGTAGATTTTATGCAATACCACATACATTGTCGTTCTGTCACTGTAGATCCCTTGTTGTCTTGTGTTTAGACGTGAGCTAGCTAGCGGGCGATTCTCTTGTTGTCTTGTGTTCAGGTGCCGCTGCTTCCTCATCAGACACGAGCCCTGGCATGGCTGCTGTGGAGAGAGGACCAGAAGCCATGCGGAGGAATTCTGGGTAATATAAATACTCACTGGAAGATTTACTGTTGAACGTTGTAATTGCACAGCAGATGATGTGTACTGCTTCAATTAAAATGGGCGAAACATGTGTTGTAGCATTTCACACTTTCAGTACAGTTTGCAACACAGTACACTGCTGTGTTGATGCTATCGGTATCAGAAACATGACAGACCTTGTGTATTGTATTTGATCTTTTTATGCAACACCACATAAGGATCAGGCCTCGAGTGTGCTGTCCTTGTTTTATGTTTCTGACATTTTACATCTGTTGGATGACTGTTACATGGTTCTTCAAATCATCTTTTGTCCATGCCTACTCCAGCGGATGACATGGGTCTGGGAAAGACACTCACTATGATCGCTCTCATACTGGCGCAGAAAAAGCCAACGGAAGAGAAGGATCTAAAACTGGAGGGATGGATCTCTAAACATGGTAGTGACACCATCTCTTACCCAAGCCGGACATGTCCTGTGTATAAGTGATGTGATGTACAATTGATATAGAATGAAACCATTATTTTCACCAGCCAAATATGTCCAAATATTTTTGGATATAGAAGAGAATGAAACCATCATTCTTACAAGCTAGAAATAACTTTTTCATAAGTAATGTGATGCACGATTAATATTGGAGGGTTTTTTTGTTTGGTTGTTTTTTTTTTTTTACATTTCCATTGTCTTTTAGTCACTTCACATCCTTCTGTTATATTTTAACAACTGTCATGCTGATGTATTATACTTTGCCATACTCGAGAAATATAGGGAAGGAAATCAGAAATTGTCCTCCTGATATGTCAAGTGTTGTGGCTATTAGTGGTTAAGAGAGATTACGAAACCATGTCAAATTACAATCCTGATTTCACCTGCAACAGTAAAACACCCACAATATCCAAATTCAAAATTTAGTTTATAGCCTGCAAATTCTGTTAATATTTTTGTTTTGTGGATTCTTATCTCTGGAAGAAAAACGTTACAGTTATGCATTACAGCGCTTTAAAATTGACTGCAGTACCAGTTTTTACCACAAACCTGCATATGGCGCCCTTTAGGTTGGCTGTTGCGTCAACCGACTAGTAAATATAGGATGCAGAGATTAAAATTCACACCAGCCCCCCCTGGCCAAATGCTAATAAAATATGAAAGTAGCTGGTAGATTTTGCAAAAACAAAATAATAATTCGCTGTTGAGTGGCTGTTGAATTGTAACCATTTATTGGTCAGTCTATCCAGTTACCCAGCCGGTAAAGGTGCACACTTTGCAAAGTTAATTTCCACCCCTGCTAGGATGTATGTGGATTGTGTTTATAGTGAGAGTGTTTGATGTTGCTGTCTGTCTGTGCTGTCCGCACAGACTCGTCCGTGGTGGCGTCTCAGGGGACCCTGATCATCTGTCCGGCCTCGCTGGTGCACCACTGGAAGAAGGAGGTGGAGAGGCACGTCAAGAGCAACCGCCTGAGCGTCTACCTTTACCATGGCCCCAACCGCCAGAGGAATGCCAAAGTGTATGACACACACACACACACACACACACACACACACACACACACACCGAACCACCAGAGAAACTCCAAACCGAACCACCAGAGAAACTCCAAACAGTTACATATGTACACATGCACGGACCACTGTCTAGTCACAACAACAGCAGTAGCAGGCAGTCAGATATACATACACACCTCTCTGTCCCAATCACCAGAAAAATGGCAGGCACACATTCCACTTACCACTGTCTTAATTGTCAGAGGAATGCCAAACAGTCACACACACACAAACACACACAAACACACACCGCAGTCCCAACTACCAGAGCAGTACAGAATACTGAGATGTACACAGCTGTTAAAACTACCAGAGGTGACATAAAACACCAAGAAACACCAATTGAATAGAAGTGAATTGTTTTCCATACCACCTGATGTGATTGTCATGTGTCTTTTACTGCCATAGGCTGGCAGAGTATGATGTGGTGGTGACCACCTACAGTCTGGTCTCCAAGGAGATCCCCGTGCAGAAAGAGGAAGCTGAGAGGCCGAGCCAGGATGCTGAGCATGTGGTATGCCCTCCATTCATATACACTCGATAATCAAGATTAGAGGCCACATTTATTTTTGTAGTGCGCTGTTATGCTTACACAAGGCTTAGTAGCATCATGAGTACTGTAGCAGTTTCTGTATCCTTTTGTTCTAATTCAGTGATGAGATTCTGTAGAGAGACTGCTTTTTTGTATTAAATGACTACTTATTTCAGATATAGTGGGGACAAATGTGTACTCCATATATGAAAACATGTTTCCACCAAAGCTTTCAAGTAACTAATGATGGTTGATGATGGTCCCTGATTGGTTGATGTTGTCCAATCAGGGAGCCAGCCTGCCTCCTCTGCTGCGAGTGGCCTGGGCCCGCGTGGTTCTGGACGAGGCCCACAACATCAAGAACCCGAAGGTGCAGACCTCCATGGCCGTGTGCAAGCTGAGGGCGCGGGCCCGCTGGGCCGTCACCGGCACCCCCATCCAGAACAACCTGCTGGACATGTACTCTCTGCTCAAGTACGACCCAGCTTGTCCTTGCTGGTTCTGGAGATAAAGGGCTAAAGGGCCTCCGCACACCGGCTTCAAACTTGTTGCAGAGCACTTTCAAATTGGACAACTTTGTTCCTGCAGCCAATATTATTAGATACTATCTGCGTATGTTTATGATTAAAAGTGGATTTCATTAATATAATATTAATAATTGTAAGCCAAAAATTAACACGATTTGCCTCCAGGGTTCATATTTTTGGAAAACTGACCCTGACTAGTGGCGATTACAAAAAGTAGACCTGAAATCTCATGTGTGCTCCATCGGCAGCAGACTTTGACGCTGGTGTGTGGGGTTGTAATAGACCGTCAGAAGCACAGTGCGCAGCACATTGTTGAAGCCGGTGTGTCAGGCCCTTAAATTTTACCCCGTCATGAGTCTTCAATAATTTGTGTTGTCTCGTTCTTACATGTTAAGTTATGAAGTTCCTGTCAGAGTATTATTGACTTATATGGGTTCTACATAACTGGCTCATGTAAATGCAGTAATGTTTGTTTTGTTTTTTTTTAAACTCTGCCACACCACAGAGTGAATTCAAAATGAAATATTCTATACATTCATCCAGTAGCAGTTAGTAATTCCCCTTGTAGTTGTCACTGTGCAAATGATTTATGTGTGAATGTGACTGGGGAATGTCTGAACAGACCATAACATATTTGCCAGACACTTTAACTCCCAAGCCAATGTTGACATTAGATTAGATTTATCGGCCTGTCCTGATTGTTATCTGTGTCTCTTCCCTACATGCTTCTGTACATGCGTCTTCTGCATTGACTCCATACTGGCCAAGTTATTTCTGGTGGCTTTTCTTTGTTTGATCCATTATTGTAAGCATGTCTATTAAGGGGCTAAATACGTGCAAAATTTAGAAGAAACGTTGCATCAGTGTTTGGCTTTAGCTTTTGTGTAAGCTGCAAAAGACTTCTAAGTGTGTGTGTGTGTGTGTGTGTGTGTGTGTGTAGGTTCCTAAGGTGCTCGCCCTTCGATGAGTACAAGCTGTGGAAGGCCCAGGTAGACAACGGCTCCAGGAGGGGTGGCGAGAGGCTCAACATCCTCACACAGGCCCTGCTGCTGCGCCGCACCAAAGACCAGCTGGACTCCACCGGCAAACCACTGGTACACACACACACACACACTAACGATCAGCTGGACTTCACCGGCAAACTGCTGGTACACACACACACACTAGAGGTAAGATCTTAAGCCCAAGCCCGAGTCCTGGCCCGACCTGACCCGAATTTCGGGCCAGGTTGGGCCTAAAATGTCAATCATTACGTTCGGGTCGGGCCGGCTTCTCTCTCGCTGACTTTTTTTAAAAAATATAAATGAAATATATGTGTGTATATATATATATATATATATATGAAATTTCGGGTTTGCTTCGGGCTCGGGCCTGCAAATCAAGTTAATTGGTCGGGCTCGGGCTGGGTCGGGCTTTAATACCCGCGGGCCCTGGGTCGGGTCGGGCTGGATTTTTTAGGCCCAATCTTACCTCTACACACACAACTAAAGACCAGCTGGACTCCACTGGTACACACACACACCACATTCCAGCTGGACTCCACTGGAAAACCACTGGTACACACACACACACACACACACACACACACACACAAAAGACCAGCTGGACTCCACGGACAAACCACTGGTACACACACATACCAAACACCAGCTTCTCCCTCCCCTTTCTCTCTCCCCCCCCACTATCCCCCCATAGGTGGCTCTGCCTGACCGCAGCTGTGAGGTGCACCGTGTGAAGCTCTCTGAGGATGAGCAGTCTGTGTATGACGTGGTGTTTGCCCGCTCCAGGTACGGCAGCACACCCTCTCCGCCTCTCACTCGCCTCTTTGCAGTGCACAGACATACATACAGATAATATGCAGTTTGGATGAATATAAAGTTGAATGGAAGGGAATTATAGCGGTGTGCGTGCGTGCGTGCGTGCGTGGGTTTGTGTGCTTGTGCTTGTATAATTCTCCCTGTGTAGAGGTATGTGTGTCTGTAGTGTCCCTGCTCTGGGAAACTTACTTAGGCCTTAGGCACCTGCATCTCCTTGCATGTATGGTGGTAGTGTGCTTACTCTGGGTTCCTCTACACCTCTGTGAGCTTACAGTATGTCCTCCATTTTGTAAATGGCTTTGGATAAAAGCGTCTGCTAAGTGTAGTGTAATGTAATGTGTGCGTGTGTGTGTGCGTGTGCATGCGTGCCTGTGCATGCGTGCCTGTGTGTGTGTGTGTGTGTGTGTGTGTGTGTGTGTGTGTGTGTGTGTGTGTGTGTGTTTCTCTCAGGTCCACCCTTCAGTCGTACCTGAGGAGGCATGAGGGAAAGGAGGGCCCCAGGGGAGACGGTGGTAACCCCTTTGACAAAGGTACTCCCTGCCCCTCCACACTGCCACTCTAGTCTGCCATTAGGTTACAGATGTATCTCAAGGCAGTAGTCTGCCTGTGTGAAGGTGTATTTCAAGGCAGTTGCTTGCCAAGAATGTGTATAATATTCTTGCCAATAATGCGTTATATATGTGTTGCCTTCTTAAATAAATGTTCATTCATAAAATCACATTCATACTTTGAGGTATCAGTTTATTTCAAATGCAAACATTGCTTTCAGTGTACCAGTTATAGTAAATATTTTTAATAATCAAGGACTGAAAATGGTAGTGCTTCTGTAATTTACTTTTGTGTTTTACCCTCAAAAGTTTGTCACTTAATTGTATTTGAGATGACATGATAAAGAACAGAGAAATTATATATACATTGTAGGCTGATCAACAGCAATTTCACTGCATCTCCTACTTTTATCCAGTATCTCTATGCACATAACAAATAAATATCCTTGCATCCTTCTAATTGTTATTCTTATTCTTCCTATTTCTGTATGTGTGTATGTGTGTGCGCGTGTGTGTATGAGTGTTTTGGGTGTATGTGTGTTTGGGTGCATGTGTATGTGTGTTTGGATACGTGTGTGTGTGTGTGTGCATGTTTGTTTTGCAGTGGCAAATGAGTTTGGCATGTCCCAGCAGGGGGCGCCCTCCCCGTCTCAGCAGGAGCAGTCCCAGCAGGCCTCCAGCACCGTCCACATCCTCTCTCTGCTGCTCAGACTCAGACAGTGCTGCTGCCACCTCTCCCTGCTCAAGAAAGTAAAAACACACACACATTTTCTCACACACACACACACACATGCACACAAACAGGCACACATACATAGGAACACGTATACTCACACACAAACACACACACACACACATCCATAGGAATGCGCATGCACGCACACACACACACACACACACACAAACACACACAAACACACACGCACACACACACACACACACACACACACACACACACACACACACACAAACACACACACACACACACACACACACACACACACAAAAACATGCATTACCCTCTGACTCTGCCCTGTTCCTGTCCCTGGATGTCCCTCCCCCTTAGACTCTGGACCAATCAGAGCTGCAGGGTGACGGCATCACCCTATCGTTGGAGGAGCAGCTCAACGCCCTGTCCCTCTCAGAGCCGTCTCAGCCCAGCGACGACCTCAAGGACACCGTCTGTCTCAACGGCTCCCGTTTCCGCGCCGAGATCTTCGAGGAGGCCCGCGGCAGTACCAAGGTGACCCTTGACCTCGTGGTCTGCCATGCAGTCACAAGCACCCTTCCCATAATCCCTCTGCACAGGGTGAAAGTAATGCTACCCTCAAAGTCAGCCTTAAGAACAAGGAAAGATACACACTCATCGTGAGGTGCAGGCTAGGACACATTCCAAACTTTAAAAGAATATAGCCACACACATATGACTTTTTTATTATGCTTTAATTTTGACGTTTTGGCCCCATGGCCTTTGTCAAGGTTAAGTCAAGTCAGGTATTATGGGTGAATGTGATGTGTACAAATGCAATCAATAATTCAGGTAACCATAATTTCATTACCAATACTTAACAATGACCCCGGTTCAACCCTCAGACTCCTCCTCATTTGCCTTGGATGAAGCTACTTTGTATACCCACTGTCAAGGATTGAGTGGTCACAACCTATGTCTTCACATATAACAAAAGGAGGCAAATAACAGGGCTTTGGCATTCTCTGGGCTGGTCAAACCATAAAAGGGCAATCTCTGGAACAGTAATAGATGTAATCCAAAAAAAGCAAACCAAACAAAAGTGTTTTCTCGAAGATCTTCTCTGCTTTGTTTGGTTTCTTTTGATTATCTATACCTGTGCACATTGATGCTCATGAAGTTCAGACATCTTGTGTATTTGTTTTGTACATGTATGTTATCTTATTTTTATTTTATTTTTTTTGTCTTTTGTCTCCCTCAGCTCTCTGCTGTCCTGAGTGAGCTCAAGGAGATCAGGAGTAAAGACCAGAAAAGGTGCAGACTTTGTCACATATTTGTCACATTTCCACAAACTGCCGTCTAAAGTCTAAAACTCAGCATTGTTTGTCTGAACCAATCGGTCCAGTCAGATCAGATTTTGTCTAGTGTAGTGGTCACTGTATGGGAAAATATAAAAGGATATAAAGCTAAGGGACTGTTTATGGTCTTTCCGCTTGACCAGAATGGTAATGCAGTGTGTGTTTTACACTAACATGTTTTTTTTGTTTGTTTGCACAAGTGTGATTGTGTCTCAGTGGACCAGCATGTTGCGTATTGTGGCAGTACACCTAGAGAAGATGGGACTAAGTTTCGGCGTCATCGATGGCTCGGTAAACATCAAACATCGCATGGACCTGGTGGAAGAATTCAACACCAACCCCAAAGGACCACAGGTGCATTCACTTATTATTGTTTCAGATGGAGAATATGTACACACACACACACACACATACACACACACACATAATGTCTCTCCAGGCTTATCCATATTTCTTTGTTGAGTTTGTCCATAATTTAAGGTGGGGAAACAAAGAAGTAGCAACACAAGCACGCACAGATACACAGCTATTAAAGTTTGAAATTATATACATGAACACTGCCCTCATAAATGGAGAATGGACACATGCCAGGACTCACACAAATACACCAACTTAGCTTGGCGGCTGTAGAAGGGCCATTATGCTTGCCTTTAAAGCAGCTCAGTTAAATGCATTGTCTTTACTTGGTATGTGGCTTTGTAGTGGGGGTGTATTTATATTAACTTGGGTCACCTAACCATGCCTGCTTTTCAATGTATGCGTCTCATGTTCTTGTACTGGTGTGTGCGTGATGTGGGTCATCTAAAAAAATCACTAGCTGCATTCGAGTTACAAACCTATCTGTGTCTGTCTGTGTACGTCAACAAGAACTGCTGGTCAAAGCAGGTTAAAATTTGGCAGTGAAGTCGAACACAAATCTTCAATGGGACTGAACTCGCACCTTCCAGATCTCCAATGCAGATGCCGTAGCCTACACATAAGATGGCAAGTTTAGTGGGCACCGGACAACACATCTGCACAGATGTCTGTGAAATTCTAACCAATCAGTGCAAAGTTGCATCAGCAAGGAGGCTTTGGCTAGCTCATTGCAGTTGTGTGAAAGTAACTGCAACGGCCTATAAGATTTGTCTGTAAGCGTCTTGCTCCCGTTCAGGTCGTATAACATGGTTGCATTTTGGGGGCATCCTAACACCTTTCGGACAAGTCTGACACAATCTCTAACCATCATGCAACACTTTCAGGCCAAAATGCACCCTTGACTGCAAATAGCTGCAAACTTTTTTACAAAGTTGAATGAGCCTTGTGTGTTTGTGTGTGTGTGTGTGTTTGTGTGTGTGTGTGTGTGTGTGTGTGTTTGTGTGTGTGTGTGTGTGGACTTCCTTCATCAGGTGATGCTGGTGTCCCTGTGTGCTGGAGGGGTGGGCCTTAACCTGATTGGTGGGAATCACCTCTTCCTCATTGATATGCACTGGTGAGCAGCATCAGCAGGAGTTTGAAATTGGCACCTTCTATGTTACAAACAAAATCTAGTTTTGGAGATCTCCAATGTTTCTTGAAGACATGATACTGATATGTATTTTGGAAGGGATTTACATGTTTTATTATTGTTTAGTTATATGTTTTTATGTAAATCGTTTTGCCAGTGTCATATGTTTTGTTCTTCATGTTTGGGGTGTCTGTGTGTGTGTGTGTGTGTGTGTCTGTGTGTGTGTGCGTGTGTGTGCGTGTGTGTGTGGCTTGACAGGAACCCTGCCCTAGAGGACCAGGCCTGTGACCGCATCTACAGGGTGGGCCAACATCGTGACGTCACCATTCACAAGTGAGGAAACCCACTAGACACCATACAGAAAACATGCAGAAGAATTTGAAAGCCTCTCTGTATATCTAATTACCTGTATGCTATTTTACACATCACACATGGTAATAGGCAACTTCAGTATAAAAACAGTAAGTGTAACAGTGTGAAATTAAGTTTATTAATTCAAATCCACAGAAGTAAGCTAAAGCTGAGGGCATAGAGTATGTAGGGAAAATCAAAAACATCCACTTACTTACTATATAGTGCACTATTTAGTTAATCAGCCAAGAAGAGTAAATAATAATAATAGTAATAATAATACATAAGATTTCTATAGCGCTTTTCAGGATACTCAAAGACGCTTTACAGGGTGGTGGGACATACAGTACAGGACAGTACAGACACCAAGTAAAGGGACATAACATTACATACAGTACGCAGTATTGGGGGAAAAAAACAGAGGTAAGGGGAGACAGCGGGACAGGAAAAATACAAAAACAGAGGTAAGGGGAGACAGCGGGACAGGAAATATACAAAGGGGAACAACAAATCAGGACGGAGGGGACTGATCTGTTGTTGAAATAAGAGGACCTTTCAGGCATGCTGTGCCTTCTCGATGAATGCCTGAGCGCCGTATGTGTTCTGTGTCATGCTCTGGTGCCATGTTGAGATAAGAATTAGAATGCCCAAGTAGAGTGTGTGGTCTGTGATGTCACTGGTGCTGTGTTGAGCGGACCCTGTTGTCCTTTTCCACAGGTTCATCTGTGAGGGCACAGTGGAAGACAAGATCTCCTCCCTCCAGGAGAAAAAGAAGGAGCTGGCCCAGAAGGTGCTGACGGGCACTGGGTCCACCTTCACCAAGCTCTCCCTGGCCGACCTCAGGGTCATCTTTGGGGTGTAGGGTTTGCATGGACAGTAAAATCCTGTACTGTGCAGTACTGTGTACTTGGCCTTACTAAATCTTCCTCGAAGTGTTTGGCAGTCACTATAAAATGCAAAGGGAGTATGAAGACTCAAATACCTACCTAAAGGTTCAACACTATAATGGACTGAAAAATGTGGCATTTATGAAGTGCTGTGTATGCATGGCTTTAGCATAGTGCCTTCAAGGAAACATACTTGAATGATGCTTTACACCAACGGTGGTGTAATAATGTTGCCTAAAACACTTAATGGTAGGCCTGTTCTTTTTATTTATGCACAAATGTATGTCAGCACAATATTAGACCCACATTGTGAGATCATTCATCATGTCACAGTAATTGATGATGGGGTGATTGCCAAGGGCATGATCAGCAACTTGGTCTTTTTTTGGTTGTTTTTAACCTTGTCTCTAGTTGCTACATTTTCATGTTACTCTTTTATTTTACGTGACTGTTTTAAGTACACTGCTGATGATCAGTGCTTTCAAAGGCAGTAACTACATGCCTCATTATTTTGCAGCAGCCAAGATTTTGAATGTTACAATCAGTTTTTAGTCATTTATTTTGGTTATTTGAGGCCAGTTATACTAAATAAATAGATCATTTAACATTGAATTTTAGGATTCTCAGCACTTTACACTGCTGACTGTGTTGCCCTTCTTTTCTTGTGTTTGTTTTGTTGCTTTTTGTCTTTTTTTGTATGTTTGTGTTTGTCATGGTATAAAGTGCCCGCCTTTTTGCTCTTGTTTGTTCTTTAATAAAATACTTAATTATGCTGCATACTTTGAGAAACTGGCTTCATTGCATCAGTCTAACAAGGTTAACATATTTTAGGAGAATTTAGAATATTAGCCTTTTTCTCACCATTAATGGCAAGATATATTTTGTTAGTAAATGGCCTTAAGTAAAACATTGGTAAAACAGTATCCAGTAGTACATGGTTAGGTAAACTGCATACATTAAATTAGTGTGAAATAACGACATTAACTAGTTATCGATCATAAGCTAATGGCCCTTAATAGCCTAACCCACGGTAAAAGTCTATGCTATTGTTCAACCCTCTTTTCTTGTGTCTTTTCATTCTTTTCTTCTCACCCCTACCAAACCTGGGCTCTTACATCACTTTGCAAATCTTTTTTGGTTACACTTTATTTTACTTTCCCTGTTAAATCAATTAGGTACAGTGCAACAACGTCTGTGACAATACAGTATGTAACATTATTTACACTGTACTTTAGGGCTGGTGTTGGGTATGTACAGTGTAAGTACATAATATTACATTTTACATGTAGACACACTATAAAAGGAGCCGTGACAAAAAGCATTACCTTTTGTTTTTTTTTGTTTTTTTAAAAACACATGTTTACTGGCAGGCTGGATGGAGAAAGATGACTTGACCTGCAGCTTGGAGGTTTAAAACAATCAGCTTTTTGTAATGCTTAAGTTGTGCTCATCGTAGGTAAGCTGACACACAGCCTACTGCACACACACACACCACAGTATGCAGACTCTACCTTTTAAGGAAGTGTTTGAGTTCTAAAACTAGCTAACTGGCAGATTTACTCATGCCTGTATGTGTTTTGAGTAGCGCTAACCTGTTCCTGTTATTTAGATTCAGTTGTATGTTTCCGGCTTAAGGAAGGAAGTTAACTGGCGCTGGATTCACTCATTACTGTACATGTGAGTGATTCATGGTGTAGTTAAGACTCAATGAAGTCAGGTTAATGGAGACCTCAGATTCGTGACTCATAAGTTGTTAAATGGATTCAGGTGATTAACCTGGGTGAGTCATGGATCACCCTGGTCTACAGGACAATGAAAATGACGCATACAGATCCACCAATACATACAGGAAGACTGAATCACATAACACAAGTGCATTTTTAAAAAATCATTGTGCCATCCAGGGGTTGTAGCAGATGTCTTTAAGGGCAAGAAATGTATTTTTTTCTCATAGATTTGGAAACATTTTTTTACTCTACAGATGAACTCCTGTGCACGCCACTACTTACAAGCATTATGGAAAAATCATTAAGAGGAAAGAGACACCAACAAACACACAATGGAGAATGGAGGGCATACACAAATATATTGTATTTACAAATTAACATATGACCTGACTAACGTGTCCAACCAGTAGGCCTAACACAATTTAATATCTTCTTCGTATAATTTTTAAAATTGTGGTATTGTTTTGAAAGTTTGAACATTTTTTAAGTTAGACAATGGTTATAAGCCATATGATATTAGGAATACAACATGCGGAACACAAAAAAAACAAAGACTCACTATTGTTGAGGGTTTCTCTTCCTCCCATGTGGTAGGGGGAAATGCCATGTTGCCAACAGGAAGTGAAAGATCTTCCCATTGTCTCACTGAATACCTTATGGCAGGTCATTTGTCTTAATATTGTCCAACACTATGACAACAGCAAAGGTGCTACAATACAGATGTTTAACACTGATGGGCTTGCAATTCATGTCGTGTTATGCTCTAATGTCACCAACATCATGACACATTAGCTGGTAGTCATCAGGGGGGTATACTACAACTGTGATTAAGTGGCAAACCTGCTACAAACTAATAAATTCAATTTAGAATTATACTATTCAGATTCAGTTTTTTTTAAGCAATGATTCAAATAAAAAACCCAATTTCAAATTATGTGATATAAATATAGTTTTTCAGTGCAATTATTCAAGTTTAGTCATTCAAATTCAAATATAAATGATTCAAATTCAGTTTCTGGCAGCAAATACTTCTGACCATAACCAGGTTTGTCACCTTTGTAGTATAGCCCCCAGGCCTTTCCCTGACTTCTGTTTGGCTGCACCAGCTGTCTATTGCGGGAGAATATCCTCAGCCTCCTCCTCTGGCTGCTGCTCCAGCAGGTGTTGTCCATGCGACATGCATTGACATGATCCTCCAAGCCACAGCAAAACAACTGCTAAAATCAGTCCTAAGCCTACACACTAAAAGGGAAAAGAGAGTATACAAAATGTCTTATCTTCTGAATGTTGTACACCAAGCATTTATCTGCCATGCAAACGTAATAAAATCGTTTATAAAATCATTTTTGTAATGGCATCCGTTTATAATTTATACAGAAAATGTTATTAAGACCCTTCATATGAGAAGTATGAATGCATTATGCTATCAAGACTAGAATTATCAAGCATATGAATAGCAATTCACAGCAGCTGTACTTACACGAGACACGTTGGTGTAATATCTGACATCGAGCTGATTTTTCTTTGTCATGTCAATGTTCACCTTGCAAGCCAGCTGCTCCACGGTGGTGTTGTTGCTTTGCGTCATCAAGCACACGTACCAGTCTCCATTCATCAGTGCTGTTATGAGCCACAGCAGGCCCATGGAGAGAGCCTTCAGGAAGGCAGCGCAGCACCTCGAAGAGCCTCGGGGGAGATGCTCTCTGGTCCTGGTCCAGCCTCCGCAGGTCTTCATCTGGAGCTTGTCCAGCAGGACACAGGTGCTGAAGAAGATGCATGCGGGTAGCATGATGTACAACACACAGAAACATACATGCCTGCCGTAGTTCGGGTCACAGGGGCACAGGAAAACAAACCTAAACAAGATCTCATAAAGCAGCAAGAGGGCAATGAAGGTCAGCACCCTTACAGTTGACACCATCCTCTTCTTCTTCAGAGTTGGCCTGCCTAGTTGCCTGCAGACTGTGCCAGTCAAGTCCAGTTACTGGAGAGTAAAGTTCAGATGAAGGGTTTAACAGCTGAAGAGTCAGAGCTAGCTGAAGAGTCTGCCACCTGTTAATTTACTGAGCGTTTGGCATAGGGACTCCACAATGAGGCCAGTGTGTGGTTGCAATGACAGTGTGTTCTGAATGTGTAAATAGAGGAAGAACCAGCATAAAAGCTTGTGAGGACTGGCACTGAGGGGAGGGGTTTCAGTCAAACCACATTTTAGTCACATACTGTACGTATATACTTATTTACTTACTTATTTCCACATTATCATACTATGATGTCCACAATACGGACATCAATACACAAATACGGGTCAGCTAAACGTAGGCTGGTTTACCTCCTAATGTTAAACTCAGTGAAGTATGTGAAGTATTCGTAATCACTGAGTTTAACATTAGGAGGTAAACCAGCCTACGTTTAGCTGACCCGTATTTGTGTAACCTGGAACGGTTGGACATTCCCATTAGCAAAAGACAAATCATCAGCAAAGGTTATGTTATTAAACTAATAATTTTTTACAAAACAAAAATTGCTTGCTTAGCAATGTTCTGTCTTTCTGGCATGGGACTAGCCCATTGACTCAGATGTGACGTGATCAGGTAAGAGGTTTAGAAGAAAAACGGCAGTGCTGCTTCGTGACTGCTGGACTTTTATTTTGACAAGTTTTTGTCTTTCACATTCATGAAAGGTCTGGTATGAATGTTAAGTCATGTCTCATGAAACAGTCATGAATGCTTTATGTGCAGTTTATGAAAGCTGCTATGAATGTGTTATGAACTCACCCGTCAAGTAAAGTGTTACCCAACATTTTTATCTGGTTTATCTGGAAGTGTCTAGTGTAAGAAAATGTGTGTACTGTTTTAAAAACGTGTGTAAATTCATCGGAAACAAAGTGCAAAGTAGAAATTGTGTTTATAGTTTGGCAGCCTTAGTTTAAGGTATAGTTACATGAATGAGAAGTATCAATGCATTTGGTATTTTTCTTTCTTTCGTTAACCTCAACAGTCAAAATGGGGGTGCTTGCCAAGATTGCCAGTGCAGGGCCATCAGGTGAGATATTACAGTTTTTTACAATTTTACAATTTAAAAAACTGTGCTCGTTTTGTCAAAACACTACCAAAAGTTGATGCAACCATATGTACACTCAAACAACAAAACACCCCAGATGTATTGCAAAATGACATTCTTCTTTCAAAACTGTACATTTACAACTGTACACTGTACATCCACACATAATTCATATTATCTTTTTGTATTTCAGTGAATTACACACTGTGGTAAGCAATCCTACACACTTTGTAACATTCTGACTTTTCTAATGAGATAATCTGGGTTTCATTTTTTCAGACATATTGATAAAGGACATGAATACTTTCACAAAGCACAACACATATTGTTCACTAAATATATATTTTTTTACTTTCAATGCAAAAGTTAGTCAATATGCTAAAATGTTTGTTTGTTGCATGGTTGTATATTGAAAATTGAAACACAACCATTTCTATAAAGGACCATGTTACAGTAACAGTAAATACAGTAAAACACAAAGAAGTACTGTTGGAGACAAAAAGTTACTGTAAGGATCATCTCTGGCCAATTTGGTGGCATGTCTCAACCTAGTGTTTTCAAGGTAGTCAACCAATGTATTGTCATGTTTAGAAGATGTTTCATGTTCACTGTGGGCCTAGGGAGCACTGCAATTTCAAATCCTGTGTACAACCTGTACATATGGCTTTTGACTTTGACTTTGATACTTGTCGTGCTTGGCAGGACACTGAAACACTGGGGAACATGAAACTTTTTGGGCATGTAAAGAGGGAGAGTGCCAAAACCTTTAGCTGAATGAATGTTTGACGCAACAAAATCAAATTTTTCACAATTATGATATGTTGGTGTTGTGGAGGAGCATCGACCCAATGCTTGTACACTTTTAGCATAGTGCCACCTACTGAAATGAGTAAATGCAAAAATTGGGGTTTTGAATTGCCAATGTCTTGGACCGAGAAAGTTGAGAACTGTACAACATGTCACGTACAATCCGCACAATAACGTTGTTAAATAAGTTTAAAAAATGAAACAAAAAAATCCCAAAAGCACAGAGGTACAAGTTCAATGGTAAAGACAGTTCAAAAAAGGGGTTCAACAAAAATATCAGTCAGGCCAAAAAAACAACAGAAAATCCCAAAAGCACAGAAGATTCAGAGGTAAAAGTTCAAGGGCAAACACAGTTGAAAAAGGTCCAACAAAAGCATCAGTCAGGTCAAAAAACACAATGACCAAAAATTCACAAAACTGAACAAAAGATTTCACCAATCACTCAGGACAGGAGACTTTTCGGTCAGACAATCAGACACTGAATACAGAAAAGACTAGGCTTAAATAGAGGGCAGAGAATGCAGGCACAAAACAGGAGTCAGCAGATAATCATCTCACGATGATACAATCTTTGAAAACAGGTGCAGCACAAGGAAGGAGAGGCGGGGCAGATAATCAAAACAGAAAGACATGGGCATGAACACAAACACACTGACAAGAGAACAGCAATACTGCCCCTCTCCAGCAGGGCGGCCAAAGTCCAGAGAAGCAAAGCCCTGACAACTTTCAAACATCTTCGAAAAACAAGCACAACCAATTAAGTCATGAAGTCATACTAGTTACAAGTCAATACTTTGTTAATCAGCATGTCAAAGAAACTAAATACATTTACCCCAATTTATAAAAAAGACATTAATTACAGTTTTTGCCAATCATTTTTACACTTGTCTCAGTGAAATGTTCACTTTCTCAGAACTCTTAACACAGCGTACTGTATTAACATACACCTGAGCATACCAGTTAACATTTGCCACATAATGCACTACAGCTACCAAAAGTTTTCACACTTCAACTAAAATTAGTTCTGCTGTCGTAACTATGACACACGCTGTCGGTCAGCAAGACTACAATGGCACTCAGTGTACAAAAAGCTAAAAATGATTCTTTGCCTGAAAAAATGAACGATGCGCTGGCACAGAATAGTAATGACAGCATGTGCATGTTGCGAATGCACAGTGTGCCGCTGCATGATAGGACCCAGTAAGTTACAAAGTGCTAATTATCATTATAATGATAATATGATTATATCTAAAGTACATTATTTGATGTGTGTGACAAAATGCAAAATGTGTTTTGTTACATTGTCTTCTATTTCTTATAGGCTTTGACCCTATTTTGATAAGAGTATCCAAATGCCTGCAAAATAAGCTGTAGTTGTCCATAATTTTGTTGGTCATGAACATTAACTGAGAGATGTACTAATGATTTTTTTGTTAAAGTGGTGATCGAAAGCAATTGTTATGAAGCAACACGAAAGAGAACACTGGTGGGCTCCCATGTTATGAGTTTCAAAAATGTAGCCATGGTAGTGAAACACATGTGAAAATGACTGGTAAAAACTGTAAATACAAACAAATAGATATACACTAGTAGTCCTAATGGATGTTGAAAACCAACCATAAAAAAACACATAGACCAAATGATGGATCAGAAAGAATACATTTGAGGAGGAGTACATGTCCTGGCATGATCCTTGTTCCCGCATATTCCACTACAGGATGCCATCACAAAAAAAAAAAAAACATTACAGGAACAGAGCTCATACACATTCCTCATACGCCACTGTATAATGTCCTTATTTTTGGCAAAGGCAAGCTTAAATGTGTACCAGTGTAGTCTAACAAGTTCATATAGTTTTACTTTTAGTTTTCGTTTTTTTAGGTGGGAGAGCTGAGATACAGATGTATGTGAGTAAACACTTTAATTTAGTTTTTTTTATTTAACACAATGTAAGAAAGAATCACCTTGAAGAAATACATTTGTTGAATTTTAGTTAATTTTGCATTGTAACTTACCTTTTTATTTAGTTTTGTTTTAAAGCTGTCACACACACACACACACACAGAAGAGAGAGAGAGAGAGAGAGAGAGAGAGACTATCGCAAGTCTAGAATGTATACAGAAGATGCATTTTGTCTTTTTCTGATGTTTTCAATGTGCTTTTTTTTAAGGCACATTATTAACTTAGCACAATAGATGAATGAATGGTAAATGAGTGAACACTATATATACAGTATGTCACAAAAGTGAGTACACCCCTAACATTTTTGGACTGTTTTTATTATATTTTTCCATGGAATAAGTCTAAAGATATAATACTTTTCTACAACGTAAAGTAGGCATTGTACAGCTTATATAACAGTGCAAATTTGCTGTTCGCTCAAAATAACTAAACACACAACCATTAATGTCTAAACCACTGGCAACGAAAGTGAGTACACCCCTACGTGAAAATGTCCAAATTGTGCCCAATTAGCCATTTTCCCTCCCTGGTGTCATGTGATCCATTAGTGTTACAAGGTCTCAGGTGTAAATGGGTAGAAGTTGTGTTAAATTTGGTGTTATCACTCTCACACTCTCTCATACTGGTCATTGGAAGTTCAACATGGCACCTCATGGAAGAGGGCAATTTGACACTTCTCCAAAAACACATCTGTAACTCTGTGAGTTTTTGTCATTCAAAAATATACGTGACACCATTAAAAACCTTGAAACGTCCAGTTTTTAAATATATATATATATGAAATAAAGTATATAGCTGGCCCCTTTTAAAGAGAGTGAAAAGAAATCCTTGGATTTTCTGTACTACTACTGTGCTACTGTCACCTGGGGCCACACCTATCGCTATTTACAGGTAAAGTACCCGGTGCTTGAGTGGCTATTCAGAGGTGAGAGCACACCCCATTCAAACTTTTGACCATTCCCTTATGCAAAATAATGCATTGTGTATCAGGAGTACTGCCATTCTTTCTGTGGCATGGCAATTGGTATGAATGCCAGGGGGTTGGGGGCCATCAGAGGTGTTTCACAGCCATCTGATTAGTATTCGACTAACAGAGACACTGGCTTGACATAAAATTAGTTTTTTGCATTGGAAACAACAAAACATTTCTAAATGCCCTTTTTACTTTTATGCAGCCAACACTTTTGTTTACAAGGTTCAAACTTCAAAAGTCTTGGCTAGATATATTTATTATGTGTTTTCTTGTACTGTTTGAAGACCTCTAAAACCTGTTTTTTGTACAGTTGTGTTTACACTCAATTTAAATAAAATGTGTTTGTATTACATTCACTTTACTTTCATATTATTTCTTGTTAGGCTTTTCAGAATACAACCATATATGCCACTTTTGCATAGATGTTTACAGTTAGTTGAAATACTTGAAAATGTCAGGGTGTTGCAAACAGCCTCAAAGTCTCTGAAAGGCCTTAGACTCCAGAGGTTTAAAGCAGTTTCCCCAGCTTTGAGCCTTACCCCACAATCCTTTGCATGCCTTCACTTATCTGGACAAAATTGCCATCAGCAGTACATTGTCACGGTGTTCCATTGGGGTTTTCTGGCAGTGCTGCGTTTTTCCTTTGTTTTCCCCTAATCACATTATTAGTTTGAATTATTCTCCCTACACCCTGCACTGCCACAATAATCTCCTTCACCTGTGAATCCTGTCTCCTTGTCTTGTCTTGATTTGCCCCACCCACCTGCCTTGTTTCCTTGTTACTTGTTAATCTGTCCTGATTTAGTTCACCTGTCTGCCTCGTCTCCTTGTTCCTCTGATTATTCCCAGCACCTGCACTCCCTCGTTTACCTTCGTTAACTCCTTAGTTTCTGCACTATTTAAACCCTGGTTTTTCAGTCACTCCTTGTCGGTTCGTTTGCCACTCACGGTATGTTTCACGGCATTCTGTCTCCTGACTCTGTCTTGTCCTGTTTTCCTGCCTGTTTTGAGTTTTCGAGTCTAGTCCCAGTGTTTCCCAGTATCGTGTCTTGTTCCATGGATTCTGTCGTGCCTGTGCCTTTTGTCTTGTCCTGTTTTTGTCAGTCCTGCCTCCTGTGCGTTCTGGACTACGCTCCGGTCTCCAGCCCACAGCCACCTATCCGGCTCACCGGCTACGATCCGTCTGCTGGTGGCTCAGGAGGTAGAGCTGCTGTTTACTACCCCCGGGGCCTGATTTATAAAACGTTCTTACGCACAGATTTGATCTTAGAGTGTTCGTACGAACGAATTCACGTCAAAGTACAGATTTATAAAAAACATCTTTGACGTGGAAAAGTACTTACTTCCACGTCAGGTTCCAGCTTGGCGTACGACCATTTCCTTGTGGTTATGCCTGGTATTGCAGATATTTTCCGATGCACGGGCTAGGAATTTCATTAAAAAAGACAATCTCGCCTCTTTCACTGTAATATGATTAGGATTAGGCTGATATAAGCAGAAGTGCCCTACCAATACTTTAAAAATATATATTTCGATTATATATATATAGATTCCCATACAGTGCCCAGGAACAGCAAGAAGTGAAGGAGGATTTCCTGCGTAAAACAGGGTTCCCAAATGTGATCGGTGCGATAGACTGCACCTACGTTGCCATACGAGCTCCACATGTGAACGAGTATATGTATGTCAACAGAAAAAACTTCCACTCTATAAATGTGCAGCTCATTTGTGATGCTCGTATGGCAATCTTGAATGCTGTTGCGCGCTGGCCAGCGTCAACGCACGATTCCTTCATTGTGCGTAATTGTAGTGTTGTAGGTAGGTAAACCCTTTAAAAATGTCGCCCAATTTATTTGCTTTTTAGAAGGAACATGAGGTTAAATTAATAATTTCTGTCAGCAGGAAAACGAGGTTATTGAAGAAATGGCTGCTCACCCCGATTGCGCACACGAAGACAGCCGAGGAGGCCCACTTTAACACTAAACATGCCCGTGCGCGGTCGGTAGTGGAGCCCAGCATCGGCATGCTGAAGGGAAGGGAATTTTTTTGAACTTACGATCAAATCAGAAAAGTTCTTAGATAAAATCAAGGAAGGTTTCTACGCAAGTCTTTATAAATGAGGCCCCTGGAGTTGCGGGTTCAATCCCCGCTCAGCCCAACGACATGAGTTCTGCCTGCCTGGCCCCTGTCTCTGTTCCCCTGTCTGTTCCCTGACCCGGCGGCCGCTTCTGTTCCTGAGCCGGCGGCCGCTTCTGTTCCTGACTCTGTTTCCTGTTTACCCTGACTCTGTGTTCCTGTGTGCCCAGCCCTGTGCCTCCAGTCCCTGTCCTTGTTACCCTGTCTGTGTGTTTGTTAATAAATGGCCTCTGGGGCTACGTTAACGCAATTGGGTCCTATCCTGTTCTGTCTGGTTTCCCTGGTTCCTGTATCCGTCTCGTGACATACATGGCATCGCCAATCTAAACTCAGTGTTGACTAGGATAAGTTGGTAATATAAATATTGTTTACTGTCCCAATTAGTTTTTATTTCAGAGGGGTCTGGTTACGGTCGGAGTGTTCATATTATGTGCAACTGAAAGGGACCAAGTGTGAAAATACCGTTAGAGCACCATTGTCTCTACTGAGGCAATGTGAAGTGCTATGTGTACCTAATAGATCAGAGTTGTGGGAAAAATGTTTGGTGATAATAAGTACTGGGATGGTGAAGAAGAAAAAGCTTAAAAGGTTGAAACTTTGAAATGCTTTCGTTGAAAGAGGCAGACATAGTGGAAAAGAGAAAGTTGAACGAGACAGACACCAGACAGACACAAAAGAGGAAGTGTGTGTGTTCGCGTGTGCATGTGTGCGCTTGTGCATGTGCATGTGGGTGCACATGTGTGTAGGTGCGTGTGTGTGCGAGTGTGTGTGTGTGTGTATGTGTAGGCCAAGACTAAAGATTCTCAGAAAAGGAAACCGAGGGCCGAGGTCGCGACCCGATGAAGCACATTGCACACAAACACGCACCCCTCACTCTTCCGGGTTGCAACATGCACACACACTCAGCTGCTGCGAAGAGTATGGCTCTTTGCCCCGGCTCAGGTCACATAAAACACAATACCAGGGAATATCACAAGATGACATACTTTCAAGTCAAAAGCATGAAAGATCTATGATGTGAATCTACTGCGATGCAACCGTGCGTTTAGGAATTGTAAGGGAGCCAACTTTGGTCAAGAGACAGTTGTAGAGGCCTAGTGAAGGGATTGGAAATGATTAATAGATATGCTTTGTTTATAAAAAGGAAATGCTACCAACATGATCTGACCTAGGGCGTCTCTGATTGGCTAGGAAGGGGTCTAACCATATTGATGAGGAAAAAGACGATCTGACCTTACATGGTATATCGCACTTGCACGGGTGGAGCGCAAAGCCCGCCCGAACCTGGATTTAAGGAAGACAGCCAGAAGGGTCGAGTTAGATTTTGCTCAGGGAAGCCTGCGGGCAGCATCTCTCTCTATGCAAACTCTCCAGATTGGCCAATCTGTCAGCGTGGTGGATATTGCGGTAGGATTCACATCAGAACCTACACCTTTGGTGTAATTTGCACTTGTGTATGCTGGGTGATTAAAGCCTTTCTCAACAACTACTCCTAACGGTGTAACAATTGTGGGTGATTTTGTGTCTAACCATTTCCTGACTACGGTGATATTTCTATTCTATTCTATTCTATTCCTGACGGGTTTCCACGACAGAGTCCATAACATTATTTCCATTTTTGTTACATAATGCAAATGTTATTACATATCCATTCAAAAAAAATATTAGGTCCCACATTTTGTAATAACTGCCGCAATATGTAATAATTTATTACAAATTGAGAAAATAGTTATTACAAAATGCGTTCAAGAAATGTACAAAATGCGGAAGTTATTACGAAATGCGGAAATGATTACATAATGGAGTGAAAATTTATTACGACACTGGGGACCTACACTTCATTAAGGGAACCATGAATGCCAATATGTACTGTGACATACTGAAGCAGAGCATGATGCCCCCCCTTTGAAACTGGGCTGCAGGGTGGTATTTCAACATGGTAACGACCCCAAGCACACCTCCAAGATGACCACGCCTTGGGTGAGGGTGAAGGTGATGGACTGGCCTAGCATGTCCCCAGACCTGAACCCAATTCAGTATCTGTGGGGCATCCTCAAATGGAAGGTAGAGGAGCTCAAGGTCTCAAGCTCAAGGGCAGCTCTGTGATGTCGTCATGTAGGAGTGGAAGAGGATTCCAGTGACAATTTGTGACGCTCTAGTGAACTCCATGCCCAAGATAGTTAAGGCAGTGCTGGAAAATAATGGTGGAGACACAAAATATTGACACTTTGGGCACAATTTGGACATTTTCACTTAGGGGTGCCAGTGGTTTAGACATTAATGGTTGTGTGTTGAGTTATTTTGAGGGAACAGCAAATTTATATAAGCTGTACACTGCCTACTTTACGTTGTAGAAAAGTATTATCTTTAGACTTCTCCCATGAAAAGATATAATAAATAAGTCCAAAAATGTTAGTCCAAAAGTGTAATCACTTTTATGACATACAGTATATATATACTGTGAACACTACAGTCTGTTCAACTGTTGTTGAAAACTACATTGCCAGCACTGTAGTGTAACCAAGGCATCAAGTAAACACTATGTAATATTAATGAAATGAAATAATTGGATGTTAATTACACATCCTGTAAAACCTAACAAGCAACTGCATTAAATGTAACAGAAATGTAAAATTAATGAAAGAAAGTAAGAGTCAGAGAGAAATATGAGAATGAAAGTTTTCTCCTCTGTGTAAGGAATGCAGGGCTTGTTGGGACAGCCATCTTTGCATGGCTCCATGCCCCAATTCACAATCAATGCATGGCTCTTAGAGTCCAGGCATTCAAAGAAGGAAGGTACGCCATGTCAAACTCTCAGTGGGCACCACCATGATGACAGAAGCGATAAGGTGTTAAGCTGAACAAACCATATAAAAAACACATTGGCGAAATGCTACGCTTAGGAGATGGCATGTCTGCTTTGGCAGTGGATTACAAATATGTAACCGCAAGTAGGCTTTAAAAGCCAAAGACACCATGCCCTCTTTCTCAACCCCTCTCTTTCTCAGCCTCACCAGCCAGACGATCCCACCACCACGTCAGGTTCAGACTTGCTTTTACACGTTTCCTTGTGACACAACAATATTTTCCACTCTGATACCTGCTAGAATATCATACATTGCTACACTGGCCAAAGGAGTGGAGATAAATACATTTAAGTTACCCTGGAAACTGCCTGCCTTCACACTTCACACTCAAGTTAATCTTATGCTTTGCAAAGGCAAGCAGGCAGCAGAGGTATGTGGGGTCATATCATTAGTGATAAGATCCTCTGTGCTGATTCAGAGATTTGAGTCTTACTCCTGTTTTTTTTTTCTTTTCCCTTTGCTCGTATTTCTCACACACCTGTTTCTCACACTTATGCATCTTTACACATCTACACACAACCTGTTTGTCCTGTTTTATCCTTGTTTGTTTATTCAAACCCCTATACATTGTTATTCCTCTTGTGCCTAATAAATTGTAGTTATTTAAAATCTGTAAGTTGTCTGCCTCCCTTTTCTGTCATGGTCGTAACAGCAAACACACACAAACATAGTGTAACAGCAGTCTAAACTGGGATCATGAAATCCTACTGGTGTTCTATAACGTAACCAAATATGTTCACTAAATGTTTTTTCATTAAAAGTTTTCAGATCTGCTCATTTTGATTTTTTCACTTTATTTACCAATATTGTTATCTTTTGGGTTTATTGTTAATGAATACATTTAAATATGAAGTAAAAGTTTTTGTAACAATTATAATAAATATTTTTAAAATGCTTATTTATTAACTTACAGTACCTTACTGCCTTACTGTGATACTGTAAGACACAGTCATGGTGAAATATTGTAAACTGTAGTTACAGTAACATACATGGTACAGTAAGCTACAGTAATTCATACTTACAGTAATTTCAGAAGTTACAGCACATTGTTCCTACAGTAAGTTGTGATCAAAGTAAACTACAATACATTGTATTACAGTACTGAGCTGTACAAAAATATAGTAAAGATCTGATTGTTATTTCTACATGACATTTCTTAAGAGTTTGCACAGTAAATATAATCCTTTAGACCAGTGCATGAAAACCTCTTATTCGTGTATTCATGACTTAAACAAATGCTATAAAAAAGCAAAGAAGCTCCATTTCTTTGTTTGAACACTGTCGGTATGTATATAAGGGGAGCAAAATGCAAATAGAGAGACACATTTCAAACACATAGACTACAGTATGTACTCTATTTGTTTCTGTGATTCTGCATTCAGCAAAATCCAGTGCTCCCCTCCAATAAAGATTTACAGTGCAGTTTTGTATGTTTACATGCTCATCGTGCTCCCTGCAATACTGCACAGGTACAGAAATCCAATTTCTTGATGTACTACAGTAAAGTATACATATATTGCCACTGAACTGGATAGGTAGCCAGTGTAACATACTGTATATATCCAAGCAACTTTATAGTCATCTGGGATATAGTCTTATTTTCTGACCCAACCTCAATGTCTTCACATGCCATGTCAGTCCCAGACTAGAGCAGCCAAGTATAAAATAGCATTAGCCCAGATGACTACAAAGTCAGTGTGCTATGTATGTTACAGTGAGTAGTACGTACCTGTCCAGTTCAGTTGCATTATACATATATTTTACTGTAGTACATCAAGAAATTGAAATTCTGTACCTTCACACTATTGCATGAAACTTGATGAGCAAAACTAAACAAACAAAACTGTAAATCTTTATTGGAGGGTAAGAATGCATTTTGCAGAATGCAGAATTATAGAAACAAATAGAGCACAGTACTTGAGGTATTTAAAATGTCTCTCTCCATTGTCAGGTCTTCTACTTTTTTTCTTATAATAACATTTTGCTCTCTTTATGTCAATACCAACAGTGTTCAAACAAAGGAGTTCAGCTTTTTTGCCACATCAACTTAAAATGCTATGGCTAATGTATGCACTAATGTATGTTCTTTGATAGAGTTTGTAGGTGTGTGCATGTTTTTTGCCAATTGCCAAGTGTTGTTATGTGTGCTAAATGAAAGTGTTTCCCAATAAACACAGGAGTTTTTACTGATGAATACTAATGTAAGAAAATGTGTGTACTGTTATGAAAACGTGTGTAAAGTCATTGCAAACAAAATGCAAAGTAGAAATTGTGTTTATAGTTTGGGTACTTCTACTGCCCACTCATTTGACGCAGTCTAGAACCGGCCCTGCTGCTGAACCCAGTAGACATGGAGAGGACCTGAGGCAACAGGTAGATAAAATAAAAAATCTAATTAAAAAAAAAACTATTTTATGTAACAACTTGTACAGATGTGATGGATAGATTCTAAATGATAGCCAGTACATTTTCATTTATTCAAATTCCTCTTCCATGGAAAAAGTGGGCTGGGTTTGGACATGACACTCCTGGGCTGAAAAGGGGCCCACTCCAGAACTGGTTTTGTATTAGGCTTATGGCTTGTGTGTTAAGTACTGAAACAAAGAGCCAAATTTTAAAATACATGTGTAAGCAATAGGAAAAAAAAACTGTATTCTCCCCAAAAGCCACAGAATTAAAGCATCTGCCACTTTTACCAGCACCTCCCACACTATCATAAGTCACTCCACCCACTGCAGCAGGCGCTGTAAAAACCCCACTGACAGATCATTTACTGCGCAGATCAGAGGCACAACAAAGTCACCAGGTATTTCAGAACTGCATAACTACACACAAACTAAAAATCAAGAGCAAAAAGGACTCTGAAGAGGGAGGAGGACTTCTCATTTTCATGAGGGACAATTCACAAAGATTTCCTGTGGACAAGGACTACTTAAAACCAGAGTGAACATCATACATTTCTCCTGTGCAATGCAGTTGTTTAAATTATTGGTAAACAAACAACAACCATACAGGATTTAAAAGAGAGAGACTGTTTTTTTCGATCACTCATAATACATAAAAAAACATGGCTCATCTTGTGCATGACGTGCCAGACATTGTATATAGTATGATGTCACGCGTTGCTGATCTTTTTGCGCTTTTTGCTATACTCTACTTGGTTAAGTGCTTATTTGAGCTGGACTTCATTTGTTCTTGTGAAGCTGACGTAACCATGGCTGAAATGTCATTTATCATCTTTCCAATCCTAATAATATTTCAAATCGTTTTACTTACAACGCCTGAGAATCTATGGAAAGGACAGGACTGCTACAACAAGATCATCCATGGAATAATCATCCTTTTGGGTTCTACAGCATTCTGGTTTGGTGCTGTTCTCTTAGATGGAGATTGGTGGCTGTGTATAATGACAAAAAACATACCTGAACATCAGAACATTTCATGCAAGGACCCACAAGAATTCACCCCTGAACAAAAACATGCATTAGCACAATATAAAAGTGATTCACTGGTAAGTATTCATACAAATTAAATGTCCATCAAAGTAAATAAGCAACAAATGTGAATCTTGTTGTTGTTGTTGTTGTTGTTGTTGTTGTTGTTGTTGTTGTTGTTGTTGTTGTTGTTGTTGTTGTTGTTGTTGTTGTTGTTGTTGTTGTTGTTGTTGTTGTTGTTGTTGTTGTTGTTGTTGTTGTTGTTGTTGTTGTTGTTGTTCTTCTTCTTCTTCTTCTTCTTCTTCTTCTTCTTCTTCTTCTTCTTATTATTATTATTATTATTATTATTATTATTATTATTATTATTATGCTCCATATGAAGCATTTTGTTATGATAGCTCTTACTTAACACTTTATCATTTGTTAACCATTGCTCTTAAATTATTTCTCATCAGTAAATGAGTTTCAACATATCTACAAATGTTAAAGCGTACAGAGAGGATGATGAACAGACAGAAAGATATATGTATTTAACAGTGGTTTATTAACTCAAAGTCATATAAGAATTATATATTATTTTATATTGTATTTTATATTTATATTATTTTGTATGTATGAAAACATGGCAAAAGCTACAATAATAATAATTCTGTTGTCTCTTTACAGTGCCGTGGATTGTTTGTAATTACAGGGGCATTACTTCTCTGTTGTTTAGTTTCTCTGATTGTTCCATGTTGCAAAAGAAATTGTAGCAATGAGAAATGCAGCTTGACCTACTATCAGAACTTTTATCAAACATCACTCCAGCAGGCAACAGAGAAACACCTAAAAAAAAAGCTGATCAAAATAGCTGCAAAGAAAGTAAAACATTTATGTTCTAAACACCTTGAGATTATCAAAAGGAGCGAAGGGTTAACATTCAGAGAAGCAGGAGATGACGACGGGGATGTCAAGGAGACTTGGTTGACAATCTCCTCACCTGCCTTTCATTCACACAAAGAAAGTATCTCTCTGGAGAGATTATTGTTGGAAAGGCATCATGCCACCAAGACCGATCAAATTCTTGAAGAGAAAATAAAAGATCTTGCTTCTGCAGACGTGGATGCGAATAAGGACACAAAGCTTCGAAACTTAGAAGCCCAGTTAGTACAGGAGGAGACACAGACAAGAGGAACAATAAGTGTACCAGAAGACTATCCTACAGAAGCAGAAACCTCATTACCACTACATTTAGTGTCAAGAGAGAACACTCCATTACTCAAGGACTCCAGGAGCCGTCATAGGCTGGAGTCTACACACAATTTGTAAAATTCTTCTAAAATCATTTGCATTATCCCTCGCCCACAGTTTTATCAGTGCTTCACAAGACATACATGCCCATTACTGCCATGAAGGACACCAAGGCCAAACACACACACACACACAAAACAGTGACTGCAACAACTCTGAAACATATGAAAACATGCATTCAGTTATTTTCTGATGTTTTCAATGTGCTACTTTTGTAAGGTATAAATTAAACTGATGTTACCCCTGTTGAACTATCTGTCAGCGTAAGTTAAATAATCTCTCAGGGCCTGTTTCACATACACAGATTAGTCCTAAACTAAAAGAGTATTTCAATGGAAATCAAATTGTATCAGTAACTGGTTTTCAGTATTTTCTTTGTCAAACCTGCTCAACAATTTGACTGGCTGATTTTGGCAGCTTGTTTTTGTCTAGTCTTTGCATTAGGCGGTCATTTTACATTTTATTAGTTCATACTCTTTCAGTCTAGTCAAGTTTTTTATCCATCACTATTTTCAGTTAGTTTTAGTCAATGAAAACTGATGACATTTTATTCTAGTTTTAGTCAATGAAATGTCTATTTTAGTCATTTTTAGTAATGTAATTCTGTTTAAGCTAGTCAATATAGTATAAGTAGTAGTGTACACATAACCAACATTTTCTTTTATCCAAACCAATTTCACAATTTAAAAAAGTTTGTTATTATAATATTGCTGTTATCATACAGACTCAAGAATACTGTACATCCATTCCAGACATGGAAGGCACTGTGATTTAAATTTACAACATTTTACTTCTAAGTAAACACACATGAATTTAAAGTAAATAAATAAAATACCATCACCTGGCAGTTAAATGTGTGTTGTGGTACCTTGACTATTTTCATGTATTTTGTAATGTTAGTGACATGGTGTAACATTTAGCCAGTCTAGGCTCATTTGACTTGTTGAAAACGTTTGCAGCCATTTGCAGTCAGGGATGCATTCTGGGTTGAAAATGTTGCATGATGGTTAGAAATTAGGCGCGTTTGAGTTACAAACCCATCTGTCTGTGTCTGTCTACATACGTCAATGAGCATGGGTAGACATTAAAATGCGGCAGTAAAGTCAAACACAAATCTTCTGAGCTTGCACCTTCCCGACCTTTGAAGTAGATGACGGAGAGGTCATGTGTTGTGTGTGGGGCACAAGGAGGGGACAGGGGGTTGTAGTAGGGTGCACTGAGACTTCAAGTCGAGTCTTTTTTTATAGCATATTTAAACTAAACAACAGAGATGCCCCAAAGTGCTTCACAAAACAAGAATGAAAATAAGACGGCAAAACCATAACGCAAAGACCATTAATAGGCATACCCTACAAATCGTCTCAGAGAACCCTGCTCCTACCCTCACTAACTTTTTTTTGCATGATTGAATGGTTCTTTAAGAGACCATTTAAACTCAAATTGGCTGTTTTGACATGTCAAGTATTTACCGCAGTTGTGAACTTCATCAAAAATGGAACATAGTTCACTGATTCTGCATCAGATGGCAGTGTTTGCTTGCCGCGTATAGGTATACAGATGCTGGTCATACAATTAGAATATTATGAAAAAGTTGATTTATTCAATAATTCCATTCAAGAAGTGAAATCTCAGTCTAGTTTTGTACGCTACCCAATCATGGGGAAGACTGTTGACCTGACCATTGTCAAAAAGACGATCATTGACACCTTGCACAAGGAGGGCTAGACACAATAGGTCATTGCTAAAGAGACTGGCTGTTCACAGAGCTCTGTGTCCAAGCACATTAATAGAAAAGCAAAGGGAAGGAAAAGATGTGGTATAAAAAAGTGTACAAGCAATAGGGATAACTGCACCCTGGAGAGGATTGTGAAACAAAATCCATTCAAAATGTGGGGGAGTGGTAAGAGTGGACTGCAGCTGGAGTCAGTGCTTCAAAAACCACCAGGCACAGATGTATGCAAGACATGGATTTCAGCTGTAAAGTAAACTTAGCATGTCCTTTGGAAATCAAGATCCCAGAGTCTGGAGGAAGAGGCACAGAATCCATGTTGCTTGAGGTCGAGTGTAAAGTTTCCAGAGTCAGTGATGGTTTGGGGTACCAAGTCATCTGCTGGTGTTGGTCCACTGTGTTTTCTTAAGTCCAAGGTCAACACAGCCGTGTATGAGGAAGTTTTAGAGCACCTAATGCTTCCTGCTGCTGACTGTGATGGAGTGACCATCACTAGGGTTGTGGGTGTGCTCTGACTGCTATACCAGAGCCTGGCTCTTTTGTGTTGTGGTCAATGCTCATGTTTGGTACCCCGTAGACCTGGGTTTGAAGCCGGGTGGGGTGACTTCTCCTTCCCTTTTGCTACACTGACCAACTTTTATGGAGATGCAGATTTCCTTTTCCAATAGGACTTGGCGCCTGCACACAGTGCCAAAGCTAACAGTACCTGGTTTAAGGACCATGGTATCCTTGTTCTTAAACAAACTCACCTGACCTTAACCCCATAGAAAATCTATGGGGTATTGTTAAGAGGAAGATGCGATATGTCAGACCCAACAATGCAGAAGAGCTGAGGGCCACTGTCAGAGCAATCTGGGCTGTCATAACACCTGAGCAATGCCAAAGACTGATCGACTCCATGCCACACCGCATTGCTACAGTAATTCAGGCAAAAGGAGTTTACATGCTGTACATGCTAATACTTTTCATGTTCATACTTTTCAGTATGTATTGGTCTTAAATAATATTTTAAATTTCTGAGATACTGAATTTGGGATTTTTATTAGTTGTCAGTTATAATCATGAAAATTAAAAAAATAAACATTTGAAATATACCAGTCTGTGTGTAATGAATATAATATGCAAGTCTCACTTTTTGAATGGAATTACTGATATAAATCAATTTTTTCATGATATTCTAATTATATGACCAGCACCTGTATAAGTCTCTGGTTCACAGTAGAGAACTGGGATACTTGAACATTCTACTTACACTGAGTAAAACATGGTGGAATAGAGCAGTGGTCAAAACAAAACACTGTTTGGCCTAACAATTGCATTGGACTACATTTTCATTTTGAAGCATTTTTCTCCAACAGTTATTAAAGGGGACTCTTGTGTAAAGGGTAAATATACTGGGTGGGCCAAAAACATGTACCACTTTTAAAATAATTATATCTCCTGAATCTGCAAATTAAAACTCCTTCAGTTCTCTTTACAGTGATATCCTGGTTTATGACCATGCAAGCAATGGTATGGCTAGGGCTATTTTATTTTTAAAAGGTTGGCAATTGATTCTGTCTCTAAAACAGAAGTTCAGGAGGAACATGAGGAAATTTGCCCAAGCCCCATCTCACTAAATCTTCAGTGGAGGAATTCCCACCCCATTCTTTTCAATGGGAAATGCTAGGCTAGTGATTTCTGTCAAAATTGAACCATTTTTCAAGTGTCAAAATTGAGTTTTACAGGGCTCATTTCCACCCTCATTTTACCTAGCCTATCAAGTGTCACGTTATTCACTATGTGCACATGGTACGATCATATTGGCTTTCTCCAAATCCGATGTTGCTACCCAGGGGGTGGTCTGTCCCAAAATCCAAGTGCACATGGTGTGCAATAAGATAATGGTCAGAGACCTGGCCGACTCTGCTACGCTAGGTGGCGCTGTAGTTCTTTTGACAAGTGGTAGAACTACTTCTGGTTAATGGCTACTAAGTAAAGAAAATAAACTGGCAGCATACTGTAGGTGCAACCACACAAGAACTACCCTTCCCATGATTATCTTTCCTAAGTTTATTTTATGAAGTATACTTCAGTATAAGTGTAAGTATAGAAAGTATTCTACAGACCATGTACTTTTAGTGTAGGCCTACTATAATACTAATTTAATACTTTTTTGTATTAAATTGCAACATTTTAAGTTTATAAAAGTATTCTTTAAAGTATACTTTAAAGTTAATTTTAAGTTTACAAAAGTACACTTTAAAATATAAAAGAAGTACACTCATCTATATAGTATCAATATACAGTACTTGGTATATCCCTCTAGTACACTTAAAGTATACCACAGGTACAGTTATTTATATACTGCCATTGTACTAGTTAAATTAAATACTAAGCACGAGTCAATGACTTGACTAAAAGAAAAGTATATGTTTTCATTTTAAAGTATAAGTGTAAGTCTTAGTATAAATGTATTCAGTCTGAGACCTTGTTTAGAAGTTTCAGTAAAGGCCAAGTATACTTTACTCTACTATTCTATAAGTATATAAAATATAGTTTATAAAAGTCAACTTCAAGTATACTTCCTCAGTTTTAGTATAAAATAAGTATACTTATACTTATACTAAGTAACTTTAATAAACTTCTTTTTGTTAAGGGAAAGCATCTATTTATTTTCACATGATGCAATCAAAACACTAGAGGGCAATAGTAGATGTCCCAAACTACTTTCTTGCATAGGCGTTCTGGCATAGGCCCACCCACCCAGTAAGAAGGTGCTTTTTCTTTGATTGACTGTTTAAGTAATAATAGTAACCTATGTGTTTTGGACTAGGCCTACCTGTTTTTTGTGGGCTCACCCATTTTATGACTTCTCTGTAGCCATAGTATTACATACTATTATCATATAATATCACCATATAATATTAAATATAAAAATACAGAGACTTAACATGTTTTAATATACAAAGCTACAGATCCCAGTGTTCAGGAGGCTACTTATCGAGCAATGGTGTCTTTATGGCAAGACATGTTTACAGCTCAACTGGTTATTAGCACTAAATCCCACTATCATGGTCAGGGATATTTTTAATAGAACTACTTTTATGAAAGGAAAACAGATACAGAATGCAGCTTTACAGTTTGTTACTTTTTGTCATTTATAGTACACGTATTTACCACAGGCTGGTGCACTTCAACATGACATCATCGAGTAGTCAGACTGTCCAGTCTAAGTATCTAAAATCTGTGCAGAGGTGTTAATTATGGCTTTAGAAAGTAGAAACCCCGCCACATCCAACCATTTTCTGACCCATCTTATCTTAATAAGCACAAAAACATCTGAGGGGTAGATTGACGGTTGGCTAATTACTGAAATCACCTGTGTTAGGTACAAAGGCAAAAGAAATACATGGCAGGGTTTTTATATCTGGATTTGACACCTCTGCATCTGAGATCTCATGATTTGGTGTTTACATTACATATTGCAGTGTTGTGTTGGCAGCAGAAACCCAAACTGAAAACCTCTTCTGATTTTTTTTCTCTTTAGTTTTTTCAAATGCTTCCTTATAAGCTTAACCCATTCTTTTCATTCTTAGTTACTGTATTGTTCCTTCCACACTATCATTCTTTTATTCATAACATAACAAAATAAAAAGAGACTGTAAATGTTTTAATTGCAGTGAATTGTACAGTATGTGTATATAGAGAGCAAACATAAATTGAAATTTATTTTATTTTGTTTTGTTTGCCATGTGTACGTGTATATACAATGTTTGGGTTATAAATGGGTTCATTAATAAACTTATTTTTCATGACACCATTACTGATATTAGACTTAATTGTAAATAAAAAACAGCTAATACTACCAACCAGCTACATCCTGATGACAGTATTAGATTGATGATAGACTTCACTTACATGTTGAAAGAAAACTTAAAATAAACAAAAACAGACAGCTGACCAAACCTGTCAAGCAATGATCCCTTTACACTAGTCATGCTATTGCCCTGTGTTTTTGTACAAAATTACACAGTTCATGTAAGGGCACTGACTGTAATACAAAATACTCCAGGTGATCCTATGTTACTGCAGGCCTCACATTGCCTCAACACTACTTGCCATTTAATTTACATTTTCATTTATTAGCTGTAGAGTGACTTACTGTTCAGATAAAAAAAAATCTTATCATCACTTAGGTGCACAGATGAGTAATTTACATTGTTGGAAAGCTTAGGCTGTGCTTTTTTTTTCAATGAAATGCATTATATCATTATGATGTTTCCATTCAGGAGTAACTTAACCAACCCCAAATGCAGCGCAGAGTAATAGGTGTGATTTTGAACGCACTCTGCGTCTCTGGTCCTCTAAGTGTTAACTGCAGGGACGTTGACCTTAGAGCAACATAGGCTCAAGGGCACAGGTGTGGCAGACCCTGGGATTGAACTCACAACCTGCTGGTGTTGATTTTTTTTGCATGTCCTGATTGCCATCCATCAGACACCAACCACCCCACTAAGCATGTTGAGATGACTATTACTACTTTCTCTACAAATTCCCAATCACGTTTGCTTTCCTAAACCATTGTTAGTAAAATGTTGTAGCCACATGCTGTTAAAAGCAATAACAAAAAACAGCATGTAAATATGATAACACCATTTAGCATGATGAAGGTATAAGTTCTGGCCTACTCTAGTTCTGCCATTTTAATCACTATTTTGGCTACACGATACAGTTCATCCAGCCCCTCTTGGAGCACAGACCGTGTGGTTACAAAGGACACTGCAACTGCGGCTAAGTTGCCGGCAACGGGCACAAGACTAGCCAGAGCCTCAATGACACCCGCGGCCCCCAGTTTTGTCACCATCTTTGTCGTGAGCATAGAGCTGTTAGCAATCGCCAGCACAAGTGATGACTTTTTCACCTCATCCAGTATGGGCTTGTTCACTCGCTCGGACAGCTTTGTCAAGGCTTTGTCATGCAGACCGAACGAGAAGTAGCATTTGGTGAGAAAAGACACCACCATGGCAATGTCGCATGCAGGTGATAGACCTGGCACAGGGACTGCAGCTATTCCCCCCGACACGGTAGCCACGGCCCAGATGACTTTTTTAAACGTGCTGTACTTCTTTTCAAGGGACCACATCGAATACACGGGCAAACTCAGCATGAGTGCATCCTTCTTGTGAACAGGAAGGTCTCTTTCCAGAGTCTCCACCAGGTCCTGGAAGTCTAACCTGTTCAGGTCATGGGATGTGATGAGAAAGACGGGGGGAGATCCCAGCTTGCTGAGATTGGCCAAGCAGTCATTCCGTATATGGCGGACTGTCTGTTCCTCCGTCACCATTCTCCTCCGCGCTCACGTCCAAATCGATCTTAGAGCGTACAAAGTAGAAGTCCTTTTTTTTTTTCTTGATTTCATTCGCAAGTGTCATGTCATTCTCCTTAAATCTGGACGCGCTTACTATGATAAAGAAGTCGTAATTTTCGAATTTTACTTCCTTCATGTAGGTGTTTGCTTTGAAACGGGGGCTCCCTATGCCTGGCAAATCCCAGATCTTCACATTGGGCATGACTGGGTGGGGGTACATCTTGACCTCCGTCGTAGTTTCTGTAACCCCAGTGGGGGCATATCCCTCATCGCCTCTTTTTAGTCCTCTGATGGCATTCACGAAGGAGGACTTTCCCGCGCCGGTCTCTCCAGTCACAGCGATATTGAGGACTACGTTATCTAACCTATTAACTACTTATTTAGCTTTGGCAATGGCCTGCTTTGTCGTGTGTTCACCAGAATCATTCAGTAAAGCACTGACATCATCCCCCTTGTTATCCATGATCTAAAAAGAGAAGGTTAGTTTTCAACAGTGATTATGGATGATGGCTCTATTACATTACATTACACTTAGCAGATGCTTTTATGCAAGCATATGAACACATTTATTTAAATGGTAATTCAAATTGCAAATGCCAATTCAAATGGCAATTTGATTTGCAAATGGCAATTCAATGTCTAAATTTGCCATGCAATTTGAAGAAAATACTTTGCAATTGGCAATTCAATGTGCAAAGTGGCAGTGCAATCCTTAATTCAGTCTGGAATATTTAATTGATATTTATAAATAAAGAATTACTATACAAAGTTCATATTGCCATTGTATTTATTTAAATGGCAATTCATTTGACAAATGGCCATTCAATGTTTAAATTTGCCATGCAATTTCAAGAAGTGTTTTACAATTGGCAGTTTAGTATGCAAAATAACTATGTAGGCTAATTTTCACATCACTTTGGATTATTTTGTCTAAAACAATGCTATGAACATTTGCAAATTAAATTGCCATTTAAATTACCATTTGCAAATTGAATTTCCATTTGAATAAATGTGCTCATATGCTTCCATACGCTTTTATTCAAAACACATAAGCTAACAGAGGTGTAGAGGAACACAGAGTAAACAGACTCCACATATGCACAAGGCGATACATGTGCTTTAAGTAAGTTGGGACACTTCAGACACACACACAGTCTACACACACAAACGTATACCAGCAACAGTAAAAATTCAAAACTGCATGCAATGAACCAATGATGGTTAATTAATTGTTAGTGAATTAAAATGTAAAAATAGTAATTAGTATTTGAACATTATTGTAAATATTACATTTAGGTTTATACACTATAGGTATATATATTAGGTTTTGACCTATAGGTGTATTCAATAATTCAGTAATTTTAACTAACTTGGTAAAAGAAAGACACTGAGGTGCAAAAGTGAAGTTAAACTTACCCAGTCGAAAAACCGAAAGAAGTCTTCAGGAAAATACCAAAGAAGTCGTAGACAGCAGTTTTAAGTAAGATTTTAGTAGAAGTCTGTGACAGAGGTTAAAGTGTCAGGCTGAGCTGATTTTCAGACTTTTAAAGAAATCCAGCTTCTTATAAAATGGAGGCAGTAATTGTAACGTAACAAATACTTCCACACACAAAGTAATTACAAATACTACTACACAAAAACACTTCACAAATATTCCTGTACACAAACTCATTATAAATACCCCCACACAAAACTATTTACCACAAAAGATTTTCAAACATTCTGAGATTTGAAGTTGTAGTATTAATGTAACAGCCCCCCCCCCCCCATCAGTAATGGTTTTTTACTTGACAACTACATAATATATACATATTATATACAAATTATATACATTATATATACAAATTATATATAACTAAATAATTGTAAATTATTGTAAAATTATTTATTGTAAAATAAATAATTGTCTTTTGTGGTATGTCCAACACACACTTAAGGCACATGAAAATGCCATTCCACACCTCTTTTGACTTTGTCATATGTCCTATGAAATGGCTGTCAAAGAGGAGCCTGCCTGGTGAGTTTCACTACTGGAATGGTAAACTGCAAATCTCAATTTATACTCAACTCATTTACAGTTGGCCACTCCAAGAACACGTTTTTGTAATGTGTTACTGAACAAGGACAATTTTTTTCTAGTATTTGAAGAAAGGTCATCTTACCTTGATGGACTCCAGAGAAATATATATAGAAAGTAGTCAAAGAGTTTAATGGATTCCAAAAGAGGTGGAGACATTCCTTACTTGTCTTTACTTGTCTGAGGTAACTCAAAACAAAAACACTACACTTGGGTATTTTTTTTACAATAACCATTTTTTTTATTGTCTGTAGTTGTCTTGTTTTGCTGATGTAAATTATACAACTAAAATATGAAAATAAATGTCTACTGGGGGCAGGCTGGCCATAGTGAGGTTTGAGAAGATTCACAAATGGCTGGTGGTCTGAATGTTTTTTTACCTCATAAAACGCAGCCGCGGTTAAGCACAACATACTGTCCCACCCAGTCAGCACAAACAAGTGTTTTAGATGTCTGGGAAAAAGCTGGAGGGCTTTAATACACTGCATTCCGTTTATATTGTCTTATTTTGATCTTCCACATCTCAGAGACATCTGGCAGATAAACAAACACCCTTTAGGATAGGCTACGTCTTGATTCACAATTCAATCCTTACCATTAATAAATTCCAAAAGAGGTGGAGACATTCTTTACTGCATTAGGAGGTTTATAAGCAATACAAAACAAACATATTTGTTAAGAAAAGAATGAAGTCTGTGCGGCCACCTCCTCCATCTGATCTCCCCGTGATGCTCCCCTTTCCATCTCCAAGTGGTGTTTTCTGTTCTGTTTAATAAACCACAAGCAACCGTAAATGGAATGTATAATTGGAAGGACACACAACTGTATTTGGAGGCATGAAGGAGTTGAAAAGAATAAAATTGCTGGCGCCCACCGGTATGCCTATGCGGGTGTTAAAAATCCTTGACTCACGCATTACTTATACTCAGTAACGTTATTTACGATTTCTGATTATGCACCTTTAGAAGAGACAGAGGAAAAAGCACAATTGAGCAAATAAATCACACCAGTGCCAGTGCTAATTGGTTGTGATGAAAGCCTATTTTTCTTAACAGCAACACTGCAAAATATTGTATTTCAAGAGTATAAATCAGTCAGTTATATCAAGATAATGTATTTAACTATCTAAATCAACCAAGAAATTTACAGTCCAAATTTAAAACCCTTTTACAGAATAAGGCCAGAGGTAAACAAAGGACCTCCTGATAGCCGTCCCTGAGAGGATATTTAAATTTATTTATGTAAATATGGAAGCTATAGCAGACAATGGGGGTTATAGCCTATGAAGCCTTTCACCCAAGTTGATGAAATATATGATCATTAACTCTGCAAGCACACTTATTGTTCTTTTTAAGTGCTGTTTATTATTATTGTTGTTGTTATTGTTCTTCTTCTTCTTCTTCTTCTTCTTCTTATTATTATTATTATTATTATTATTCCGTTCACCCATTTCTTTGCTGAACTAGTCCTAGGGCTCTCAAGATAAAGAATACATTCCAGTTCTGAAACACTGAGCACGATCTGGAGATGCATAGATTGTTTGAGTAGTTACACTACTCTTTGTTGTTTGTTCGTTATTCATGTTAACACATTTCAGCCACATGTCCACAAAAAGAGTGATACTTTTGTATGACATGTTAAAGAGGAGGAGAGATTTCAGGGAACAAAGTGTTCTAAAATCTCTTCTCTAAACTCTGTGAGGTGTAGGGAAAAGCATTTTTTTCACTGAATTAAGTTGAAGATGTAAAAAAGAAGAACGTCTTAATCATGTTAAAGACATTTCAGCTACAGAGTGGTACTGTTTGTATTTCATGTTAAGGACATTCCAGCTAGACAGAAAAACTTGACCAAAGCTTGAAATAGGCCTATATTATGCCTAAATGTTTTCTTTTTAATCATGATTGTGTGTGTGTGTGTGTGTGTGTGTGTGTGTGAGAAAGAGAGAAACAGAGAGGTAGAGAGAGAGAAACGGAGGCAGAGAATACTGTGGCAGCAAATGCTGTGGCAGTTACACCTAGACCAAGTGCAATTTTTTAAATGTTGACCGTTAAAAAATAGAACTCTCAAGTGTTGTCATAATACCCATGGAATGCCCTGCATAATGTTCTGCCATAAGAATCAACTGGTAACATTTGAAATTTGGCACACATATTTGCTCCAATGATCACAAAACTTGCCAGATACAAGCTCATTTTTAGCATTTTCTGCAGTCTAGTTATTATTATTATTATTTCTTGAATTCAATAATTCCTAGTCAGAAGGCACGTTAAAACATGTGTAACACTTTGTCATCAATGTTATTGATTCATATGATGACTCCTATTTTTACCTTGTAGACTGATCTTAGAATTTGTTGACCAATATGATGCTTATTTTGGCTAGCGGAGCTGTGCTTCTCTGTTTGTTTTGACTAGAGGGAACCTGCTGTTACTTGCCCTGAATGTCTTTATTTTTTTCATATTCACTCGCTATGGGTATGAAAGGTTTTCGAAAGTGTTATCCCCCCCTACTCACTGAAACCCCATATTCTGCCACCTGTGCAACAACCAATATCAGGAACCCTTTTAAATCTTTACCTTAGTGGCTTGCCAGTAACACTACCTTTTCAAGGTGTGTGTGTGGCTGTGTGTCTGTCTGTCATTTCATTTCTGTATGATACAGGACTCCAACCCCAACCCTCAATGCTAGCTCACAATAGACTTTTCTCATCCTACCCTGCTCTCAGCCAACCCCCCATATTCTGCCCATTGTACAACTACTGTTTTCAAATAGTAAACAACAAACAAACAAGTAAATAGACAATAAACAACTGTATTATGACAAATAAATTAATGGTTAGGTGATAATATTGAATGAATAAGGAAAGAAGAATGGGGGTAAAATAGCAAGGGCCTACCACCATGATTTCTACACGGTGCAGGGCCTCCATGGATACAAGAGAATATGGTTGTACCCAATTAACTTAAAAGCATCCTTGTATTTAGGTTTTAAAAGGAAGGACAGATAGTGAGGTTAGAGGATAAGCATGGATAGCTGTTAAAACATGCATGCCATCATATAATAAATTAGTCTTGATTGTTCTACACACCAAATTTGTATCATGCTGATATACTGTATGAACCAGGCATTATATCTATACAATATACATTTCTAATCGTATATTATAGTCCACATTCACATATTTCAAATGTTTATCTTTCGAAAAAAAAGGGTATATATATACAGTGCCTGACAAAAGTCTTGTCGCTTATCCATTTTGTAGAAACAAAAGCTTATAACCTTACTTTTAATTAATCCATTGGTTTTAGAAATGTCTCATATGAAAGCTAAAACCCTCTTAAATTATATTAATATACTGAAAATAAATTTACTTTACTGAAGAAAGATTGATAATTTAATGAACACAGAAAGGTCAGATTTTGGCAAGACAAAAGTTTTGTCGCCTACAGAAAATTGAACAAATAATTTACTTCAAATACAAAAATATGTTGCATAACATCAGTGAATCAAGTAATGGTGCTGTGAGGTTCATATTTAATATCTTGTATGACTTCCATGAGCTTGTAGGACTGCATCCATGTGGTTCGACAATGACTCGTACAATTTATTGAGGAAGTCATCAGGAATAGCAGAGAAAGTAGTCGTACATGCCTCCCAGACTCCATAAAGATTCTTTGGTTTTGCCTTCCATGCTTCGTCTTTCATTCTACCCCAGACATGCTCAATGATGTTCATGTCTGGTGACTGGGCTGGACAGTCCTGGAGCACCTTGATCTTCTTCGCCTTGAGGAACTTTGATGTAGAGATGGAAGTATGCGATGGAGCACCATCCTGCTGCACAATTTCTGGTTGGGAATGTAAGAGGTTGCTAATACTTCTTGATATTTTAGGCTATTGATATTGCCTTCCACCCTGCAAATGTCTTAGACCCCCATACTGAATGTAATCCCAGACCATGATTTTTCCGCCACCAAACTTAACTGTTTTCTGTGTGAATCTTGGATCCACACGGGCTCCAGTAGGTCTCCTGGAATATTTGCGTTGGCTGTGATGTAATTCAACCGAAGATTTATCTGAGAAATCTTCTGCCACTTTTCCAGCATCCATCCTTTTAGCAGCCTGTGGGCCTTGCCAAATGTTTTTGAATTGCCTTTTGTTTAGTTTTGGTTTCGGTGCACTGATTTGACCATGGAGGATATTTCGAGACAGAATTCTACTAACTGTTCTGGTTGACACAGGGATTTGAGATGACCAGGCCTGGTGGAGCTCTGCTGCAGTGAAAAAAGGGGCTGGCCTTGGAACACACGGTCCTCTCGAGCAGTTGTCTAGCAGGGTCTGCCAGACCTGGGCTTGTCAAAAACATCTCCAGTCTATTCAGATATTTTTCTTATTCTTTGTACTTGACGCTGAGACATACTGAAGGTGTCAGCCACCTCAGCAGTGGATCTGGTCTTCTGGTCCTCTTGATAATTAATGCTTTGGTCTCAGGGTGCATCTTAGGCATGTTGTCAGAGGGCAAGTTGGAGTTGATGTGGAGGTCTGGTATGCTGGGGTTCTTTTTATACACATCCACTAATTGATTGATCAATAACTGATCACAGGTGAGGCTGTAATCTAGGATTGGGTGCATCATATGACAAAGCGACAAGACTTTTGTCTTGCCAAAATCTGACTTTTCTGTGTTCATTAAATGATCAATCTTTCTTCAGTGAAGCAAATTTATTTTAGTATATTGAGCATAATTTGGGAGGGTTTTAGCGTTCATATGAGACATTTCTACAACCAATGTATTAATTAAAAGTCAGGTTATTGTCAGGGCACACAGACTCAGGAAGCAGGAGTAAGGAGTAAATCAGGTAGTTTATTTGCAAACTCAAACAGGGGCAGAAACAAGGGACAAACTTAAGGGTAAACGCTCAGAAGATCAGGAGATGTATAATAGTAATCCAACTGAAAAGGTACTAAACTCTCAGGTGATAAAAGTCCAACTGAAAAAGTCCAACTGAGAGAGTAGACACAAATCTTTCAACAAGAGTTCTACAACCTGGTAGGAGGAGTAGCGAGAACACAGCGCTGGAGAGAAGAGGAGTCCGTGTGCATGGAGTAAGCGTCTCCGTAGAAGAGGCCAGACAGAGAGTGCAGGTTGTGAGGGGTTTTTAAAGGGAACCGGAGATGAGCTTCAGGTGCTGGTGAGTGGCCGACAGGTGATTGGGATGATTGGGGGGAATTGGTAGTTAGGAGAGCTTGGGTGAGAGATGTGGAGCCAGAGTGAGCAGGGGGCGTGACAGTCTGGTGATTGAATGATTGAGGATGATTGGGGAATCAGTAAACAGGGGAGTTTGAGTAGGAGAATGTGGAACCAGAGTGAGCAGGGGGCGTGACGGGCTGTGCAGCAGGTGGGAGCGTGACAGTTATAAGCTTTTGCTTACAGAATGGATAAGCGACAAGACTTTTGTCAGGCACTGTATATATATATATATCTTACTCACAATTATAGTCTTGCAGTTGACCTTAGGCCTACGCGTGGAATAATGTCTTCAGTTAGTATGCCAGTAAGATTCACCAAAAAATGCAAAAGAACACTAACACAAACCAGCCATATAAAATTGTTTTTTGTAATTGTTTGGAGCATACACAATCTGCTAAAATGCCCTAATTTCTTTCAATTCTACTTAGGCTATGGGTGGAAGTAGATTTTCAAAAGTGTCACTCCTATACTCTCCCTCACTGAGACCCCACATTCTGCCCCCTGTACAACAACCAACATCAGGAACTTTCTACTTTCTGAAGGAGTGTGCGTAACTATGTGGTGTATGTGTGTCATTTCCTTTCTGTATGATACAGAACTTCAACCCTGACCATTAGTGCTAGTTCTCGAGAGGCACCCTAATCTCAGTCACCCCCAGCCTCTAATCCTTTATCTTAGGAAGACATAAAGGCATTCAGCTAAACCACAAAATAATGCCTACCACCATGTTTCTCTGAAATGCTTGGCTGGAATGTCCTTACAATTTTCTGCAGGCATAGAAAGTGAGGTAATACCTATAAACCTATTCCAAAACATGGCTGTATTTTGGTATACATGAATACCAAAGTAAAAGGATAAGCATGGATAGATATAGATGTATGGATAATGCATACTGCCATCATATAATCATAATAAATTTGTCTTGATTCCTATAAATTATCTTGTCTAGTGGGATTTAAATGCACATAATCAGCAGTATTGCAAAATGCTATTAAGAGTCAAATTGACAAAAGTTGGTAAGGATGTGGCATTATTCCTTGGCAAAAAAGCAGAAGGCCCACTATTGTATTATGCCCTGGTAGTGCCACCTCTCACCTGCTTTCAGAGCACCATTATGTGTATGCTGTATTCTGACAATGTTTAGTTTTGCTTTTGCTCAAATAACCAGTTATATCAGCTGGCCGTAGCTTTGTTGACTGAATAGAAAATGGTGCTTATCTCTTTATTCACAGTGAAGATACGTGAGCATCTTTAATACCACACGTTAGCAGCATTGGGAATCAACAAAAACTAGACAGCATGTCCGCAGATAAAATTCGAAAATGTGTGCTTGCTCAGATGTTGCTTAGAGTACCTTTTACCATTTTAATGAATTGGGTTCAGTAGTCAATACATAACTTACCAGATAAAGTCAACAATGGTAACATCTGCTTATTTACATAATAGGCTATAGTTAGGTAGACACATGGTTTAATAGTGGTGGATAGATCATGTAGAAAAATGACAGGTTCAAAGATGTTGAATTGTTGATAGTTAAATGAGGGGGCAGCCATGGCCTTCTGGTTAGGGCTTGAAATTGAAATCCCTGACTAGTTGAGCACAGCTAAAGTGTCACTGAGCAAGGCACTTATCCCCACACTGCTCCCCAGGCGCCACTGCAGGCAGGTAGGAGCATGCAGGATTCAGATAGGGTGGCTTGCTAAGATTGTACTGAACCCTCCAGCAATCTTTGCCAGCACTCTTTGCCAAAGGTTATCTGATGTGTTTTTTGGAACTGTGGGCCAAACTTTCTTTCTTATCTGCAGGATTCACATTCCGTGTCTTGCTGTTTGCAGCCCTCATCATGCACTGCACATGCTTTGCCACCACCATGGCGAAGTGGGGTGGTTTGCTGTGGTGTTCACTGTCTTCCTGCTTGTGATGGTGGTATAAGATTAGAAGATTAAGATTTGCTTTTATTGTCTTTTAAGTAGAGAAAATAGTTGAAGGATGTAACATTGTCATGTCAATAATTAGAAATTTGCCTTTTTAATGTCACCATGTTGTCTTTTTTATGGTCCCCGACTCCCCGTTACAGTGTACCTTCATCAACAATATGTAATGTTATGTAGTTGTAATGTACCATAGGGTTAGATTTAGGATTAGGGTTTGTTGTAGAGTGTACAGTGTAAGTATATAATATTGCATGTTGCTACATTGAGATACACTGTAAAGGGAACATAAAAATAAGATGCCATTGTCTTTTCTAAGCAAAACATGAAAAGAAGGAGCGACATCCTTTTGTCCTCATTTGTTCTTTTACTTCATCAGCAATTTCTTCAGAAAGACGCTCCTCAGTCTCCTCCTCATGTTGCAGGTCATAAATCTCTGTATGACTTGCATCGACATGACCCTCCGATCCATATTAATAACATTGCCAGAATTATTCCTAAGCCTATAGACTGTAGAGAGTAAAAAAATGAGTATCCTGAATACTTCATCAGTTAATAAATACAAGTATAGTTTTTAATGATCATAAATAATAACTCCGACCATTAAATATGTATTAATAGCACATTATTCTACGGCCTCTAGAATGCTGTGACAGCTCCTATTCACTTTGAGTGGACTTTCCCAGCGTTCTACGGGCGGATATTTTTCGATAACCGCCCGCTGCACCATTAACGCCCGCTGCCAATGGCAACGAGTTTTGTCACTTCAGATTCACGGTACCATATCACTCCGCAAGTAGTTCAACCACTTTAAAAAGTAAATATTCGCTACGGTAACCTGGCAGGTGTAGCGGCTATTTTATCCAGGCTGTTAGAGAAGTAGGGCCTACGTCTACGGAGTTTTTGGCGACATCTGGTGGAAAAAAAATGGAGGAGTTTCCAATTAATTTTAATATATACGGCGACTATGGCACTTCTGACCGCTGGTGGGGAGCGCAATTTACAGAGACAGACTGCACGGAGACTAAAACAAGAAGACATCAAGATTTGCAGGAGGAGGAAATAGATAAAATAGAAGAAAACAGGCATGAAAGCAACACCAAAAAGAGCACTGCATGGGCAATGAACAGCAATGAAGGTCTTTCGAAACTTGAAGGTCTTTAGAAACGAGCAACAATGGCCGGGTTTCCCAGTTAAGAATCTTCTTAAGGAGTTAAGAAGACTGTTAAGAAGAGGTCGGCTAAGACGAAACGTTAAGATAAGAATGTTTCCCAGATGCCTTCTTAACGCCCTTCTTAACGTGCGTCTTAGATGCTTCTTAGCTGTCTTCTTAACTGGAGCACAATGAGCAATCGATCTCAGAGTGGCCGATTGGAGCGCACCGTCTGCATAGTAAAATGCTGCCACCTGAAGTTGCAGTATGTTTCTCCGCAATCTTTCTGTCACAAAGTATTGACTGCTGAGTTTACTTTCGTGTACCAGTTGTGTGGTGTCACTTGTCCCTGGTTGTAGAGGCAATGTGTCCTGAGATTACACCTTATTCAACTTCATTTCAGATATGCACTGCCGCTCGAGTTGCTTTAGCGTTCAACAAGCGGCCAAGGAGGAGTAACCTAAATGCTATAGAACATGCCTCAAATAAATATTAAATATTTATTTAAAAAATTATAGCGGACATATTACGGAGGGGACTGCGGTACAACATTTCAAACACATGATACCATATAGATGACACATTTCCCCACAAATATTTAACATTTCATTGGTAGAAGGGGTGCGCGAAATAGCCTACAGGAAAAAAGGGGGAAAACACAATTGGACTATCCGACACATTGCATGACTATCTCCTTGCTTAGTGTCATGTTGCATTATCGGCCTAAGGTGGCGTTGTTTCCACTGTTCTCTCGCTAAGAAGGGTGTAAGAAGGCTCCAGACTCTTCTTAGAGATCCTTCTTAACGGCAGGTCTTCTTAGGCTAAGAAGCAATTTGGGAAACGCGGTTGCTTCTTACAGGAGGGCCTAAGAAGGGTTTAAGAACGTTCTTAGTGCTAAGAACTTCTTAACTGCATCTGGGAAACCCGGCCAATAACGTTCCAACTGCCCTACTTTTTCTCGACAGAAGCCAACGTGTATATGAATAAATTCTTAATTATTTTGGTAAACAATTGTCTGTCTTTTCTCAAAATAAGCAGTAATAAGCTGCAATAAGCCGTAGAATAAGCGGGATAATGTATTGTCCACGGGCGACTATAGGAAAATATTTCCCTTCAGGGGCGGCCCTGTCGGGAAATATTTTCCTATAGGCTAGGCCTAGTCACCCATGGACAATACATTATCCCTTACATGGTTTCTGCTGGTTTTTTTGCTGTCATTTTCAGAAAAGAGACATCTCGGAATACTATCCTTAGAGACGACTCTTTTCACCCACCTCATCTCATTGATAATGTGCCATTTGGTCAATTCCAGCGACTACGCCGCATATGCGACGAGGAGGTTGAGTTTGAAAAACAAGCAACGGAGATGACAGGCCGCTTCATGAAAAGGGCTTACAAGCCAGGGGTGCGTTTCTCGAACGCAAAATTGCTAACTTGTTAGCCACTACCGTTGTTGGTACTTCCGAAGTACCGCCTCAGAGGCTACTTCGCGTTTCTCGAAGCCTACTATGATTGTACATACTTCGGTAGTGAGGAACTTCGGAAGTACGTACTTCTGTTGTGGGGACTTCGGTAGTGAGGGACCTACTACGCGTTTCTCGAAACGTTCGTAGCAGAGATACTTCCAAAACTTCGAAGTAAAGTTGTGTAGTACCTACAACAGCTCGCGAGCCATTGTACAAGTGTTGTTTTGAAGGTTGATCCCACCCACGGCAAAACTTGCAGTAGATCTTCGACTGAAAAGTTTAAATATCTCGTAATCCTGCAGTACAAATGCAGTGAAATTCAATCGATATGTAGAGGACATTATAATACAGCTCATAGAACCTTTAAATGGCCAATTCATGTTATGTCATTTTTCTCGTTAAAAACGTATGACAAGACTTAATGATTTAATGGGTTGAACAGCAGTATTATAGTGACATCTACAAACCGATTGAGTTTCGCTGAGTTTGGAACGTGGGATTACGAGATATTTGCATTAGAAGTTGGCCTTCAATTGAAGCTTTTCCCATTATTGACAGCTTATGTATTTGGTAAACAGAAAACCACGTGTGATTATCAGTGGCGCAACTAGTAGCGCAGTCGCGAGCAACATAAGTTTTCCATCATAGACGTAGGTTCGAGACTGAGTGTAGACGAATTGTATGACTTATCTGTTTGTGTGGCCTAACGTTTCAGTCATGTTAGTGTGGATTTATGCTCTACTCTGAAGTTTGTCTGGGTTAATGATTTGAAAGAGTACATGTATTGAGGAGCAATGCTATAGTAAAACATGAAGGCTATGTGCTACCAGGCGTGCACTGAGATTTGAACCCGGGAACTAAAGAGAACAATAGCACTGAAACCACGCAACTTTCTCATTGAGCTATTAACACAGACAAGCGATGTTGTATGGTGGAGTATCAATACCACTGACGAATGACGTCAAGACGCTATTAAAACCTACGGATTTGTAAGAAATAAAATTTCCTTCACGACATGTGTCACTGTAGACATTGGGCCAAGTTTTGGCACTTGAGTTAGTTTTACCAGACGTTTACCATGCTGTAACCATTCCTTATTACCGCTATGATTTCAACAAAGACAGGTATTAAAAGGAAATAGCAGTGGCATGGCGTGTCAACAAAGAGTTCGCCATCCAATCAAAACGGCTGTCCCCTGCTTTTCCTCCGTCGTTTCCATGCTTCACAAACCGAAGTACCCACAATGGAAGTACGTACAATGGAAGTACCTACAATGATTGTTCTACCGAAGTACGAGACCTTCGAGAAACGGAAGGATCTCGCCACTATCATTGTAGATACTTCCATTGTACAATGGTAGTACAGTGCTAACTTAGCTAGCTGTTCGAGAAACGCACCCCAGATTTGGTTGCACGAGCACGGTCTAGAGCTCATACCTTAAATCGCTCTGATACTCTGATTAAGCTGATTGGTGGGAATCACCTCTTCCTCAATGATATGCACTGGTAAGTAGCATAAGCATGAGTGTGAATTTTTTTTGTAACAAAAAACAATTCTAGTTTAGGAGATCTCCAATGTTTCTTGCGAAAACATGGTGTATACTTTAATGTATATTTTAGAAGGAAATTATATGTTGTATTATATATGATTTATATAAATAGTTTTGGCAATATCATATTGTTCTTCATGTAGACTATAATGTGCATGTGTGTGTGTGTTGCTTGACAGGAACCCTGCCTTAAAGGACCAGGCCTGTGACCACATCTACAGGTTGGGCCAACATCGTGACGTCACCATTCACAAGTGAGTAAACCCACTAGACACCATACAGAAAACATGTAAAAAAAAAAAAAAAAAAAAAAAAAAAAAGCCTCTGTGTATAGGCTATCTCATTACCTGTATGCTATTTAATACATTGCACATGGTAATAAGCAACTTCACTATAAAAACAGTAAGTGTAACTGTGAAATTAAGTTTATCATTTCAAACCCACAAAAGTAAGCTAAAGCAGAGGGCATAGAGTATGTAGGGAAAATCAAAAACATCTACTTCCTTACTATGTAGTGCCCTATTTAACCAGCCAGTGCAACTGCATTTTTTAGTACACTGTAGTAAATAAGACGACCTTTTAATAAAAGCCTGTGCTGTCCTGCCCCAGCGCCTTGCCGGAGTTGACAGCCAGATAACTCCTCTCCAATAATCACACAAACAAGAAGTTTTCCGTTTCCTTTTCTTTCTTTATGGGTCATTGAAGTAGGTGTAAAACTGGGTGGGAAATGAGAATCATAGAATACAACTCATTTAGATATGGGCAGAGGTGTCAAGTAACGAAGTACAAATACTTCGTTACCTTACTTAAGTAGAAATTTTGAGTATCTGTACTTTCTGGAGTAATTATTTTTCAGCCTACTTTTTACTTCTACTCCTTACATTTTCACACAATTATCTTTACTTTCTACTCCTTACATTTTAAAATAGCCCTGTTACTCATATTTCATTTTGAATTGATTTCCTTTCGGTTTGTCATCGTTCAAAAAATGCGTGCCTATCCAGATAATTCGCGCCATCATGGTAGAGTACATTTGACTGTGGTTGGATGATGAATACAATCATATACCACTCTAGCTTCCTATTGGTTTGTAGCCGGTCCATCGAACATGACAAATCACAAAACGTCAGCGATAACAAGTCATAGCAGGCATAGACATATAGCAGATCAGACTCAGTTGTATGAACGAAGATATCCGTGCCCGTGGACCAAATGTCCCAACCAAGTACCAGCGAGGAGGGGACATCCTAAAACGCTTAACGTGAAAAAGCTTAACGTAGGGTAATGTTCGAAAACAACGATCAATCATCAACAAACTTCTCCTGACCATCTATTGCCATACACTCTACGACCCCACCAAATATCAAACCCGAAATCCCAATATGTCAGAAAACGGCGAGCAATCATTACCAAACTTGTCATGGACATCTGTAGTCTTACCTTCTCCCACCTCTGTAAAAATAAAAGCCGAGATCCTATTTTTGTTGACGCAATCGACAGTAAACGTTTTTTTCTACATAGGCGCCCACTATATGGAAAGAGCTTAACGTACCTTATTGTCAGAAAACATCCATCAATCATCACCAAATTCAGCTCAAACACCCCTCTTCTACAACACTTACAACTGCCAACAAATCAAAGCCGAAGTCCTAATAGAATCGAAGATGTCAACATTAAGCTATTTATCCATTGAAGTCTAGCCTATAGCCAAGAGGCTTAACATAGCGCAGTGCCCGAAAACGGCTATCAATCATCACCAAACTTCATTGACATTTCTAGTTATACTTCCATCACTCAAAAAATCAAAACCGAAGTCCTAAAATTATGGGCAGTGTAGGCCTATGTTAAGCATTTTCTCCATTTGCGCCTATGGAGATGGAAAAGCTTAACGTACTTTAATGTCAGAAAACATCGATCAATCAACACCAAATTCAGCTCAGAAACCCCCTTTTAACAACACTGACATCTGCCAAAATATCAAAGTCGAAGTCCCAATAGAAGCCGAGATATCATCATTAAGCTATTTATCCATTGAAGTCTATGGGAAAAGGCTTAACATAGCTGTTCTCTGACATTACGCTATCAATCATCACCAAAGTTCTCGTGGACATTTCTAATCCTACACACTCCCTCCACTCAAAAAACCAACACGGAAATCCTAATATTGCAGACGCAGTATACGTTAAGCATTTTCCTTTTCATTTGCGCATATGGAGATGAAAAAGCTTAATGATGATATCTCGGCTTCTATTGGGACTTCGACTTTGATATTTTGGCAGCTGTCAGTGTTGTTAAGAAGGGGTTTCTGAGCTGAATTTGGTGATGATTGCTAGATGTTTTCTGACATTAAAGTACGTTAAGCTTTTTCATCTCCATAGGCGCAAATGAAAAGGAAAATGCTTAACGTATACTGCGTATATTGAGATTTCCGTGTTGATTTTTAAAGGCCATTGATTATGTGCCTCTAAAGTGTTTGACTTTTTGCACTCTTATTTCAGCTATAGGCATCCATCATATCTGGTAGAGTAGTGCATACCAATGTTTTCAACATTTACTTAATATGAGTCATAATAGCATTATAAGGATGTTTTTGGAGTTGGGAGTTGCCTGAGCTTTTATCTCACTTTTTTCCTCAAAAGTACTTTTACTTTAATACTTTAAGTAGTTTTGAAACCAGTACTTTTATACTTTTACTTGAGTAAAAAGCTGGAGTTGATACTTCAACTTTTACAAAAGTCTTTTGAAAACCTAGTATCTATACTTTTACCTGAGTAATGAATGTGAATACTTTTGACACCTCTGGATATGGGTAACACAACTGAATTAACGTATTACACGTGGTACAAAGTTTGTAGTAACATCTGGCAAATAAAAGATTTGATCCCAAGAATATGTTTGTATTTCACATTTCCGGTTACTAACATTATCACAAACATATAAGCTTACCAACGATGCCTTCAAGGCTATCTTGAACGCTTAACGAACCAAATGTGCTGCCGTCTTCTAGCATAACAAAGGAAAAGTGAGCTTCTGCTCTGATCAACACACAGTCACCGTTGATGACGCAAGCACGCAGCAAACTACAGGCCATACCTACTAGTTCCACAAGGTGGCAGCATAGACCACAAATATCCTCAAACATTCGGATTTCACATCAGAGTACAAACAGTACAAATGCATTTAACAGAACACTCCCCGCCTGATACCCAGGGGGTTTCACTCTTTATTTTTTTTTTCCTTTTTGTAAATGTCCTTTCCTGAAATTGCAATGAACTCATTATACATGTTATACATTCAATTGACATATTGCATTTCTTTTTCTTTTATACAGTGCATTGTAAAGGATACGTCACATGACGATGGTTGAGACGTCACTCACTGTTTATCAGGAGTGGTCAGCAAGATCAGTTCGTGTACAGGCCTAAGAAGAAGTTTGGTCCCGTCCTTCTTAGCGACTCTCAGCTGGACTTTGCGTACACGTCCATTTTTGCTGGGGTACACAGCTGTGATGATGGCGAGTGGCCAGTCGTTCCTCTTGCATTGAGTGTCTTTGAGAAGCACTACGCTTCCCTCTGTGAGGTTTGGCTGGTCCGATGACCACTTCCTGCGGGGTTGCAGGGTGGTCAAGTACTGCTTGCGCCACCTGTCCCAGAATGTGTTAGACAGTCTTTGGACTCTTCGCCACTGTTGCTTGTATAAGTCCTTCTGGTCGAAATTCCCAGGCGGAGGTGGGCAAGGGCCTACCTTCTGGGTCAGCAGTGATGCGGGTGTGAGGATGAATGGATCTGTTGGGTCGGTGGACACAGGTACAAGTGGACGATTGTTCACGATGGTGGTGACCTCGGCTAAGAAGGTCGTGAGCACCTCGTGTGTGAGTTTGGCTGATCCCATTTGCACGAGCATGGCATCCAAGATGCGGCGTGTGACACCAATCATTCTCTCCCAAACTCCTCCCATATGAGAGGAGTGTGGGGCGTTAAAAGTCCATGTGGTGCCCTGGTTGGAGAGAAATCTCTCTACTGCTTTTCCATCAGCATTAGAGGGGATTTCTAGGTCTGTGGAAGTCCCCCTGTCAGAGCGCAGATGTTTCACTGGGCCCCGGATAGCCTGGAACCTTCTGAGTGCATTAATGAGGCTTGATGAGTCCATGGACTCGATAACTTCTATGTGTATGGCTCTGACACATAAGCAAGTGAAGAGAACCGCCCACCTCTTACTCTCGGCGTATCCTCCCCTTGTGCGTCGTGCAGCAACAGCCCATGGCCCGAAAACATCCATCCCGACGTTGGTGAAGGGCGGTTCAGTGCTGAGTCTGTCTGGCGGCAGGTCAGCCATCTTTTGCACTTGACGTTTTCCTCTGAGTTTGCAGCAGACAATGCATTCAAAGATCACTTTGTTGACGCACCTCTTGCTGCCTAGTATCCAGTAGCCTGCTGATCGGATAGCGCCCTCTGTAAAATGGCGCCCTTGATGCTGTGCCTGTTCGTGGAAGTGGCGCACAACCAGCGTAGATACATGGTGGCGCCCAGGCAGGATCAGAGGTCTCTTTTCGTTAGACTCCAAGTCAGCAGCAGCTATGCGTCCCCCTACTCTCAGCAGGCCTTCTTGGTCGAGAAAGGGGTCGAGGGACCAGAGTGGGCTGCTCTTTGGGATGTTCACTTTAGATGTGACACACTGCAGTTCTTTCTCAAAGGCTTCCTGTTGTACGGCCCTGATGATGACCGCTGCACTCTGATTAGGAACATTCACCGCCACAGGTGAGCCACTAGGATGCAATTTCTGACACTGTCCTTTATTGCTGTTCTTTTTGAAACACTGAATGGCTCTTGTGAGCGAACTCCAGCGTGAGAAGCGGCTGAAGCGCTGTGAGCCAAGGTGAGGGAGCACTGTGGTTGAGAGTGTGGTCACTTGTGGCCTGATTTCAGGATCTTTTTCTGGGTTTAAGAGTTCAAAGGCCTGTTCAGCAGGCGTGTCGTCAGGCTGACGCAAAAAGGCTGGCCCAGTGAACCACATAGTGTCTCTCAGCCTGCCTGCCGGAATTGACCGTGTGGCAATGTCTGCAGGATTGTGTTCTGTGTGTACGTACCTCCACTGTTGTGGTAGGGTGCTTCGTCTGATCCGCTGGACGGTTGCTGACGTACACGTAGAACCTCCTCTTCTCATTTGAGATGTACCCGAGTACAATCCTGCTGTCTGTATAGAATGTGACTGCATCAAACGAGATGTCAATTTCAGACATGATTGTTTCGGTCAGGTTCACTGCCATGACTGCTCCGCATAGCTCTAGGCGGGGTATGGTGTGTTCCGGGCGAGGTGCGAGTCTCACCTTGCTTGAAATCAGTCCTGTGTGGCATTGGCCATCTGCCTCTACAGTTTTTAGGTATGCAACTGCAGCGACTGCCTTTTCGGATGCGTCCGAGAAGACGCAAAGCTCCACTCGTGCAGCTGTGGACATGGACACACAAGTGTAGGCTCTGGGGATTCTTAGACCTTGTAGTTCTTGGAGAGAGTCTCTCCAGTCGTCCCACAGCTTCTCCTTTTCAGTGGGCAGTGGGGCGTCCCAGTCAGGTGAGTCAGTGGTGAGTTCGCGTAGGAGTGCCTTTCCTTGAATAGTCACTGGAGAGACAAATCCAAGGGGGTCGTACAAGCTGTTCACTGTAGAGAGGACTCCACGTCGAGTAAATGCCTTTCTCTCGTTCTCCACGCGGTAAGTGAAACAGTCTGATTCCAGGTCCCAGTGTAGCCCGAGGCTCCTCTGCACTGGTAGGTCATCAGCAGCCAGGTCGAGGTCTTTTAGATCTGTGGCCCGATCCTCACATGGAAAGGCCTCCATGACCTCTTTGCTGTTCGAGGCCAGCTTGTGTAGTCTGAGATTAGAGCAGGCCAGCATTCTCTGTGTTCTTTTGAGCAGACTGATCACTTCTTCGGCTGTAGGAAGGGACTTCAGCCCGTCATCTACGTAGAAGTCTCTGCTTACAAACTGCTCTGCATCATCCCCGTACTCGCTCTGGCCTTCCTGAGCTGCGCGTCTGAGGCAGTAGATGGCCACGGCAGGGGAGGGACTGTTTCCAAACACATGCACGTTCATGTGGTATTCGGTAATCTCTTTGTCTGGGTCATTGTCTGCGAACCAGAGGAACCTGAGGAGGTTTCGATGCTCAGGCTTGACCTTGAAACAGTGGAACATTTGTTGGATGTCCACGGAGAAGGCAATCTGTTCTTTCCTGAAACGGAGAAGGACGCCAATGAGGCTATTGTTGAGGTCTGGTCCGGTTAAGAGCACTTGGTTCAGAGACAGCCCTTCGTGCTGTGCACTAGAGTCGAACACTACTCTTATCTGTGAGGGCTTTTTTGGATGATAAACCCCGAAGCACGGGAGGTACCAGTGCTCCTCGCCAGGTTTCAGTGGGGGGGCCAGTTCAGCGTGTCCATTCTCTAGTATTTTCTCCATGAATGCGACAAATTGTTCTTTCATTTCAGGCTTCCTTTGGAAAGAGCGCTGAAGCGAGTTGAGGCGGTGTTGTGCTTGAGCACGATTGCCTGGCAGCCGTGGCCGCGGCACTTTGAAGGGCAGGGGAGCCACCCAGTTGTTTCCCTTGTCCTTGTACACTCCCTCGTCCATCATGCTCAAGAACTGCAAGTCCTCTATGGAGGGGGCCTCGGCTTCATCGTCCTTGGTTGTCTGGAATTCGTCATTGTCTAAAGCGCTCTGCGTGGCACTAGCATGACTGCTTCCGTGCAGGAGGGAATGGGAGGGGGGTTCGGTGTCGCTGTATCTCTCCTTCACCGTGTAGCTGTTCGGGCATGGCTGAAAGAGACAAGGGTGCCCGTTTCTCAGCACATTCGTGTAGTAAGAATGGACAAGAGGGGGCTTGTGCATGTCTCCTATGCACACATCACCCACGATAACCCAGCCCAGGTCCAGCTTTTGGGCGTAGGGTGCGTTATGTGGGCCGTTTACTTGTCTTCGAACCTTGTGGGCTCTGATTACGTCTCGGCCTAACAGGAGCAAGATGTGTGCCTGTGGATCGAGGTTTGGGATGTGTTTCGATAGGTGTTTCAAGTGATCGTGGTTGGAGGCAACCTCTGGTGTGGGGATCTCTGTGCGATTGTTTGGGATCTCATTACACTCTATCAGTGGTGGCAGTGAGAGTGCCACGCTGCCATCTAGTGGTTCTACGACAAAGTCGTGTGCTTGTCTGCCTTCAGTCTCTATTGTTCCTGCACATGTTTTCAGGGAGTACGGAGAGGGATGCCCTGAGACCTTGAAAACGTTGAAAAATTCAGACCGCACCAGCGAACGGTTACTTTGTTCATCTAATATGGCATACATGCGGACTGAGGCATCTGGGCGAGTGGCAGGGTACACCTTCACCAGGCATATTTTCGAACAGGAGCGCCCGGAGACACCTTCCCCACATACTTCGGTGCACAAAGCTGACACGTCTGTCTCCCCGCCATTCTCCAGTGCAGGGTCCGCAGGGCTGTTGGCTTTCGGAGCTGGGCCAGGGTGTAGCGCTACGATGTGCATGCTGCTTCCACACTCTGTGCAGCTCGCCTCCTCCGTACAGTTCTTTGCCAAGTGTATGGCCTTGCAGCATTTGTAGCACACTCCATATTTTTTCAAGAGTGCCTTTCTCTCCTCTATAGGCTTGTCTCTGAACCCGCGGCACTTGTGTATCGGGTGGGGCTTGTCGTGCAGTAGGCAATGTTTGGCTGGATCCACTCTACTGCCAGGCTTGTCTGTAGTGGGAGACTCAAAGAAAGGCGTGAGTGTGTCACTAGGGGCCACTGCAGTCTTGAGAACGGCTACTGCTCTCTTAGCCTCCAACTTAGGCTTGCCATGGCAAGGCTGTTCATTGGGAGCAGCCAGTGTGAAGCTGGGGTCGTTGCGCATTCTTGCCTGCTGACACAGAAAGTGGGCAAAGAAGCTAAATGGGGGATAGGGGGCCCCGACTTGCTCCTTGTAGTTGAACCCTTGTGCGAGCCACCTTTCTTGCAAGTAAAATGGCAGTTTCTGCACAATTGGGCTAACTCCACGGGGCGTGTCTAGATAGCTAAGGCCAAACAGTTCCCCATCATCTTTGGCGGCCTGTATTTCCATCAGTAGGTCGCTTAGTTCTCGGAGTTTTCGCCCATCTTTGTTCTGTATTTTGGGAAAGTCTTCTAATCTCTTGAGCAGAGAGCTCTCAATCACCTCTGGGGCGCCATAGTATTCATATAGGCGATCACATACAGCCTTGAGCCCAGACTCTGGATAATTCACATGCACAGTTCTTATGCGCCTAGCATGTTCAGATGAGTCTCTGCCTAACCACTTCACCAGCAGGTCCAGTTGCTCGCTAGCTGACAGGTTAAGGTCTCTAATAGAGTTCATGAAGGAAGCTCGCCATGCTCTGAAGCACTCTGGGCGGTCGTTGAATTGCGTAAGCCCAGTGGAAATAAGCTCACGTCTGGCCATGAATCTCACAAAGTCTGACATTCCGCTATTTTCATTAGACTGAGTGAACACAGGGTCGTGGTGCTGGTGGGCAGCGCCTGCATGTGGGGAGGGACTGCCTGCTGATTTGCTGTGTGCAGCGTTACTGTAGCCATTTCCTACGGGCTGGTGCGCCATTTCAGGTTTTAGTGCCCTTGTGGGCATGTGGTGAGCAGTGTTGCCATAATGTTTTCCCAAAGGCTGATGTACTGCCTCAGAGTGAGTCATAATTACAGGCATCTGGTCAGGGGGCTGTGGTTGTCGTCCATAATGTTCTTTAATGCCTTGCTGTATGGGGGGATTCATTGTCTGGCTGTGCTGTGCATTGAGCTGTGCACGGTTCTGTTGTGAGGGCAATCTATTTTGGCCTGCAGTGTGGTAGGAAGCTTCAGTGTGTGAATATTCAGGAGCCTGAACTACTGGGATGCTCAAAGGAGCACTGTCTATTTTCACTGCTGGAGTGTTCGTAATCACCCCTTCAACATAGGCATTGGTGCGAGCTTGTGAGTCATCAGCTGGAACATCAATGTCACTGAAATATTCACATTCCTGTAGCACTGCTGCTTCTAATACATCTGCTTTGGCTGCTGTAGCTGCAGCTCGTTTTTCAAGTCGAACTTTATCCAATGTAATTTCTAAACGCTTATTTTCCCATTCTAATTCTGCTTGTTTTAATTTTAGTTCATTCTCTTGTGCAGCGAATGTTGCTTCAGTCTTTGCTGCCTCTGCCTCGGTGCGAGCAGTGGCAACGGCCAATTTGCTAGCAGCAGATGAACTTGAAGTCTTTTTAGACGAACAAGAGGCATTGGATCTTGTCTTCACAGATCCTGAGATCGAAGCACGTACAGACATCCTAGTTTTGTTCTAGTTGTGTTTACTTGGGAAGTTGTGCCGCGGTGATTCCGTCGGATGCGTACGTCCCACGAAGTCCTTTGTTCTCCAAAGCGCGAAGATTGGCCCGCCGAAGACGTTGTTTTACTGTGCTGTCCTGCCCCAGCGCCTTGCCGGAGTTGACAGCCAGATAACTCCTCTCCAATAATCACACAAACAAGAAGTTTTCCGTTTCCTTTTCTTTCTTTATGGATCATTGAAGTAGGTGTAAAACTGGGTGGGAAATGAGAATCATAGAATACAACTCATTTAGATATGGGTAACACAACTGAATTAACGTATTACACGTGGTACAAAGTTTGTAGTAACATCTGGCAAATAAAAGATTTGATCCCAAGAATACGTTTGTATTTCACATTTCCGGTTACTAACATTATCACAAACATATAAGCTTACCAACGATGCCTTCAAGGCTATCTTGAACGCTTAACGAACCAAATGTGCTGCCGTCTTCTAGCATAACAAAGGAAAAGTGAGCTTCTACTCTGATCAACACACAGTCACCGTTGATGACGCAAGCACGCAGCAAACTACAGGCCATACCTGCTAGTTCCACAAGGTGGCAGCATAGACCACAAATATCCTCAAACATTCGGATTTCACATCAGAGTACAAACAGTACAAATGCATTAAACAGAACAAAGCCATATACAGCATACTCTGCCTTCCAGTACAATGCCCGAGCACCATAAGTGTTCTGTGCCATGCTTTGGTGCCATGTTAAGATAAGAATTAGAATGTGTGGTCTGTGGTCTGTAATGTCACTGGTACTGTGCTGAGCAGACCCTGTTGTCCTTTTCCACAGGTTCATCTGAGGGCACAGTGGAGGACAAGATCTCCTCCCTCCAGGAGAGGAAGAAGGAGCTGGCCCAGAAGGTGCTGACGGGCACTGGGTCCACCTTCACCAAGCTCTCCCTGGCCGACCTCAGGGTCATCTTTGGGGTGTAGGGTTTTAAAAGGGCGGTAAAATCCTGTACTGTGCAGTACTGTGTACTTGGCCTTACTAAATCTTCCTCGAACTGTTCGGAAGTCACTATAAATGCAAAGGGAGTATGAAGACTCAAATACCTACCTAAAGGTTCAACACTATAATGGACAGAAAAATGTGGTACTTATTGTAGGAGCCAAAATGTATGTTTTGTTTTTGGGTGCAATTCATTTTTATTTCCCCTAGATGGCGCATGGTTATGAATCTATGCAGGTATTTAGGTAGGTCATGTATGTCTGCTTGTTAGGTGTCTGACCCGGAAGGGCAAAGGTTTTTTGACCGCTAAGCATTACGGTACCATGCTCGATGTTTGTAGAAGTTTGCCGTGAATAGTTTTGACCTACCTGTATCGGAATAAATGGATAGCCTAACCTTGATTCGCAAAGAAGACCGTTTGCAGGCTATGTCTCATAGAACACAGTAAGAACATTCACATTCATCAAGCTACTATTTAAGTAACATCTAGCGCGTCAGCCAAGCGACTACCCGCGCTCAGGACACCTCAGTAGCTCTGTGTTAGACAGAACTCCTTTAATACTTATGTTATAGAAGGAACTGAGGATCCACTTTCTCAGACCAAGGAGGGAATTGAGTGTGGTCGAAGGTTTTGGCATGTTCTGGACTTACAGGATAGAATAATCATAGACATATGCATGAGAATGGCGTACATAAGAGTAACACTATTATTCTGACTCCATGAAATAACAAGATTACCTCACCATACAGCATAAGAGCTAATAGCACAATAATGGCATGGCACACAAGGACATATATATGAATGGTAAATGAATGAACAGTTTATTAATCAGAGGTAAGTTAACAGTTACAATTAACACAGACCAAATAAACCAGACATGTAAAGGAAATTATACAAAGCGGCAATCGAGAGAGAGAGAGAGAGAGAGAGAGAGAGACAGCGTGTGGGAGTGTCATAGCAGAAAGACAATTAAAACAGGTTTTCACTAACTTTCCCTTAAATACCCAACCTGATGCCAGTGTTGGATGTCTTTGTTAATGAGGTGTTATCTTGGGGGCAGGGGGCCGACACTACCTGGAAACCAGAGGATGTGAGATCTATATTAGAATAAGTATGCTATAGAACTAACAGTATACCACTCACACTGAGACACAATGAAACCAAACATGACATGTAAATCTCATAACATCATCCACAATATAATGTACCCTTGTTTCCCATATCCTTGTCCTAAGGGTAATCTGTGTAGCACCAGCTGTTAGCAGGGCATAGATAAAAACACAGTAGGTGGGTGACCCCTAACTAAACACAAGGGCATGCCTTGGGGGAGCTCCTCTGAGGCACCCTTTATTGTGATAACATAAATTCCTCTGTTGTGCTGATTCAGAAGTCATTGATACATTTTCATGTTACTCTTTTATTTAATGTGACATTTTGTATTTGCAATTACTTTTAAGTACACTGTTGATGATCAGTGCTTTCAAAGGCAGTAACTACATGCCTAATTATTTTGCAGCAGCCAAAATTTGTGAATGTTAATCAGTTTTTAATAATTTATTTTGGTTATTTGAGGCCAGTTATACTAAATAAATAGACCACATCACATTGAATTTTAGGACTCTTAGCACTTTACATCGGTGACTGTGTTGCTCTATCACCGAGTCAGAACAGACAGGAATGGACCCAAGTGCATAACGTAACCAAAATGACTTATTAGGGATTGAGGGGAAAACGGGGACTGAGTCAGGGGGCCCAAGAGGGCAGATAGGAAGTGGGGAATTGCGTGGTCAGAGACGAGCCGGGTCAAGCAGCTGGGACAGGAGAGCCGAGTGCTGTCAGAGATGAGTCGGGTAGTGTAGCCGGGACTGGAGAGCTGAGCATAGTCAGGGGCGAGCCGAGTCGAACCACCAGGACAGGAGAGCTGAGCATAGTCAGGGGTGAGCCGAGTTGAACCAGGAAAGGAGACCGATCCGAGGAGTCAGGGGAGGAAACACTGGGGAGCAGGACTCACAGAACAAACAGGTGAGACACAGGAATAAAACTTCGACAGACAGGTTACAGGAAACAAGACAGATGAGATCAAAACAATGCTAGCCTTGGAGATACACACCGTGGGTTGCAGACGGACTGACAAGGAGGGAGTGAAACGTGAGGGCTTAAATAGTGGGAAGGTGCAGGTGAGAGCGATGATGAGATAAGCAGGAAACGAGGAAGTGCAGGTGCAGGGCATAATCACGAAGACGGAGACACACGAGGTGAACAGGTGAGGAGAATTAGCATGGTGGTGCGAGGAGTGCGGAGTGTAGAGTGAAAGTGAAACCAATAATGTGATTAGGGGAAAATTAATGGTGAACAAAGAAAGAACACCTGAAGGAACACGGTGACATGCCCTTCTTTTCTTATGTTTGTTTTGTTGCTGTTTTGTCTTTTGTATGTTTGTGTCACACTGTCAAGTGCCACCCTTCTTGCTTCTGTTTCTTCATTAAAAAAATACTTCATAGTAAAATACTTCAAGCTTAATTGTATGACTCTAATAAGGTTACCCTATTTTAGGAGAATTTAGAATATTCTCACCAAAATATATTTCTTTCTAAATGGTCTTAAGTGGAACATCGGTAAAACAGTGTCCTTTCTTGCATTTAGTACATGGGTTTAAAGCAGGAAATGTGTTTGTCAGGTAAACTGTAGGTCTCAGTAACTGCATGTATTAAATTGGTGTGAAAAAACTACATTAATCAGTTATCCATCATAGCCTAACCCACGGTAAAAGTGTACGCTACTGATCCCTCTTTTCTTGTGCTATTCACGCCTACCAAACCTGGGCTCTTACATCATTTTGCAAATCTTACAAATTACAAATCTTTTTTGGTTACACTTTTATCACGCCACCAGGACAGACAGGAACGGACCCAAGAGCGTAACATAACCAAAGGACTTTTATTAAGGGATTCGGGAAAACAGGGACTGAGTCAGGGGGCTCAAGACTGGGCAGGCAGAATATAGGGGTAGTGCGTCAGAGACGAGCCAGGTCGAGCAGCCGGGCCAGGAGAGCAGAGCGCTGTCAGGGACGAGCCGGGTCGTGCAACCGGGACAGGAGAGTGGAGCACTGTCAGGAGCGAGCCGGAGTCGAACACCAGGGCAGGAAAGCAGAGCGTAGTCAGGAGTGAGCCGGAGTCGAATAGCCAGGGGGCCGATCTGAGGAGTCGGGAAGGAAACACTGGGGAGCAGGACTCACAGAAACAGACAGGCGGAAAACAGGAACAAAGCTACGATGGACAGATATGCAGAAAACAAGAAGGACGACAGCAAACACGAGTCAGGAATCTATACGCTGGCCTAGGATACACACACCATGGTTAGCAGACGAACTGACAAGGAGGGAGTGAAATGTGAGGGTTTAAATAGTGGGAAAGTGCAGGTAAGAGCGATTAACATGGCAGTGCGAGGATCGCGGGGTGCAGAGTGAATAAGTGAAACTAATAATGTGATTATGGGAAAATTAACAGTGAACAAAGAAAAAACACAGCACTGCCAGAAAGCCCAAAGAAACACCATGACAATTTTTGGTTACACTTTCGTGACATTTTACTGTGTCTCTTAATTAGGTACAGTGTAACAAAGTATGTAACAATATGTAACATTATTTACTTACATTGTACTTTAGGCTTAGTGTGGGGTATGTACAGCCCTATAACATTAAGGCTACAATGTGAAGAGCACAGACTCACTATTGTTGTCACAAAGGGCAAGGACTAGGGACCAGGAAACAGACAGAACAGGAGAACAGACCCAATTGCGTGGCGTGGCCCCAAAAGGCCAGAGTCAGGAATTAACACTGGAACAGGGACAGAGACATAGACAGGGGGCCCAGAACTGGGCAGACAGAACACAATGGTGCTCACTTAAGCACATAGGCCGGGCCGAGTCATATGCTCGGTGCAGCTGGGTAGCGTGGGGATTGAACCCACGACTCAGAGGATTGGAGTCTGGCGTTCTACCACCAAACAAAAGTAAACAAGGCTAAATGAGGTAGTGCAGGTGTGGCTGATAATCAAGGGAACAAGGAGACAAGGCGAACAGGTGAGGCAGATTGACATGGGAACAAGGAGACAAGACGTGCAGGTGAGGCAGATTGACATGGCAGTGCAGGGTGCAGAGAGAATAATTGAAACTAATAAAGTGATCAGGGGGAAATTAACAGAGAACAAAGTAGAAAACACCGCACTGCCAGAAAGCCCCACAGGAATACCATGACAATTGTCCCAGCAACTGTTGAGGGTTTCTCTTCCTCACATGTGGTAGGTGGAAATGCCATGTTACCAATAGGAAGTGAAAGATCTTCCCATTGTCTCATTGATGGATGACTATCTGAACACTGAGAATGAGGAAGCAGAAAGATATAAATTCTTTGATCTTTTGCTAGCAACTCCAACAATATCATATAGTCAGTCTGCGCACTGCAGTAGGCACTGGGTAAAACCCTGGTCGGTAGGTCATTTACTGTGCTGATCAGAGGCACAACTTAGTCAATGCTCAATGGGTATTTCAGGAACTGCGTAACCCTAAATCAAGAGGGAAGCGAACTCTGAGAAGGGAGACTTCTATTCATCTTCATCAGGGACATAAAGACTTTCTGTGGAGAAGGAGAAAAACAACAGGAGAAAACAAGCCTTTTTAAAAACAGAGTAAACAGCTTTTTTTCTGTGCAATTTAGCAGTTTGGATTTTTTTGTAAACAACTATACAGGATTTAAAAGGGATTGTTTTTTGGATGAAAATATGGCTCCTCTTGTGCATAACGTGCCAGACATTGTATATAGTCTGGTATGGCGAGTTGCTGATGTTTTCGTCTTCATTGCTATACTCTACTTGGTTAAATGCTTATTTGAGCTGGATTTTATTTGTTCATGTGAACCTTCCCTAACAATGCTTGAAGTGGCATTTATCGTCTGTCCAGTTGTAATAATATTTCTAATCATTTCCTTGGTGAGGCAAGAGAATCTATGGATAACCAGAAATGAATGCAAAAACAAGGCCATCTATGAAGTCATCACCTTTTTCACTTCCTTAGTGTTCTGGTTTAGTGCTGTCTTCTTAGATGGAAATTGGTGGCTGTGTATAAGTACAAAGCAGGTGCCTGAACATCTGAACATTTCCTGCAAGGACCCACAACAGTTTACCACAGAAGAAAAGAAAGTTCTATCAAAAAAGAAAGGCGAATCACTAGTAAGTACTCATACAAATAACACTTTCATTAAAGTAATTGAGGTAGAAAATTAATTATTTTTGTCTTGTTGTATTATTATTATTATTATTATTATTGGGGGCCAGCAGAAAGTTGTATAGCTATTCTTGGGGTTGAAAACCATTCGGCCGCCACAGGCAATCGCCAGAGGGGAAGTGAGCTCATATCTTAGCAGAGCTTTGATGTATCATAACCGGACTTGATCAAATTACTCTTCTCCGCTTTGTAAGGAATAACAACAAATGTGTTGCAATTTGGCCACTAAGCGCTGCTGTAATTAGGAAAAACGATTTTGGGTCATATCTTGTAATGTGTTTTGATATGAGGCCACATTTTCATGTCTGGTCATAGTTTCGGATGTCCCCACAATGGCCCTTTCACGTTTTTCACATCCACCAATCAAATTCAGCAGCGATGCCACCAAACAGGAAGTAGGTTTATATCTTAGCAACACAACATTGTATTACACAAGAACCCATTCTGACTAAGCACAGTTAATGTGGTGCCATTTGGGCACCAGGGGACACTGTAATAAGCAAAACTGTGTTTTTACCAAGTTGTAGCATTATACGCGGAAGTTGAAACACCCACTGGGAGGAAAAACCCAAAAAGGGCCCAGAAGCCTTTAGCATTCTATTGACTTCCATTCTTTTGAGCTTCACTTTGAAACCAAATAACTTTACATGAGAAGCACTAAGAACCTTGATTTTGGCATTGTTATACACCTGAGGTAAGAAACGTTTATCGGAAATTGTGCTAAAAATGACATTGCAAATTAAGCAACAACTAGTGACTTTCTATTGGACAGGAGGAAATTTACCATACTGGTGGTATAACAAGCCATAGCCATACTCATGCCCGTTTAGTTTTCTGTTGATGTCGTGGAAACATTTTCAGCAACATTTCTCACAAAGGTAGCTTTGGAGGTTGTAATTTTTGTAAAAGGGATTATCTTTATGGATTTTTACCATTCGATGCAAGTGAAAGCCAACGAAAGATGGCTAAGCTAAGCTACACGCTAGCAGGGCATGTACATGTTATGTTCCCTGGACATGCTAGCTGGTAAGATTGCCTGGAACCAAAGTTAGTAGAAGAAGAATCAAGTCCCGAAGTTCAGTGTTAGCCTTCCACTTGGCATGATTGTACTTGATAATGGTCAAAACGTACTCATTAAGAAAATTCACGCATGCCGGCTTATTTGTGATCATTTGAGCATTTACTAGTTAGTTTATCGTCACCAGGCTGGCTCATGAGCTTGCACAGTAGCCTGATGACCAGTTCGAAAAATAGAAAATCTGCCTTCATCCGGTCACATTGAAAACAACGCCATTCCTCTGTGCATTTCTTTTACGGTCTATAGTTTTTACTCATATCTATTACTGTGTTGTGATTTGATATTGCATGAACTATATTATCATGTTTTGTGAATCCTACAAACAGGAAGTGAGCCACCACTGGTCAAGTCATATCCATAGACAGTAGATGAAATGGACTGAGGGATAGCGTCGTTTTGGGAGCGTATCAATGTTCCCCGGGTCCTATGTTCCCCGGGTCCTATGTTCCCCGCTATTTGTATGGGACCGGGGAACATAGGACCCTTTTCTTTAAAAAGGGTCCTATGTTCCCCGGCTGGTATCTGACCGTGGAACAGGACGGGGATGTGCTTGTGCGTGCATATTTCCTGCCTTTTGTCAATTTTGCGCGCAGAAGCATACCTGTCCACAAGGGATGCTTGCGCAATTGTGCATTATTGAGAGGGGCGATTTCCCGAACTTCGGTGTTGAGATGGCGGAGTCAAAGAATGGATGAAAAACATTTTATAGCCTACATTATTTTTTACTTGTATAGTGCTTCTTTACTTTAAAAGTCAACATTCAAGGTTAAAATGTCACTTTCAGCTTTAGCAAGGTTGAGGACAGCGACAGACACAAGCTGCGCTTCACACAGCAAGCGCTGCAACTAGATGCGGCAAGCCTTTTATTGTTGTTAATTGTTTTTTTTTTGTTGTTCAATGGCTACTTTTAAGCGTTGCAATAGGCTCGAATAAAACAAATGCGTTCCCAGACTTGTGTTAGTTGTAGCCATCAACTCTAGTCTAATCTGGAAAGCGCACAGCACAGCAGGTATTTGCGCGTCTTATTGGAGAGGCGTCATGGCGAGCAGATCATTTCTGCTTCGGTTTTGGGAAGTTCTCTTCATTTCCCTATCGTTTTATTAAGAATGAATTATAGATTGCTATACATTTGAATTATGTAGGCTATTGTATGCCCGCGTGATGCAACAGCTGGCTGTGTTTGTTTAGCCGAGTCTGCATGGCTGCAGCCTCAGGATTGTCGTTGTCTTTGAACGTGGCTTGTCATTGTTGATTCTGAATTTACATGAATGTGAATGAGGTGATCTAAGATAGCCATTGGTTGACCTGTCGGAAGGGTGGGTTTCATTTTATTGGAACAAAGAGATCTAAGTATTGGGCTGTAGAGCCAATGTCGGATTACTGACATTGTCAAATCAAATGGGCTTCGGAGAAGCAGTCCCCGTGTGTCGGACCCTTGTCACCAAATTGTCTCCAAATAAAAAAAGCTAAGATCGGTGCCTACATACAACAACAATACATTGTCTGAATAAAATGTAGGCATGTGACGAAACAGTGTCGAACAAACAGAACAACAACAACAAGCAACGCTTATGCGTGGCCACAGTATATTTGGATTGAGCGGGGAACATCGGACCCTTTTTTGGAAAGAGGGTCCGATGTTCCCCGATACCGGGGAACATAGGACCCGGGGAACATAGGACCCGGGGAACATAGGGATGACCCCCGTCGTTTTCACTGGGACTGGATAAAGCCGATTTTTCAGAATTTTCCTTGGTCACGTGTCCACTTCGGTCTACTGCGCAAACTAATGTTGATGTCGAGTAACGTCGGCCAATGAACCTAAATATGATAAATTGACAAGTAGATGCTCAAACACAAATCAGACAATATACCATCATTTTCGTAATGAGTGTTTTTCTACCGTTATGGTTGCATTTTACTGGAGTGGAAGGCTAATACTGTACTTGGGTATTCTACTAACTTTCGTTCCAGGTAGTCTTGCAAGTTACCATGTCAAGGGCACTAGCTAGTTAGTAGGCCTGGGTATCGATCCAGATTTCCTGGATCGATTCAATTTCGATTCACAAGGCCACGATTCGATTCGATCCACGATCCGATTCAATTCGATATCAATCTACTGGTTTGTCCCTTTATTTTGTGCATAGGCATGGGTGAGGTGCGTGTAGCAGGGATGGAAATTAACTTTTTTGTTCACCTGCCACTGTGGCAGGTAGATTCTAAAATCTACCAGCCACTCAACATTTTTACCAGCCACTTTATATATTCAACTGTTCCGCACATTTTAATGCCAAGTTTAACACCCAGGGGCACTTCTAGGCAGACATATATAAGGGGGCAGTCATAAATGTGAAGGGGGCATCATGTACACATCATGCTCCAGCACTTTTTTCTGTGGTGATAGTAACAGTGTTTTGGTGGGCAGTCAAAGTCTAAATTAAAGGTAATTTCCTGCATTCTGGTGCAAAGCTTAATGTTATCCTTCTAAGTGAAAGGACAGCAGAAAGAAAATCCATGCTTTACATAGACACATATATGTTTAAAAAATTAAAAAAATAAACTGTTATTTAGGATATCACTTAAAAATAATGCAATTATGTTGTATGTGATGTTTGTAGGCTAAGGTCTAATTAGGCGCCTGTCACTTTAAATTTCCCCTTATGATCCTAACGTGAAAGAAAGTTATGTTCTAACTTCAAGATGCTAGGGAATCAGAGGGCTAGTGCAGATGTGGATACATTTGATTATATTTTCAATGGAATTAATAAATATTCCAAAACACATTGAGAAGACTCTTTATTAGACTATGCAAGAGATGTGTCTTGCAAGGTGCATTTTTTTCTTTGGGTTCAGTGATGTACGTAAGTTTGCCAACAGGAGCCATCCAGACGTCCTCTTCTGAAATCGGTTTTGTTGGCGCTATTAATAGGTTACGTTAAAATCACAGGTTAGTTTTTGGAATGAACTTGTGCGCATATGGCGTTATCATCAACGTGAGAAGGCAATATACTGATGCATTCCTGTTTGGACAGTTAGGCTATACTCATCATGACTGAGCTTTCATTAGCCTACCTTAAAATGGTGAACAGAAAGTTGCCTACAGTAGATCATATTTAAAATAATCACGCGCGCCTGTGCTGTATGCCAAGAAACGCTCCGTGAGTGTTGCTTATCAATAAATGGTAAACTTATACGCACCTGCGCTGTCTACTAACTGATAGCTACGCTACAGCATGCGTGAGGGAGTGCATTCATAGACTACATCGAACTTGGCTGAATGCATTTGCACATCCGCCACAGTGGCAGGTAAAATGGCAAAATTCACCCGCCAACACTCATATTTACCCGCATTTGGCGGGTGGTTAATTTCCATCCCTGGCGTGTAGGTGCGCGCATTTCCCCCCTCAAGGTTGCTTTTTAAAAATAGTGGCATACGCGGTCTTTAGTGCATGTTATGAATTAATTGTAATAAACTCGGTCATCATCAGCCTATCTGCCCTACCTTTTTTTCTACCCACGAGCCGCTACTGGATCGATCCGCAAATTTTTGAATCGATATCGTATTTTTTCATAGTGAATCGATATCGGATCGTGGATCGATATTTTGGACCCAGCCCTACTAGTTAGCACGTCCATACTGACCTGTAGTGTGTAGCTTAGCTTAGCCATCTTTCTTTGGGCTTCATTTGCATCGAACACTAAAATGCACAAAGATTACAATTCCTATTACAAACAAATACCAATTCTGGTGCTTATTTTGTTGGAAATACAGATGAAAATGTTTCATTGACATGAACAGAAAAGTAAACGAGCATGATTATGGGTATGGCTTGTTATTCAAACAGTATGGTAAATTTCCTCCTGTGCGACAGAAACTCACTAGCCGTCACATGATCTGTGACGTCATTTTTAGCACAATTTCAGATAAACATTTTGTAAAAGACAATGACATAACACATTTCCGATCGAGGGAAATATGTTTTGCAGTGGTGTCCAACAATACCAACATGAAGGCGTGTCGTGCCTGCTATGTGAAGTTATTTTATGTCAAAGTGACGCTAAAATACATTGAAGTCTATGGAATGCTAAAGGCTACCGGGCCCTTTCTGGGTGGGCCCTTTCGCCCATGAGGATTCAACTTCCGCGTCTATTCCTGCCCTCTTGGTCATATCTCATTAATACTTTGACGTATCATAACCAAATTTGGTCTGCGGACTCAGGACCCTGTTCTGACCACTGAGAACCATCTATTTCAAATGCTCTAGCACCACTACTATCTAAGCAATGCTTTGACATATCGTAACCAAACTTGGCATATGGACTCAGGACCCTTTTCTGACCATCACTGTTCAAAACTAATATCTCGACATATTTTAATCAAACTTGGTACATAGACTATGACCCCATCCTTAGCACACATAGGAAACTTTAAGCACTAGGGGCACTATTATTTACTTCCTTATGACCATGTCTCTGACCTAACTACATTCTGTTGCCATGGCAACTTTGCTGCTTAGCTGATTGGCCCCTCATTAGTGCTTTCAGATACATGTATATTTATTATTATTTTTATTGTTATTATTATTAATAGTAGTAGCAGTAGTAGTAGTATAACACTTTTTAATAACCACTCACTGTAAAACATTTATTTTGTTAACTCTTAGTTAATACTTTTTTTTCATTTGTTAATCATTGCTCTTACATTATTTCTCATCAGTAAAGCATTTATAAACTTATCTTCAAATGTTAAAGCAGACAGAGAGGATCATAGTTAGACAGAAAGACAGCAGCCAGACAGATAACAGACAGACAGATGGGCATATATGTTTATAAATTATTTACTAATTAGAAATAGTGTAAGAATAATATACTATTATTCTATATCTTATTACATATTGCATACATATTAATCAAAGTATGTCTAAAGCTACTAAAATAATAATAATAATAATTCTGTTGTTTCTTTTCAGTTTGTGGGATTAATAATAATTACAGTAACATTGCTGGTTTGTTGTGTCGTTACACTGGTTGCTCCATGCTGCAAGAGAAAACGCTGCAATGAGACATGCAGCTTGACCTACTATCAGAACTTCTACCAAGAATCACTACGGGAGGAAACAGAGAAACACCTAAAAGAAAAGCTGATCAAAATAGCTGCAGAGAAAGCTAAAATGTTATGTTCTGAACACCTTGAAATTATCAAAAGGAGCGAAGGGTTAGCACTTGGAGAAGTAGGAAACGACGACAGGGATGTTGTGGACACATGGTGGACAATCTCCTCACCTGATTTTCATACACACGAAGAGACTATCTCTCTGGAGAGGTTACGGTTTAAATGGTATCATGCCACAGAGACCAATAAAATTCTTGAGGAGAAAATTAAGGCTCTTGCTTGTACAGAGGTGGCTGCAAATAAGGACACAAAGCTTCAAAACATAGAAATCCTGCAAAGACACAAGGAGCCAAGGGGGAGCAGAACACCAATGAGTGCCACAGAGGAAGACACCTCTACAGCAGTAGAAAGCCCATCATCAGTAGTAGATATTGAGGCAACTGATCGAACTACATTACACAGGGACTTCAGGATGCGTCGTAGGCCTACACAAAGTTTGTAAAAGTATTAGCCACAGTTTTATTAGTGCCTAACAAGACATACATGAAGCCCAGGAGCTGTCAGGTGGACGACTCCGAGTCACAGCTGACTATATACATACACACACACACACACATACACACACATACAGTAGAAGTCTCTGAGACAGACTAGTGACTGCAACAACTCAAAAATGTCTGAAAAAAATGCATTCTGTGCTTTTCAGATATTTTCAATGTGCTACTTTTGTAAGGTATATGTTAAACTAAACTGCAAGAATTTAAATATGAAGCTTGAATTAAAAAAGAAGCACACTGTGTAAAATGTACAGAGGTGACTGCAAGTAAGGACACAACACTTCAAAACATAGAAATCCACTTAAGGCAAAGAGAGGAGGAGCCATGGAGAAGAAGAACACCAATGAGTGCAGCAGGAGAAGACACTGGTTGGGCGGAATATCTTTACATAACAACACAACCAGGCAAAATAAGTCATTAAGTTAACGTTGACATTGTCTTTTACAACCTACAAAAAACGTATCTGTGCATAGTATTACCATTCATTATAATCACTGTCCGGTCATTGGCAATAGTCTGAATCCCAGACAGCAAACCTTGTCAAAAGGCAGGTTCCTAGCTTTATATGATCATGTGAATTTACTTGTAGTTGCATGCCTTTAGATTACTACACAGCTTCATTGCAGGGAACTGTCACACTGAATAAGGAAATCATGTATTACTTACTTGCTTTTAATATTTATATGTATTTCAGGACTTCTATCTCAGTGTTTTTCTGTTCCAGTACAGGCATCCAAAGCATAACATAGCATTAAAGGCTGTTAATTAATGATGTTAAGAGCATACGTGTTGGCCTGTCTGATGATTTCTCTGCACCATGAACTAATTAAAGTGTGTGTAATTTACACTGTGGGCCAAAAACATGACACAACAACAACATTTTATATGCTTATATCTTGAATTAGAAAAATTATACAGAATACCAAATGAAAACTGCATTGCAACCGGTGTAGTTTAAAGGTTGTCAGCCTGGTATGGGGGCTCTAAACAGTTGCCCATGTTGCCTGTTGGCAATTCTTGCTGTGTAGAAGAATATAAGTCTGCAATAGGACATGACATTTGTGGACTTTTAGCAGTATACTTGGGTAAGTACACAGAAGAACTCAAAATGTTGAGAATATAATGATAATTACTTTTGCTTTATGTGAATTCGGACGTCAACAAAGTCAATGAAAAACACAGGAAAGGAAGGTTTTAGTGAAAGCAAAGGAATTAGTGTTAGCTATGTGTAATTCAAAACCAACACAGCATAAGTGAGTAATGGGCCTTACACAGGTTCTAGGTGCAGGTTCTATTTAGGAGACTGACACCAAAGGGTGATGGCATCCATATGGTGCTAAGCCTGATGCAGATGTCACAGGTGATAACGTTAATATTTCTGTGTGATCATTTTTTATGACATAGCTAACACTGGGCCAGGTGTTAAGTCTTGGTTTCTTTGTAACTTGTTTTTTCCTGGAAGCAGATAAAAATGCTCATAAAATTTTAAGATCCATAATATATTCTGCATTACACTGTAGATACAAGTAATAAGTAAGGATAAGTCACTGTGGTGTAGTTTCTGTTCTATTTCGTTTCTGCTGACCGCCAGGCGGTGCCTTCAGCACTGAATGTTCATCATATGCTCCCATGCAGGTCAAGAATTTTATACCAACAGTCACGTGTGACCGGGTAAGCGTGTATCACAGAAGTTTACTTATGACACGCACCTCCCGGAAACCGGTCTCTTTTTACCTTCTCGTGCTTGAAGCAGGTTTGTTTGGATAGACGTCGCTATTGACGGCCTGTGAATGGAGCTGCGGTTTTCCGCCCTCGGACATTTCCCCAACTCCTGACGGTAAGTTTAAATTCATTTCTTGTGGGTGCTTTCGCCCCTTGTAGTTTTCGTTGTGTCGGATGTCTTGGTGTGTTCGCCTGACGACTACTACTGCTATCTTTTGGCTAACAGCTGACAGCTAGCTCTACCTGGCATTGAGTGTGTTCGCTCATTCTGCCCTTTGCACTACGGTGTACATTTTTGTTATTTGTTGTGTTGTATGTGATTCGGTTTATTGGAGTTTTGTGTTCCTCGCTGCTGGTGGGGCATAGCCTGCCTGCCCCCGTGCTGTTGTTGACTGGGGTTGCCAGTTGCCTCCGTGCCTTTTGGCTTTCTGTTTTTCAACTACTAGCCGTGTCACATCTACCAGTGACTTCGCTCTTTAGGCAGATTATTGGCCATTCGTTTTGCCAATTCTTATTTTCTAACATCGGCGATTGTGTGGGCCTTCCCTGTATCTCTTGGGAGGTCCTTAACGCAGTATTTTGTAATATCTTCTTTCCCCTTCACTCATTATTTTCGGGTATTGGTTGTTTTTCAGCTGTTTTACCCTGGCGACTGTGTACGCCTCCTGTAACGCTTTGTAGTTTTTGTATTATTATTGATTATTGCTTGGATTCCCCCCGTCACTGCGTCGCTTTGGTTTGCGTGGGTGATTACGCCTGTTGCGACCAGTCAGTGGCAGCTTCTGGACTGGCTTTACCGCGCGGGAGTGTCTTCGCTCCTTGCGCGATATTGCCTGCCTGTGCGCTTTCTGTATAACGGTTTTCACGTCCTATTGAGTTATTCACACAGTCGGTGTATTCGCCCCGGGAATTATTACAGGTAGTGGGTGTTTCCGCCCCAACTGTTGTATTATTGTGCAGGAGTGCTTTCGCTTCGCTTGCTATTAATTTTGTTTCTTTCAATAAAAAAAAAAAAGTTGCTGAGTGCTTACGCCCAGACACTGCTGTTTGATTTGCTCACATTGGCCCACCCTGTGTGTGCAAACGATGTTCATGATTTGCATTGACTGTCGGGGCCCCTCTCGAACCAGACGATGGGCACGAGCTCTGTCTAAGTTGCCTCGGCCTTGACCACCTCAGGCAAGGCCTTACAGGACTGGCATGCGCTAATTGCAGCTGCCTGAGCGTGGCCCGCCGCAAGGAGAGGCTGGCCCGTGTGGAGGGTAATGAGTTGCCCTCGGCGCAGGGTGGCACTGTGCCCCCCAAGCCTCTAAAGCGGCGCCGGCCAGAAAAGCGGGTGCCGCCTGGTAAGCCTCCAGCAAAGCTGTCTAAGGTGGACCTGGTTGCACAGAGGGTGGACACCATGGCAGCTGAGTTTGCTGAACTCAAGGCCATCCTATTGGGCCAACAGCAGCCTGCGGCCATGCCCACAGCGGCTTCAGCTGCGGGGGCCACGCCCTCTTCTGATTATGGGGAGCCTCCGGGGCTGTCCCCGGCTGTAACGGGCCCTGAGGAAGATGTCCTCTCTATCAGGGCTTCAGAAAATCTGGCGGTCACGATGAGTGGGCGGGCCAGTCTGAGGCTACTGCTGACGTTGGTGTGGAGCCCCTCTCTAGCCAGAGCTCTCCTAGGGGATCGGTGCGGACCCAGGGCTCAGTGGTGATGCCCACCCTGAAGGTGGCCCTGGCCCGGTTGGGCCTGGATGTGCCTGCGGCGGAAACGGCCCCCCAGAGTGCCTTTTTCCAGCATGCCACCGGCCCGTCGGGGTTCAGCGTGCCTCCGTCTGCCCCGTATGTTGCTGAGTTGCAACGGTGCTGGGCTGATCCTAGACGCTTTGCGCACAGGACCAGCGATGATCGCACTTTGGCGAACATGCGAGATGCCGCTACCTACGGCCTTGGCTCTATGCAGGGTTTGGTTCCCAATACTGTACGACATGCTGGACGGAGAGCCCTGGTGTCTCCTCCAGCGGACGGACCTCCTCTCTCAACTGGAGGGTCGGCTGTGGCATCCAAACCCGGCACGCCTCCAGCTGTGGGTTTGGCCCCTCAGGGGCCGGAACCGCTTCTAGCAGTATGTGATCTGGCGGTCGCTCGGACTATTTCACACTCTCGGGCGCCCTCCATGAATGCGCTATACGAGAATCGGTGGAGGCTCTTTGTTATGTGGTGCAGTGTCCGGGGCTTGGAACCATCGGTCTGCCCCATACCGGCCATCCTTGCTTTCCTACAGTCCCTCTTTGATAGAGGGCTCGCACCTTCCACCATCCGGGTGTACACTGCGGCGATATCGGCAATGCATGCCAAGGTAGACGGCCTTACAGTGCACTGGTGAAACGCTTCCTGAGGGGCACTCAGCGGCTGAGGCCTCTGCGGCGGGGCCTGGCACCTTCGTGGGATCTACCCCTTGTACTGGAGGCATTGAGAAAGGCGCCTTTCGAACCTCTCGGCATGGCGGAGCTTAAGTGGCTGTCTCTTAAGACAGCCTTCCTCCTGGCAATAGCGTCGGCTAAGAGAGTGGGTGAGTTGCACGCCCTCTCAGTCAGCCATGAATGTCTGCAGTGGGGCTCTGGTGACACCGGGGTTACCCTGTGGCCCAACCCCTCGTTTCTTCCAAAGGTTTTACCTTCATCCTATGTTAACCAGCCTCTCAGGCTGGCTGCTTTTGGTTCCTCCGCCCAGGCGGGCGGTGAGGAGCGGACTGATGCACTCCAGTCCGGGCACTCAGATTTTATGTCGCAGCGACTGCCGCATCCCGGCTGTCTGACTGCTTGTTTGTCTGCCACTTGGGACATCGACAGGGACAGGCATTGTCCAAACAGCGGCTGTCCAGATGGATTGTGGACACGGTTTCCTTTGTGTACACGAGCAGTGGCCGTGTTGTACCTCAGGGTGTTCGAGGTCACTCTACTCGGAGTGTGGCAACGTCATGGGCGGCTTTGAGAGGGGTTCCGCTCCCTGACATTTGTGCCACTGCATCTTGGGCTTCGTCTTGTACTTTTGCCCGGTTTTATAGGGTCAATGTGGCGACGGGCGGCTCGTTGGCCACGGCGGCCCTTTCCGGCTCTACGTAGCCATCTGACTGGGTGAGTAGGTCTTCCTCGGGACCTTGTTGGTATTAGTCATCCAGTGCTGAAGGCACCGCCTGGCGGTCAGGAGAAACGAAATAGAACGATGGTTACGTATGTAACCACAGTTCTATGAGTTTCGGATGACCGCCAGGCCTTGGCAGTCACTCGGAATACTTTCGAGAAGATTGCCAAGAGACCGGTTTCCGGGAGGTGCGTGTCATAAGTAAACTTCTGTGATACACGCTTACCCGGTCACACGTGACTTTGTTGGTATAAAATTCTCGACCTGCATGGGAGCATGTGATGAACATTCAGTGCTGAAGGCACCGCCTGGCGGTCATCCGAAACTCATAGAACCGTGGTTACATACGTAACCATCGTTTCTGAATGCAAATGTATTCTGAGAGGCATTTGGCTAAAAAAGAACAAATAATGGTGCTACCATGGGTACTGTTTGATAATGTGGAAATAATGATAATGATAACTGAATAAAAAATTGAAAATAAGGTTGTTTTTAGAATTTCAAGTGGTTTGACTGAAACCCCTCCCCTCAGTGCCAGCCCTCACAAGCTTTTATGCTGGTTCTTCCTCTATTTACACAATAAGAACATGCTGCCATCGCAACCACACACTGGCCTCATTGAGGAGTCCCTATGCCAAACGCTCAATAAATTAACAAGCAGCGATTAGGCCCTTCAGCTAAATCTTATTCTTCAGCTGTTAACTGGCAACTGGCCAACTGTGGGGTGCGTTTCTCTAACGCAAAATTGCTAACTTCTTAGTCATTACCGTTGTTGGTACTTCTGAAGTACCGTTCCAGAGGCTTCAAATTAACCTCCTTGAACTTAAACCTTAACAACGTGTTCTATATCCTTTTACTGCTTTTTCCTTCAAAATACAAATTTGCTCATGCCATCAGTGTTTCATTTTATTTTTCAAGTGAATCACACTGAGGACTGGTAGCATAACCTACCATGTTCTCTTCTTTGTTTCTGTACTGACAATAAGACAATAGGGTTGCAGGAAATAGTTTAAATCAAAACCTACCTCTGTACAAATCAAAGTAAAGTACGAGGGACTGGTTTACTAGGCCAGACGTGCCATAACCCATCACAGAAATGTGTTCCTTAGTGTTTGGCCCAATCATCAGCAAAGTTGACACCAAAAAGTGTCATGGTCAGGACTTTAAGGAACCATTTCCAGCTTCTACAGCCTTACTCATACAACAACATGTCTACAAAGGCGATTTTTCAAGATTCAAGATATATTTTAGTACGTCTCATTATTGGAGAATAAGAGAGTAAAATTCTTTGTGTTTTTTTCTCCTCAGATAAATGAAAGTGTGTGTGTGTGTGTGTGTGTGTGAGAGAGAGAGAGAGAGAGAGAGAGAGAGAGAGAGAGAGAGAGAGAGCCGTCTGAGGTGGTATAGATGCTGCTGGGCTGTGTGACTATCCCAAGTAAGGTCTTCTGAGATGGTGACACCAAGGAACTTGAGGTCTTTCACCCTCTCCACTGTCTGGTAATGGCTTCAAACTGTTGTTTTTTTTTCGCCTGAAGTCCACTATTCCTTCTTTTGTTTTTGCAACATTGAGTAAAAGGTTGTGTTGCGTCCCTCTGCACCCCCACTGGCCTTGCAGTGGCAGTGCAACAGCCTTTGGGTGGTTGATTGGACTTCGTCAGCTGATCAGCTACACCTGTGTCTGTGTGGCTATAAAAGCCCTCGTCAGTCTCTCCCTCTGTCTCTCCTGGAAGCTCTCACCATGCTGTTTATGTGATGTAGTTCGTGTGGGTGCTCATCCCCACAGTTTGGCTTGATTGTAACCTTGGTTATTTATTGTAATTAAAAATTGGTTTATTTTTGTAACCCTCTGTTGTCCATCTCCATTTTATGTTACGGCTTACGAGCCGGGTCGTAACAGTTGTTTCTCTGACACCACTGCATGATGTTGTTGTCATCCTTATATGCTGTTTCGTCATTGTTCGTGATCAGACCGATTATAGTGGTGTCATCAGCAAACTTAATGATGGTGTTTGATTTGTGCATAGCCACACAGTCATGCGTGTACAGGGAGTAGAGGAGAGGGCTTAAAACGCAACCTTGCGGAGCTCCCGTGCTGATGGTCAAGGAGGATGACATGACAGAGCCCATTCTAACTACTTGTTGTCGGCCTGACAGGAAGTCTAGGATCCAGCTACAAAGACCACTATGCACTCCAAGACTTCTTAGCTGGCCGTCAAGTATACTGGGGACGATGGTATTGAAGGCAGAGCTGTAGTCCACGAACAGCATTCTTACATACGTGTCCTTTTTCTGCAGGTGTGACAGGAAGATATGCAGTGCGCTGGTGATGGCATCATCAGTGGATCTGTTCTTTCTGTAGGCAAACTGATGGGGGTCAAATTCAGGTGGAATCATTTCGCATATAATGTTTTTCACAAGCCTTTCAAAACATTTACTGACGATAGGGGTGAGGGCCACAGGGCGCCAGTCATTCAAGTTGGTGATTTTGTTTTTCTTAGGCACTGTAACAATAATGGATGACTTAAAGCTGCTTGGCACAACACACATGGACAGCGAGGAGTTAAAGATGTCTGTAAAAACCCCAGCCAGTTGCTCTGCGCAAACTCTGATTACACGGCCAGGTATCCCATCAGGTCCTGCTGCTTTCCAGATGTTGACTTGTTTGAATGGCATCCTACAGAGAGAAAAAAACAACATACAAAAAACCTGCAGGTTATTTGGTCTTATATTGGGCTGCATAATGCATAAAAACTGCCTTTGATGCATCTACTTTTAATCCCTAGTATCATGGGTATGTATTTCTTATTTTTTTTATGTCAGTCAGATCACACTGAACAAAAACAGTAACCATTAGAAAGCCATCTTAGGCTCCAAGAAAGACTGTGGAAGTTCAGACTTTGAAAGACTTTGTGCGGATGTGCCAGTGCACATCAGGGCATCTTTCTTTTCCTTCCTTCTTTCTTTCTTTCTTTCTTTATATATTTATTTATTTCTAGCACAAGTTCCACTGTCAGGAGCACCCCTGGAACAAGGACTTCACTTGCAGTCTCACTAAAACCTACATCACAGGTATTTGCGGACTAACAGTACCATATGAGGCTCTGCAGACAACCTCAGATACCCTGTAGGTTGTTTAAGGACAGGCAAAGTGCAGTGTCACATGTTGCTATATCAGGTTTCTGTGGTTATAGTCCTCTGTTGAGGGAAGTGAGGGTACCTCACCCAATCACAGTTTCATTTCTTTCTTCCCACTTGTGCGTACTGCAGCTCTATTGATTGCAGTGGTAAAAAAAACTACATAATGGTACCAGTTAAGTGTGTACGTATTACTTGCATGTCAGTTTATCTTAGTACAACAGAACAAAGTATCTGTCTGAATTTCTGAACCATATAAAATGCACAACCACACGACCTTGCCAACACCAGCAGAAGCACAGGTACTACCTACTACAAATTAGAAATAATACAAATTATTGAGGAGGTTAACTGGTGTATTCTGGTGATATAGTGAGCCTTACTGCTTTGTATGGTTTTATGGTCATTCCATATGCGAATAATGGTGTTTGTTACAAAAAGTTAGAGACATAAAAGCAAGACAGGTTTTATTTGCTAATTTATGTGTTATCACATCTTTTATCAGCAGGGAGATATTATATCTATAGGCCTAATAGTGTTCCAAATAAACAGTTTGGTAATACTTGGTAATCATTAGGCTACCTATTTTCAACATTATTAAAATATGTATAATTACTATTACTATTACTGTGCTGGTGTTTGTTTTAAAACTATGGGCCCTATTTTGCCGCGGCGCATTGTGCATTCGCGACATGCACATGCTGTCATTGCTATTCTGTGCCAGCATATCGTTCATTTTTTCAGGCAAAAAATCACGTTGTCTATGGCGGATGACATTGCGCCGTGACGGGCGTGTCAGCGAAAAGAAGAGGTGTGGTCTGGCGCAAAGTGCACCAGATGCTATTATGAGGACGCAAAACCATATCGTTGTTTGACCAGCGTAAACCATGGTTTTTCGTCAGTCATCAGTCGCGCTATTTTAGGGGCGCACAACGCTTTGAACCCCGATGCACCTGCTGCTGAGCCAGAGAGGCGAGCTGAACTGGCAGAAAAGTTGCAACATGTATAGCCTGTATAGCCATGTATTTTTATGTTTTAGTAAGCAAACAGGCACAAATAATAAGAGTAGGCTATAGCAATGTTTTGCAGTTTATAGCAATGTTCTGCAGTTTATTTACGATTTCTTTTGTCGTTTTAAATAAACAGCGTGGCACGTTGTAAGAAATGAAATGGACAAATCAACAAAAAGAAAACTTGATGGACCTCCACCTTCCGTTTATTTTTGATGTTTCCTTTGAGTTTAAAGCTTTTGTTTCCCCGTCTTCTAACGTTGTGTACCGCTTTCGGCACTGTTCGAAAGTTCTCTTCTTGCCAAAGGAGGACACAATTACTGAAGATATTTCCTCCCATACGTCTTTGACCCACGGAGGTTTGGGGGGATTCTTTCCATCCCCGAATATTAACTGCCCACGCGCTTTTACTTCACGCACGAGCAGATCGGTCTCCTCCACCGAAAAGCTCCTCCCGTCCGGGTAAATCCGCCATCGTAATAGCAACAGGCCATGGACAATGCGCCCGCTGGCTCTTAAAGGGAATGAGAGTATAAATTCTCATTGGTTAATTGTATGTTACGCCTAAAACACACCCATGACTAATAAAGTAATTTAAGACCAACCCTTTTGAACAATGCGCCTGGCGCAATGTTCACCTTTCCCGCTGTCAAAATACCAAATTGTGCCGGGAACGCCCCCAAAGCAACTTGCGCGACAGACTTTAGACAATGCGCATATGATCGTGAAAATAGAGCCCTCAATCTCTTAAACCATCAAACCACCAAATGTGTGACATTTGTCACATGCAGACATAAATTCTCAGTGTTTGGAGTTTTCAATTGGACTTCCCCAATTATATTGCTGACACAGTACACGGTTGCCATCTAACATAATACTTTCCCACGACGGGACATATCTGAGCAAATGTCAGATGAACCAGACTATGTGCCACTTCACTTTTTCAGCTATGTTCCAGTGAATGGCATGAAACACTAACAGCAGCACTGCAGCCAAGTAAAAATAACTTTTTGGTACAGGTTCACTTAGCAAGCAAACAGACACAGCAGGTTCTTTCTTTAAGCTCAAAGCCATTTGAAAGAAGCCCAAAAATAAGGAGCTTATAATATATCATTATATAAATAAATTCACTAGGGTAAAATCAAAAACAACACTTGACACTAATCTTACTGAAAACAATATGTTTTGCAATTAAATAAATGGCTGAGTATGTGTCAGAATGCCTGAATTTGGCATTGTATTTAACAATGTGGAGGCATCTGAAGGTATTAATGTGTTATATTTATCTTAAATAATAAATATACTTGTGCAGTAAAAATACATCTTGCTTCTACAGAACAACCCTATACATCAGACAATACATCATAGCCAAAGATTATTTGTATACTCTAAGAAATTATTTTCTTAGTGAGGTGCAGTGTGCTTGTGGTCATTATCTTGTGGAAAGATGGGATCCCAAGCTCAGTTGTTTTAAAACGTTTTTCAAATTCTTTCTTTATTATGCATAATTTAATTTCCAGACAATATGTAATTCATTTCATAATTTCATTTCCAGACATATGTTCAGACAATATGTCAGAGTGTACAAATAATTTATCCCATTTTACATACATGGTTACACTGTACAATAATGACCATTCAAATAAAGCCATCACCTAATATGTCATATAGCAAACCAGTAAATAAATGACAGCCTTTACATTAACAAGAACACAACACTATACCAGACACAAAAAGTGAGACAGCTGCACTATTATCTTCCATAGGTTTCTTACCAGCACCTGCTATGATGACATTTCAAGGATGTAACATTGTCATGTCAATACAGTTGGAAATTTGTGTTTTTAATGTCGCATGCCGTCTTTATTTTACTGTCCCCGACTCCCCGGTAAAGTATACCTTCATCATGAATTTTGCAACAATGTGTAATATTATGTAGTTGTACTGTACCATAGGGTTAGGCTTAGGATTAGGGTTTGTGTTAGAGTGTACAGTGTAAGTATCTAATATTACATGTCTTTACATTTAGAACAGAAAATAAAATGTCATTGTCTTTTCTAAGAACAATATGAAAAGAAGGAGCGACGTCCTTTTGTCCTCATTTGTTCTTTTACTTCATCAGCAATTTCTTCAGAAAGCCGCTACTCAGTCTCCTCCTCGTGTTGCAGGTCATAAAGATACTTTCTGTATGACTTGCATCGACATGACCCTCCGATTCATATTAATAACATTGCCAGAATTATTCCTAAGCCTATAAGACTGTAGAGAGTGACACTTTTTTAGTATCCTGAATACTTCATCAGTCAATAGATACAAGTATAGTAGTTTTTAATGATCATGAATAATAACTGACAACGTTAAATGTGTATTAATAGCACAATGGTTTTCCTGGTTGTAATAAATAGCAGTGTCTTACTAATTGAACATTAGTTTAATGCAGGTAGAACATGAGATAAGAAAAAGCGGAAACTCCTGCCACATATTTGTTGCAGCGAATTCACTGTAACTATGCTAATTAGTGAAATCACCTACGCTAGGAGCACAGGCAGAACGAATATATGGCAGGATTTTTACTTTCGTGAGCCATTTTGTCCACCTCTGAAGAGAAGATAGCCTTTGGGGATAAGGGGCTTGGGTGGAGGGGTTATATGTGGGGTATCCTAAATGATTGAGGAAATGTAATCCTTTATAGCACGGGTTGGTTAAATTTCCCATTTTGACAAGTTTGTTGCTTTGCATTGTGGCTGCATTGCTACCTCCAACTGTACCATAAACTTTCTCATATATGACCACCAAGAAAAAGTGCTCTGTTTTTTTATCCTGATTGTCAGTGCTCTCACTGGGCACCAAACCTCTGACTCTGGCTCCACCCACAGGATGGAGAGGTCATCTGTAAAGATAAGCAAGTAGTTAAACGTTCGCGTTACCAGAAGTGTACAGAGAGGGTGGTAAGCTCTCCAATCTTCTGTCAAATCTCAGAACGGCTGATAGATCCCACAAAAGGATGGTAATGCAACAAGGTGGATGTAGGTGCCTTGTCCCTTTCAGAATGGAGGCTATGTAACCCAAGAATGGCTTCCCATTGTCGTGCCATTCCATTCCATTCCTGGAACATCAGGAACATGGCAATGAGTGCAAATGCACCTGCAGTTGACGATGATGCTAACTCCCTCAGGATTGGGATGGGCAGGAGGTCATGGTTATGAGGTGCCATGTGGGCTGGATGAGTAGACCTTCCTGAATGTTAACCAAGACGGACTTACATGGCTTTTTTGTGATCTACTGGAGTTGCTGCAAACCTTTACAACACAGAAGATGCACCTCAATGATGCAAAGCCACAAACAGTTCTGCATCTAAATGGTGTGATCCACACGTAAAATCCAGGGATTTGATGGTGAGTCTTAAAGTCTAGAAAAGTGCCAACCTAAATACATCCAAGAAGAAGAAACACATGTTAATCACATGCTTCCAGTTCAGTTAATGAAAGAGATCCTCAGAGGACTGATACTGTGCACCATATTATGCATAAAATGTCCATTTAGCGAGTTAATCCAAAAGAAGTTACATTAATGTAAGTTTCATTTTATATACCTGTCTGCTGAAGGCAGCAAAAATGGTACTCGAGGTGTAACTGTTGCTCTGTTCACTCTCCATGTATTAAGTTTTTACTCCCCATAGACATCCAATGGAGAGACGTGAAGCCTACTTAAAGGTATAGGCCTACATTCTGTTGGGTATCCACCCATATGAATACTGCATTGCATCTGACTTTTATGCCTATCTATTTATTTATTCATTACATTCAAGTGAAACATTCTTGGTGCAATTCCACCCTCATGTACAATACACTCCCATCTCTCCTCTCTGCCTTCTTTTTTAAACCTGTTTATAATTCCTCTGAATCGAAATGTATTCTGTCTTAATGTCTTTTATCTTGTCCACATCTTCTTACCAGTCTTAGCATTACTATGTTGTAAGTAATTAAGATTAACTGTGCTAAGAGAAAGTCTGGATTGTTTTCATAGTATTACCAACTTCTTTTAAAACAATTAAATATTCTGTCCTTTGTAACATTTTCCATGTATGTTCTGCAGTGTTACCAGGGTAGACATGGCATGACATTGGCTGCATTTATATAGCACTTTCATATACTCAGTAGAGTACCCAAAGCGCTTTACAGACAAAGCCTCACATTCCGCACAGATTCCACCCTTGATTCAAGACTGTCATTTATGCGTGATGAGAAAGACAAAATATTGGGTTGAGCAAGCCCAAAAGTGCGCGTTCTTGTACTTCTACAAATTTATATATGATAATTTGCCTCTGGTGGCGTTATCCTCAACACAGCCCTCAGAAATGCGTACGGAGAAAAGCGCTCAGGATGGGAGGAAAACTGCACTTCACCCAAAAGCTTAAAAGAGATGCCCAGACCTGGACTTGCCCCATGCATAAATTACAGACTTACTTTATAAGTATTTTAACCATACGCACATTCTTACTTGATCTACACTATCATATGACTACGGGTTGGACTACGGCAGAAAAAATGTTTTTGTAACTGGGCACTGGTTGTGTTTTTCAGATGGTAAAATTAACAATTAAAAAATTAACAATTCAATACATTTAAAATGATTAGTGCACAGCACATTCTATAGTGTTAAATCAACCCTGAGAGTCAGTTTTAACAATATGCCAGTGTTTATTTTGTCCCAATCTTTGTAGTGTTAATTTAACACTCCTCCCTCACATATTTAACTCCTTTACAGTTGAATCAACTTTTGCAGTGTATTTTCAACTCTTAATTTTACACTTACACTCTTGAATTAACACTTTTGCTAAACACTGGGAAATTTTGCTGTGTGGAAATTCTGTCCAACACACACGACAGGCACATGAAAATGCTATTCCACAAATTCTTGGCTTTGTCATATGTCCTATAAAATCACTGTTGAAGGGGAGACTGCCTGGCAAGTTTCACTACTGGAATGGTAAACTGGTAAACGGCCACTTCAAGAACAAGTCTTTGTAATGTGATATTGAACAAGGAGAATTTTTTCAAGGCCATCTTACATTGATAAACTCCAGAGAAATATGTATAGAAAGTAGTCGAAGAGTTTAATAGATTCCAAAAAAGGGTGGAGACATTCCTTACTTGTCTTTACTTGTGTGAGTCAACTTTAAAAAAAAACACTACACTTGGGTATTTTTTTGCAACAACCATCTTTTTATTGTCTGTAGTTGTCTTGTTTTGCTGTAAATTATACAATTAAAATCTGAAAACAAATGTCTACTGGGGGCAGGCTGACCATAGGGAGGTTTGAGAAGAATCACAAATGGCCGGTGGTCTGAATGTTTTTTACCCCATAAAACTCAGCCGCGGTTAAGCACAGCATACTGTCCCACCTCGTCAGCACAAACAAGTGTTTTAGATGTCTGGGAAATAGCTGGAGGGCTTTAATACACTGCATTCAATTTAGACTGTTTTATTTTGATCTTCCATGTCTCAGAGACATCTGGCAGATCAACAAACACCCTTTAGGATATGCTACATTTTGAAGACATCCAGATTTTTGAACACATCACCAAGACAGACGTTAATTTGCTTACTGAAGTCCATTTAAAATAAAAAACATATACTGCATTAATAGATAGAAGTAATACAAAACACATATTTGTTAAGAAAAGAATGAAGTCTGTGCAGCCCCCTCTCCAATCTCCCCATGATTCCCCCCTTTCCATCTCCACGTGGTGTTTTATGTTCCGTTTGATAAACCTCAAGCAGCCACAAATGGAATGTATAATTGGAAGGTTGATACACAACTGTGTTCGGCCAATACCAAATGTAGTCGGTGTGCATTATTTAGCAATCATTTCTACTTAACAATACTAGCATCTACTGTAGAAATACTGTAACTAAGCATTTCCTAACAACATGGCAACGCCTGGAAGAAGAAGCCGAAGCAGCAACATGGAGCTGGTGGTGGTACTCCTATCCAGAAGGAGGGTGAGGGTGAGGGTGTGTGTGTGTGTGTGTGTAAAAGTGTATGTGCGTGTGTGAGTAGTGGTGGTGGGGTGTGGGAAGAGGGGAGAGAGTGTGTGTGTGTGTGTGTGTGTGTGTCTAACAGGCCATTATGAGTGTGTTTCTCTGCAGCAGGGGGATGAGGGGGGAGAGGGGGTGTGGGCGGTCGAAGCCCAGGAGCTGCCGGGTGGACGACTCCCAGTCACGGCCGAACTCCAGCCGACTGCACACACATGGGTACTGCCTGTCCGCCCAGCACACCCAGTCCACTGCTCGCTTCAACGCCTCCCACTCTGGAGAGCTATAGCACACACACGCACACACACACACACACACGCATGCACACACACGCACACACGCATGCACGTACGCACACATACATAGAAATATACAGAATATATATACAGAAATGGCATATCAGACACTTGACATATTGAATTTTATGATCAAAAATTTGATTTTTTATTACTAATAGGCACACACAAACAAACACTAAGCCAGCAGCCAATCATACACACACACGCAGACAGACACACACACACACACACACACACACACACGCACCTGTGCTCAGGAGGTTCTCTGAGGCGGAACAGTGACTGCAGCAGCTCCCCCTTGACCAGCTTCTTCACGCGCACCAGCTGCAGGACCAGCAGAGTGGACACCAGCCTCAGGATGTCAGCGTGGGCCTTCGGTCCTGATACACACACACACACACATACACACACACACACACACACACACACACACACACACACAAACACACACCCATGCGCACACATTAAAATACACAAGAAAAAAGACCAACAAAGCAAAACAAAAGGAAAACATCTCAAATCTAATAATTGTTGGCTTACTACTTCCTTTCTCCAGAAAAACATCACTACAAATTACTATTTTCTCTGCCAATGGACAGATGTGTGTAACTCATTTGTTCTTACCCAGAGATGAGATGCCCTTTTCTTTTAGAAAAACGTTGGCAAAGAATTTTAAATCCACATGGAGGAGCAAACCCACTTCCTCAGTGCACTCCCAGTATCCTTCCTGATGACGCAGTAAGAACATTAACTTGACTGTGGACATTTGAAATGTGTAGACAGACACCAGCCAATGTCACGGACACCAGAAAAAAACTGGACCACAATTTTAAATCATGCAAATTAAAGCTTACTTCTTCTTCCCAGTGATATCATGGTTTATAAGCATGAAAGCAAAGGGATGACCACTACAAACACTACAGAATAAAACTACCCCTGAAACAGGGGCGATTTTAGCATCTGGTCTTTAGGGGTGCCCGGCCCCCAGTGCTTATCACACAACACTGTTATTATATATAATATGTTATTCATTTTGCACTGAGCCAGGGGGTGCCGAGCAGTTTCACGGGGGTGCCTTGGCACCCCTAAAAATGGTCTAGATTCGCCCCTGCCCTGAAATAAAAGTCGCCCATTGCTTTTGGCTTCATAACCTGATATTTTTTCCTAGAAAATGATGTTTCTAATAAAATTTAAAATATAGTGTAAAGGTATACGTTTTGTTGCTTATGTTTCCAGTTATGAAAGTGGTTTTATTGTTCAACAGGTTCTGTTATTTAAAGCACATATGCTCAGAAACTAATGGATCAGGAGGAAAGAGCAAGTTGTCTTACTGAGCTCTGCAGACATGCCAGTTGCTCCCATGTAGCTGTTGATGTTGCTACGTCCTGTAACCTCACAGCCTCCCTGGAATGGGAGAACTCATCAGAACTTTGGCAGACATCCGCAGCACACAACATGCGGTCACACACTCCACCAAGCTTCGGCATGTGCTCTCCAACAAGTCTATGTTAGTAATGATAATTATTGCTGTGTACACGTTGGGGGAATGCAATTATAGCTATGCACACTGCTGGAAAAATACAATTCTCTGATGATACTGTATAGATCTTTGTGCATCAATTTACCTCGACTCAGACTGGATCATGCAGCTGGGCTGAAGAGATGAAGTTGCTGAACGTTTGGTCATGTCAGAGTAAAGCAAATTATCATCATCAAAAACAACAACAGTGGGATGGTCGTGATCAGACAGAGCATCTGATGGTGGAGACAGAGGGGCACATATCCCAGACTCCACCTCTTCTGCCACTAGAATCTCAGAATCCATGACTGACAATTTTCGGGCAGAGCATTTTTTTTTTGCTTTTCTGAATTTAGGGGCACAATAATAAAAATGAGAAGGAGCTGAGAATACACCAGAGGTAGTGGACAGCATGTCGGACTCAGAAATGAGTGATTCAATGGCAGAGAGAGGGGACTGGGGAGGAGGAATATGAGGAGGAGGAGGAGGAGGAGGAGGAGGAGGAGGAGAAAGAATATGAGGAGGAGGAAGCGGCTGGTCTGCATTTACATTACTCTCATAGAAGGAACGGTACGTTTTGCCTGACTTCATGGTATCAACTCCTATGGGATGGGGAAGTGACCTAGAGGTAGAATGAAAAGCGGTGCCCCCCAAAACTGCACTGATTGCAGAACCAAAGCTAAGGCCATGGTCGATAGGAGGCGGAGCTGCTGCAGCAGAGATGTGGGACAAAGCAGAGGCAAGACCCTTGTCTAGTGACAAATCTAGTGGTAAAATATCCCTGCTACTTCCTCCAAACCTTGGCATTGAGCCATAGATAATGGGGCTTAATGGGCCTAGAGGGGCAGGGGGACAAGCAGGGGGAGGGGGGCAAGCAGGGGCAGATATGACAGTAGGAGGAGGCATGCAACCAAGGAGCTGAAGTTCGAAAGGGTCAGGGGACGGAGAGTGCCTCATGGCAACAGCCTCACCGATAACGGGTGAATGGAAGCGCCGAGACAATGTACGGAAAGGTGCAGAGGTGGAGTCAGGAACAGGGGCTCGAGCAGGAGCCCTACCCATGTATGACAAACAACGGAAGGCAGAAGGAGTAACAGGGGAACCAAAGACAGAGGGCACACGAAAGGGCTCTGAGGCAGGAGGGGAAGGGGGAGCAGATCCATCATGGCTCAGAGCAGGTGAATCCACATCACTACAGGCACGTTTGGCAGTGTGCAGGACAGGAGCAGAGTCGAAGGCAAAGCCCTGGACAAGTGGAGCATCCATCTTGTGCTGAAAAACAAGAAAGTGGGTATTTACAGCCTTTTGAGACTGTCTATATACTAATTACTCAATTTCTTAAAAAAACTATAGACATTGTGAGCAGAGGAGAGGTCTGGACAAGAGTTTACACTTTAACCTACAAATTACACTGTACAGAGCAATGACAAACACCAATTGCTCAGATTGATAGAAAATAGGGTGAATTCGTTAACGGACACTCCAAGTATTTAGAGCACACTGTGTTACTTTCAAACCAAATTCTCAAATGGTCTTGGAACTGTCATTATTTCAGTCTAACATTTCAAGAGCGTTCAGAGCGTACTCCGGAACTAACTAAAGTCACTGACTAAAGTGGAATAAAATCTGGATAAAAATGGGAGGAAATGTGTTTGCAGTCTTGGGACATTTTCTTGACATAACAGCCTGTCTTTGAGCCCTTGCTGAAGGGACCATAAATGAGGGGGACATGAGGGGTCCGAGGGCACCACTGATATACACCACTTGCACACATGCTGCCCGACCACCAGGGGATATGTCAATATGTTCATTTACCCCCCTGCAACACCTACCTCAGTGTCACCATCAGTAGTATCCTCAGCATCCTCTTCCATAGGCATACATGCATACTGTCAATTAAAAAAGAGACGCTGTTATTTAGACTCCTTTTCAAACATTTTGTATTTTCTAAAGGAAATAAATGAAGCAAAGTGCTCCACACATAGTACACAACAGCAGAAATAGATGTTATGTTTTCAAGTCTGGGTAAAAATAGGAGGAAATGTGTTTGCAGGGGATATGTCAATATGTCCATTTACTCTCCTGCAACACCTACCGTGTCATCATCAGATAGATCCTGTAAATTTAAAAAAAACAAAAAAGTTGTTATTTAGACTCATTTTGTTTTTCAAACTAAGTATTTTCTAAAGGAAATAAATGCAGGAGCCTGCTGCAGACATTCACAACAGTACAAATAGATGTTATGTTTTCAAGTCTTAAAACACTTAATATACAGTATATTATCATCACAATATTTATTATTGCCAACTTAAAAAATATATACGTTTTAACAGTTGCCAAATCTTATCTGAATTAAAAGTAAGTAAGGGTAACGGTCACTGAGGTGGGGGCAATAAACTCCAGAAATGTATATAACCTACAATGTCCTTCATATTTACAATAACGTACTTATAAACTACCGAAATAACTGATGACTTTTTCCTAACCACTATTAAAGAATACTAAATTAGAGCATTGAATAGACTGTTATTCAACTGTTAATTAGGCTGCTACAGTTGTTGTGGTTACGTGTTTAAGCTCATTGATATGGAGCAGCCCTTCAGCTTTTCTCTTGAGATCTATGTCAGAGGTAGCCTGTTCCTTAAAAGTGATGCTGACCTCTTTAGAAAAGAGAATTCCATCGCTAAGGGGGATGTATAATAAACCATTTATAACAATCATATTACACATCTAATTTAAAAAATGTGCCATCAGCCACAATCCTGTACACCACTGTACAGACTGTTTATTACATTCTGTATTATAAATCAATAAGGTGGTACAATAGCAAATTACATTCAATTCCTGTATTAACCACCCAATGAAAATTAATTCTACTGTCTACTATAAGCTTTATTCGCTCTTCCATAGACTAAAGTACAATAGTTATACTACTGTAACTTTGCATTGGCAGTTTTTGGCCATGGTTGCACTGTTTAACTTGCACTGTCAGGATGTGTCAAGATAGCCCCTGTAAAAATGTTAAACAAGGTAACATAATAACATAATAAACAAGATTGGTGAGCAAGTTGGCTGATGCTATGTGTAGAGGCACTGTGAATGTCATGCCATATCTTAGCTAATGCAGTGTAGTTATTGGGCAAGATTTGTTACAGTTTTGACAGGTTGAACTATGGATTGAAGTGCTATGGCTTAGCGCCTTTGTTTATACGGCAGGAATTATAAGTTGTAGGACAACATGTAGACTGGTAAGCTGTGATGCTAAATTTTAAAGTTTTCTCCTGCCTCGCATGAGCTTGAACTCTGCACACCTTTAAGTGCATGTTTTTAACACAAACCAATTTAAATATATTTGCATTCATGTTTGGGTTTAGCTCCTCAGCACCCATGTGTCCACTAGTATTCAAGTAAGGTGACCTGTAGTCTCATCAGAGATGTATGGTGTCTTGGTTAAAAAAAAAAAAAAACATCTGGCATAAAACAGTGTTCGCTCTTGTGCGTACTGCCCAATCCTGCCTGACCCCCAGCTAAGAAATACATTATGATAAGGGTGAGGAGTATTTTAAGACTGATTTTGTCGAAGGTAAAATAATGGCAGCACTTAATAATCAAACCTGTGACCCGCTGCAATCTCAAAGCATAATACTCTACGACTGGACCACTGATATATTTAATAACTGAACCACATAATTAAGATCACATAACATAATTACTTTACCATAATGGAACTATAATTATTTCCTTTGACCCTTTGACTGCTCAAACTTCATCAATGTGTTCTTAAGTGAATATACCATTAAGTCCACAAGGCGTTTCCCTCTCTTCAACATACAGAACTCATTGCTGAACATCTCTGCTGTTTCCCATTCTTGTGAGGGTGGTGAAGGAATCTGAATAATAATAAGGATATTGTACATAACATTTTTAATGTTACATTTTAATCATACATTTCTTTATTATCATTTTATATTCCTAAGTTATTTTGTACTCTTGTAACTCTCACTATCCAAATATCTGGCCATATCTGTGTCTGCCTCCAGAGTTGAGGTGTTATGTGTGTATTGTGAGCTTGATTGTCTGTCCCATTCATTCGCCCGTCTCAAGACGTGCCACATCCATGTTTCACACTTGGAAGGAACCCCTCATTCCCGCCAAATTGTAACAAAGAGCCTTTGCCATACTTGTGTAATACATATTAATTTAGGGTGCGTCTAAGGGGTTACTCTCCCTGTTGACCTGTTATTTAGTGTTGTGTACATCTCAGTTAGAGATACGGCTGATCACACCTGAAATTTGTTTCTCTCCATTGGTTCACCAATGTAAAATAAAAACTTGTTCCTGATTCTCCAACCACCAGGCTGACTAAGTCTTCAGAGTCATCTGTAGTAAAAAAAATACTATCAGTGAATACATATACTCTATGTATTCACTGATAGTAATTTTGTACTACAGATGACTCTGTCATAGACCATCCCTCAGCAAACACAATGGAAATGGGCAACACACCAGCAACATCTACATCAACACAACATCCTACATGTTATTTCATCAAATGGTTCTCTGTTGTCAGAGCACTACACAGTAGAAGGACTGCATTAGTGCACATACCTGACACACCACCATGACAAACACCCACATCCATTACAAGGTAATAATGGATTTGACAATGGGCTATATAACTATTTATTGCCAGGTTAAATAGAACGCTGTTTTCTGATTGGCTGGAACTCCCTTGGCTTCAGCTGTATTTGGCGTTCTGTTGTGCTGTGTTGGTCATTTCAATGGAGACATTCTATTCTACAGTTGTAGTTACAGTAGTTAATAGTATTTAGCAAATGCCAGTTCTACTTCATATGCACAAAAGGTAGCCTGAAGGATCGGACTCTCACTCAGTTTTACTTCAGGCGAATAGTGTGGGATTTCATAAGTACACATTTTAAAAGTCAAAATCTGATATTATATTGATTCTTTGTACACAAAGTAAAATATTTCAAGCCTTTGGTTGCTTTAATTTTGATTATTACTGATAAAGGCAAATGAAAACCCAAAGTACCCCAAATTGTAATATATTACATTATACCAATAAAAACAATAACTTTTAAATACAGAATTGTTCCGTGTTCTGGAATTAAGTCCATGCCTTCAGAATAAAATTCAACCTCTGCATTTAACCCATCACATGTGTGAACAGGGGCAGCCAAGAAAACAGTGTGCGGGGACCAGTGTGTAGAGACGGTGCCATGGTCAGGGCATCTCAGTCACAAAGTTGGATGGAGGAGAGCACATTCCGCCCCCCCCTCCCCCCACCAATGTGGAAAATTTAATCTGTGACTCTTTGGCAGCAAGTCCGACTCCTTACCCACTAGCCCATGACTGCCTAATGGCCAATCCACAATATTGTAATTCATTGAGATGCACCGGTAACTCAAGGCACACATACACAGAGACACACAAACACGAATGAACGCACAAACACGAATGAACACACACACACACACACACACACACGGACATTCTGAGACCCACCTCACTTTCATCTTTCCAGCCCACCTCACTTTCATCTTTCCAGCCCATGTAAGGTAGCAGATCCACATCCTCTTCTGCAATCAATTTGGGGATGTCAGTGAACCCTTTTTCAGGCTTCTCAGTATCCTTGAGTAAAATAATGAAGTTAAAGACTTAATAATTTATTTATTTATCAACAACAAATATTGGCTGCACCTAATAATGAAACCTGCGACCCACTGCAATCTCAAGGGTTACACGTTTTCTTAATTGTTAAAGCATTAAAACCTATTGGCTGAACAACTTTCTCAATTGCTTGAATTCTTTTACAGAAGTGCTCACTCTTTTGTCAATACCTTAAACCATTTGAACATGCCTCTTACCTTTTTATCACAAATGAAGCACAAATGCCATAAGTTAAAGGAAAACGTTGGTGTAAATTACTTCATAACCCTGTTGTTCAAGGTTACATTAACTTACCCTAGAGACTCACTTTCAGTTTCATTTCCCTATGCCCCATTCAGTAAATATTCATTACTGAATGGGGCTCATTATTCAGTCTACGTTGCATGGATTTTTCTTGTTCTTTCTCCTACCATCGGCACTCTGTAACCTTGAACAACAGGGCTATGGATTGACTCACCCCGAAGTTCTCCTTTCAGCACAATGAGTCAAAATTAATTTTACTTCATTTCAAAATAGCTGACACCCCCAATATAAGCCAATTGGGAGTGCAACCAAGTTTTTGAAGGTTGCAACTTGAAAGTGGATACCAGTCAGAGACAAAGAGGACAGAGAGTCCAAATGCGAGGAGGGTGGCAAGGAAGAGGAAGAGTGGTCATTTCTAACCAAATCAGATCGACCATGACAGATCATGTTCTCATCCACGAGTTGACGGAAAGGGAGACAGGATTGAGAGTTCAACCCAATCTGTGTCATTTTTTAGAGGCCATGAAATTGGCCTGTGGTGACCTAGGCGACAAATACTATCAAGAATGGGTACGATGCACTAGGGGATTCTTTCCCCATTGCCTGGCAAGGGACATCATTGTTTGGTATGGATGAGGTGCTGTGGCCTGACCCAGCCCAAAGGCATGTTAAAGCCCAGTGATCTCTTGTTTGAAGCACTTGTAGTTTTCATTTTTACTGCATTCCCAAAATGTATTTTTGTTTGAAGTATTTTAACAAGTAAGCTAATACTACTAGTGTCATAAAAATAAATTATGCTATTGTATGTATCTATTGTATTGTGCTTTTCATTTTTTTAGTGTAGTGTTCACTAACTGCTTCATTGATTTCATTTTGACGCATAGAGTGTGGTTCTGAGCACATGTAAAAATGTTTTAAAACAGTAGTGTGCTTTTGCAACACGAGTCAGGAGTTTTGGGAAAGGCATGTGAACAACTGGAGTTTGTGTTTACAGTTTTGAGAAAGTTACAATTATTTTATTTCTCCCCTTGACTGCCTCCTGCTTAATATCTCAGAAGTAAACATACCCTTTCCTCGATGGCCACAAAGCTGGTGAACTGGGAGAGGATGGAGAACTCTTTGCTGAGGTCAATGATGAAGGACTTCATCTCTGCTTTCTTCCCCTGTAAATGTGAATACATAGACCATCCCTCAGCAGACACAATAGAAATCACAACACCACAGCAACATATTATTTCAGCAAAATATTTGCTGTTGTCAGAGCACTACACACTATAAGGACTGCATTAGTGCACATACCTGACACACCACCATGACAAACACAAGGTAATAATGGATTTAACACTTGGCTATATAATTATTATGGCCCAAACAAATAGAATGCTGTTTTCTGATTGGCTGGCAAGGCATGCATTAGTTCCCAAACCAAACACAAGGTAATAATGGATGTAACACTAGGCAATATAACTGCTGTATTCGACTAATGATTTGTTGTCTTGTGATAGTATAGTATTATTAACTATATGGGTATAGTGATAGTACTGACAGTTAATAGTAGTAGATGCTTTTCCCCAAAGTGATTCTACTTTATATGCAGAAAAGGCAGCCTGAAAGATCTCAAGTTTTAGTGAATGCAAAGAATCTGAATTGAACCTTCCTTCAACTAATCTCTAGCATTTTGTCATGATGTATGTCATGCCTTACTGCAGAGTATACACACACACGCACACAAACACACACACACACACAAACACACACACACATAGGAACACTTCTGTACCTCATGTTCAGCTTCATCCATGTGGAGAATGCCATCCTCATAGTCCCTTATGACTGCTCTTGCTGTGAGTTTGTGAAGGAACTAGACACCAACAAACATATACAGAAAAAGCAGAAAGTAAACATTTGAAGTGTAAATGCACATTGTAGATAAATCTCTTATTGTCTTACAAATAATAGAGCTTCAAATGTACAATCTTCAAAACAGCATAGGCAACTAAAAGAGGGATTCAGTTAGACAAAACTCTGCAGTGTTTCAGATTTCTGGAGAGGAACTGTAGTCATTCATACCGTGCCTTTGGTCTTCTGCAGTTCTGTTGTGGACACCATGGTCTTAAACTCCTTCCCACACAAGTCTCCATACAGAGTAGCCTACAGAGGTGGCATGTGTTGACAGTCACAAAGGTACAAACATATGTCAATATTGTAGTTGGGTTTGCACTGAACCTCCCTGCATCGGTTATACACATTAGTTGTAAGTTGGCTTCATGAAATGCACAATAGCGGCCATTTTAATGGTGCATTTCAAGTATTTCCATGTGAGGTTCCCTATTCCCATAAGTAATGTGCGCATTAACAAGCTGGATGGAAACACAGTTGGTGATGACCTGCTGGCTTTGACTGCTTCCCTATCGGTCTTCAGTGTTCCGTTTTACTCTAGATATTGCCATAGCAACTGCTCTCCCCCAACCTCAGAGGAGCTCCGTGGGTCAGGATTGGAATGGTTTAGCCAATCAGCAAGGCACTTCCTCGTCTAAACATGGAAGCTGAAGATAACTTTGTGTTTATTTTTAGCCACTACTTAAAAACTGACTTTTCATCATAGGAGTGACATTTCATCACAAACAAAACAAACAAAAACAAGCCCCCCTCTTGCTCTCCTCACCTCCCTTCATGAGGCTACCTGTGTGCAGTGGGGCACAAAGCCGTAGACCAAGGTCTGGTGGTTGCTGCAGAGGGTGTGGAGCTGTGCAGGGGCCTGAACAGGGGAGGGCGCCGTTGGGTTGAACACCTGCCACTTCACTGACACCGACCTGCAGCCTGGAGATGTCATCCGCCTCACCAGCGACTCTACCTGCCAGGTGACACAATCACACGCTCCAATGGGACACCTGGATATCTAAGACATCTCCAACACAACTGTGTCTCAAAGCTGAGGTCAAGGCCAAGGGTCAAGGTCGGATTATAGTTATGTGTCGTATATGTCGTATTCTTTTAGCATTAACATGTGTCTGGGTGTGTTGGTCAACGGAGAGATGAAGCCCACCTTCTCTAACCAGGTGTGACGGGTCTTTGTGTCAAAAAACTCAAAGGCTCCACCTCCAGCCTGGGCCAGCGCTCGAAGCACGTGTTTGTTGGCAGTTTTACTGTAGAAAAAACAAATACACCAAACGCACACACATTTGTTTAACCTATGTCCACTGAAGACCTCTGCACCTGGTAATTCACCTGAGTCATGTACTGGAGGGCTCACCTGAGGCCGCAGGTGAAGAGGCGCGTGTGGGCAGCGTTACTGCTGGCCAGCTGCATGGTGAGGGCGGGGTTGTGCACGTGGCCGTCCGACAGCAGCACCAGGGTCCTGCTGCCTCTGGAGGGCGGCAGCAGACTGAAGCTGCGCAGGGGCCGCCACAACTCAGTGCTGCCCCCTACAGCTGGGGAGCTCTAATGACAACAGCAGATTTTATGATTTTATGAAGTCCTGACACAGGAAGATTCTCAGTGGGTTCAAGTGCTCACAAAAAGTTGTCCTGCATGGTGATGTTGTGAATGTGGCAGTGTGTTACTGTTACTGAGTTAGACAGCACAAACTCATTTCATCCACAAGGGGGCATCAGCTTACTTCTGTTGACCTATTTGGCTAGCTACAATACCCTAAAAAATGACCTAGACTCAAAACTCAACACCAACCTGTGAAGACTTAACTTAATGCTTAATTCTTATTTGTGAATTACCACCGTTTCTTTCAGCCTTTATTCTGGTGGACCTTGAACTTTATTCTTTTGGATTTTGTGCATTTGGGCCTGTTTTTTCTTATTTTGTTTGTGCTTTGTTGGTCTGGAAATTTCCCACATCTTCTAAAAAATGGGGAATATGATACTTGGGCTGGCTGCCTCAAAAAAAGCAGTGCGCTTGAGCTAGTCTTTGGACTAAAGGTAAGGTGGAGTCCTGTTACTATTGCCCCATAATTAGCTGAAACATTCTGACTTCCATGTTTTCCAGTGCACAGTGCACACACTTAGATTACAAACTTTCAGTCTGGATAAGTTGCTAATATTGTTGGGAGGCTTGTAGTGCACTCTATTACAATACAAAGTTGAGTTATTGCAGATGATGTAACACAGTCTGTGAATGCCAAAATAGCTACAGTATATAATAAACATTGACCGCAATGCCAGCTACAGAACTTGAACTGCTCAGATTTTGATCTTTCGCCAGAACTGTAGAAGACACCATGTCAGCCCTTACCCTGACAAACTGCTTGGCTGGTTGATATCCATCCTTAAGCTCTTTGGAGAACAAGAAGGCATCTTTTTGATCTGTAAACAACAGAGGATAATCACACTACTCCTGAATACAAAAAAAACTGCGTTTGTACAAGCTCTTTTCATTGTAATAGTAAAATATGTCACACATTCTCACCTGAACCAAATAATACAATGTTGATCTTGTGGGTTTTTTCCTGATAGCGAATGTGTTTGATGATTTGAACAGCGATCTGACGAGCGTTGGTCAGGGCCTCCCCTCGCATGGACTCGGAGGAGTCCAGCAGGAGCACCACTTCCTCCACCCCACAGCCAGGACCAGAGGCAGGGCTGGGCTCCTCTCCGGCCCCTTGGAGGGCCTCAAAGTCTGGGAAGAACACCAGCATGCAGGCCTGGGGAGAGAGGTGCATTCTGGATGAGTCTGAGTCTGCTGTATGCATGCTTAGGTAGTTGTATAACACTGGAGATTAACACTGTGAATGACCACTGCAGTGCTTCCCATACATTGACAAGACTATAGCAACCTGCCACAGTGTAATTTGCCCTGCCATAGTTTAAATATAGAACGTGAAAAAAATATTTCCGCCATACCAACACATACGGACGTGTCAGCCAGTCTCTTTTGTTTGCATTACTTTCAATTACTTCAGTAGGTCAAAAAATAAGGATAACTTAATTCAGGCCTGCTTTGGTATAGAAAAAAAAACATGAACCTGCAGCATTGGTCTGCACACCCTTAGAGCCCCCTCCACTTGCACACACATGCACACACACACACACACACACACACACACACTGTGATGCACACACTGACGGTTACCATTCAGTTCAAGACTATCAGAAACATTTTATTTGATGTTCTATATTCACCAAAAATCTGATTTATTCTGCTGGCATAAATAATTTGAATGTCAGAGAAAAAAATATGTTAGCGATGATTTCCTTTAATCTTTGACATTACAAGGATGTTCACTGGGTCGCAATATTTAGCTTGGTAATAAGCTAAAGGATTAAAGTGGTCACTTAAACTCCTCTCTCGAAACAAATAATACAAATAGGAATTTTGTACATGAGTTCGTCATAGAAATGCAACAGATATCCAACGTAGTCTCAGAAAATTCTGTGGGAAACACTGCACTGTAGATGTGTAGTAGTAGAAGTGTGTGTGTGTGTGTGTGTGTGTGTGTGTGTGTGTGTGTGTGTGTGTGTGTGTGTGTGTGTGTGTGTGTGACCTGGCTGTCCTTGTCGGGGTGGTTCTCCACCCACATGCGGGGCATGTGCATCTCACGCAGGCGAATGTAGAGGTGGAACCCATCAGAACCCATCATCTCCCCCGGCAACGTTCTAACCACCGCCTTACACTCGGTTCTCTGATGCATGAGAGACAAAAGGGGTCAACTCTCACTCAGTCAACACAACACCTTCATCTATCAACCAGCACATCACAGGAAACAAAACAGTCCATCAACTGATGGACAAACTACAAAAACACATTTAAAAAGGCACTACTTTCAGGATCAAATCAAGAAAAAACTCCAAGGCGCACTCTTTTTTCCAAAATGTAAAGCTTTTATTAATATCGCTTAATATGGTCATATGTAACCTTTAAAAAAATCATTGGCTTCAAGTCTTCATGTAGTCAAACTGAATTTTCACCTGCTAAAAAACTGTTTCTAAAGGTTAAACATGACCAAGCCGTACTAATAAAGGCTTTTGAAGTTTTTGAAAATAAGAGTGGCTTGCATTTCCTAATGTGATGTTTGTATCCCATCCAAAGTGCACCTCAAACAAAGCCCAGAGAGTGATTCTCAACAGACATTGTTTGAGGACACTAACTGTAACAGTAATCTTTCAGCATTTACTCAGCTTGCTTAATCTGTGTAACCTTACACATAGCTGACAGATAAAGCGGAAAGGACATCAGTCCATTTTCCTGCAGAGAATGGTATACGTAAGTACATATACCTTGGTCTGAATCTTGTGTGTAATGCAGTACAGACTGTCAATCTCATAAGGCATCTCCATGGATAAACTCAGAGAGAAATCCCTGTGAAAAAACAATGAGAAATTAAGTGATACATAATTATACATTTGTATAAAGTGGGCCAAAAATACGGGACACATTTTAAATGCTTACAAAAATGATACCGAATACCGAATATATTTATTTTAAAGTTGACATTCAAGAAACAAAAACACAGCTAAGAATGTTTCGAACTATAGGCCTTACTTAAAAATTCTGAACAGGTTATTAAACACTGTTAATAGAAACATTTCAAAGTTAAAACCTGTTCAGTGTAATTCCTTCATCAGTTTCGCTTTATTTCACAGATTTTAACTTTTAAATATTTCTATTGAGAGAGTTGTATGGCCTCTTCAGGATTCTTAATTAAGGTCTATAGTTTGAAATGGTCTTGGCTGTATTTTCATTAAAAAAAGGTTTTCCAAAACTACCCTACATAAACGACATCTTTAACTCGGTTCCAGAGTGATGTCTAGAGAAATTAACCTATGTCTAAAAAACTGCTGAATATCAGCTTGAACACATAAATTGAATTACACAATTGTTACAAAAAGGACTGTTTAAAACTTCGCTTTAATGGAATTAAAAATGGAGCATATCTGGAGATGAAGAAGATGGTCCTTACCCGGTGTGTTCATTTACACACACCTTCTCCACTGTATTCTGTGAAACACACACAGGTAATTTCATTAACTGAAGTATTTCAGTAATACCTGACAAGGCACTGAAACGTGAGGTGACAACCAACCAACAACCAAACAGTCAATCAGGAATGCTCATTTTACCTGTGTCCTCTCATTGAGTGCAGAACTCTGTTGCCATGGTGCCACGCTAGCAGGCACCTGAAAGAAGATGCAGCCAAGGTCTAGGCCTACCAGTAATTCAGAGATGAAGGTGACCTTGATGAGGACGGTGGCGCCAGGGGGAAGGTTACCCACACTGATGGTGAACACATCCTGATGAGGCAATTATGACACCTTTAAAAATGGACGACTTCACTGACAGACAACTAGAGTGAGTTTTTGAGCATTGTAAAAAAGGAATGCATTCTACAACAACATAAGACTCTGACATTCCACATTACATTCTGTAGACCCCAGCATTCTTTGGAACTTTCATCCTCCCAACATTCCCTTCACACTGGTGTGACAGTACATACTTAAATATAAGTCCATCTACTATGTTAGTCCACTAACTAAACTAATTGTCACTAAAATCACACCAGGAACCATCTTGTCAGAATAGAGTGACCATTACATTTTTGATTATTTCAAACCATTTACATGTGGTCTGGGGTAGAAGATAACAGAACACAGGCTATACAGAAAACATCGCGATGGTTAAAAAGAGTGAGGAAGTAGTGCAGTCACACACAGGTGCTTCCTGGTCCATGAGGTAAGCCCCATGACCCTTGGCTATGGCCTGCTTGTACTCCTTACGGGCCTGCTCCTTCTCCTTCACCTAGGGAGACACACAAGAACACAACAACACTGAACCCAAACAGAATGGAGACACCGCTACAACATTGGCCACATTTGGACACATGAGTGCTCTGTAGGTGCTCTTTCAGCTTACAGACAAGACAAAAAAATGGATAGGTAGCCTACATAGATAATTAGATAGGAAGATAGGTAGGTAGCTAGGAAGGTAGATGGACATATGGATGGATGAATGAATGGACAGATAGATGGATGCCCAGTGTTTAGTAAACCAATGAAGAACAACAATGCTTTGAGACAGCAGAGCAGTAGAGAGATAAATCCCACCTCTCCGATCACATGCTTCCCGTTGATGAAGGCCTCAAAGCCGCACACAGCAGCAGACTCCTCCAGGGGGAAAACATACTTGGCCTCGATGGCCACGGGGTTGGGATTAGAGTACGTCTGGAAGATGATCACCTGTCCAGGTAGGAGTACAATACAAAGAGGGCATGAAAGAAGGTTGCACTACCCAAAAAATGACAAGTCATTTGTGGTTTTAATTAAATTTTTTCACTGATACAGTTGAAGCTAAATGTTTAACAGCTAAACACTTTTACAGCTCTAGTCCTCAATATAACAGACCTGAGATAGCAGGTCCACAAGCTTGCACTTCACATGGACAGCCTGTAGGGGGAGTGTCTGGCCAGCACTGTCCAGAAGACCAGCAGTCACGTTGTCCAAGGGGTTCTTAAAGTCCTCAAAACTATCTTCCTCAGACACTAAGGAGACATGTGCAGAGTGTCTTATGTGCTCAAGAAGCAACAATATTTGATAACAACACTGTGTTTTGTATGTTAGTAAGCCATGGTAATAACACAGTTAAAAACATTGTAATACACTATTTATGACTGAGAGGCACATCAAGCACTTACAAAGTATTACATTTCAACTGTTGTGGGTGCTATGTTATTCAACTTCTGGGCTGTTCAGGAGACATGGGCAAAAGAATAGATCCGGGGATACTCACAAGGGTCTGAGGTCTCGGTCTGAAGAATGGTTTCCATAGACGTGCCGACAACTGGCTGGAAGTCCTTCACCTGGTCATCTGGCAATGTGTACTGGACCACATACTTCAGCCTCACCTGGTCAGGGCTGTACACCACATACTCATCATCCTGGACAAAACACAGAAATTAACCAATTAATTGAATAATACCTGGCAGTTAAAGTAATGGAACTGTGACCAGAGCATTGCAGTTTCCCCCCAAAAGCAGGGGCACGGTCATGGTCTGCCCCTGCTCACACGTGTAATGAAATTATCCCATATTGCAGGGTTAAATTCCCTATTGTGGTGTGATCTTTACAACAATGGCTATGGTTGGGACTGTCTTTATGGTTGGGACTGTCTATGAAGTAGTCCCAGTTTTTTTTACTGTTACACTTTTGCATCATCAATCCGCCCTTAACCCTAGAGGTAATACATGACAGTGTTAGTTTGGCAGACAATCATGCATTCCCACCTCACATTTCTGCTAACCAAATGTTAGTGTCCACTATCCTTTACTAAACAAATAATGGAAAGTAATCATGAGTTGCAGCCCTAACAAGGAACCTGGGAGTTTAAAATTGTGACACCATTACAACATCACAACACCATAACTAGCTTCAATACCAAAACAAAGAAACAATTTTCGGTTTGCACCATGTAATGTATTTAGAGGTACTTATTATACATGTTGTAGAACACTGTGTGTACCTCAAATTCGGAGTGCTGATTGGGGGTTCTGCGGACCCCGTGCACGCTGTCGTAGCCCTCAGGGGCGCTGGTCAGGCTGGTGTCCCTTTTCCGGAACTCTCTGCAGCAGCCCAGGGCCACCTCACACACCAGCAGCAGGCGCGAGCCGTCCGTCACACCGGGCCTGGAGTACTTTACACTGGTGCTGATCCGCAAACGAGGAAGAGGAGGAGGAATATCAGCAGAGTACCCGGACCATAGTCTCCTCCTCACATACCGATGGTGAGGCTGCCATGCAAGGCACCACCCAGCACACTGGGAGCAGGATGGGCTTTAGTGTCTTGCTTAAAGACACTCTGACCTAGCTATGGGGGAAGTGGAATTGAACCAATGACCCTTTGGTTGCTGAGTGACTCCCTTACCTTACAAGTCACTGTCTCCCCAGGAGCATGAAGGGAAGGAAGAGGATTAAGTGGAGGAAGAGGGGGTACTAGTCTCACAGCTTTGTGTCATCATTGACTGGAGGCTTACACTGGTTCTGATTATTATGGACACAGTGATTTTGGATCTACAGATTGCTGATATTTGACACTATTCTTCTATGTGCTCAGACTTAACATGCTGATTGGCTGGAACTGTTTACAATTAAAGAAGGGGAGAAGAATAAAGAGGAGGACCAGACTGATTCTGAAAAATGATTTTGTATGTTTCTGACTTATAGTTCAGTCCTGACAAAAAGCCGTAGCCCACCAAACTGAAAAAGAGTTTTAGGAGAAACAGATCAAAGATCAATAAGATATTACATATTACTAACACATAATACTGATATAAGAAGTAATATTTTTTAATCTGAGAAGGTAAAAATAAATAAATCAATAAATTAATTAATAATAATAACAATAATAACAATAACAAAGAAGCCATCCAAACCAAAAGAGAATCTATGCAGGCTGCAAGACTGACTTAATTGTAGTTACTTTTTAAAATTTAATTCTGGAACGCACAATGCAAAAGTCAAAACAAGCTTTACTGTCAGATCTCCCATGTAAAGGACATATACAGTACAAAATTCACCTGATGTTACTCTTGGACCCGCAATGCAGCAACACAGGTAATATACAAAATCTTCAATAAATAAATAAACAATATACAAACAAATTTATAAATGTACAATAAACAAACAAATAAATAAATGTCACATAAATAGCCCACTGACCTGAAGGAGTCACTGAAGTAGATGCCTCCTCCGAGGAATCCCACATCTGTGCGCTCCACACCATGACTCTCCACTCCAACCCTGGGCAGCAGCAGACCTCTGCAAGGACAGGCAGGACAAGACAACAGTGCAATACTGTTTCAGATAATGGTATCAATAACATCTAAAGACAACCAGCACCAGTCATGTGGGCTCCTTAGGTGAGTGTTTCAGATATGCAGTAAACAGTACAATGTCTGTTAGAATGTGCCTGTGTTTGTGTGTGTGGCAGAGGGGAAAGGGGTGTATGTTTGTGTGGGTGTGTACTTTTACAGAACTGAGTTGCACTTCTCTAACCGAGAGAGGATTCCAACAAAGCTTTCAGGACCGGTAGAGTGGAGGAGGGTCATAATGTTTCCAAGCTCCTCCCTGAACATCTGAAGCTCCACCCCTCGTTGCACATGGAACACATTGTGAATCTTAACTTCACTGCAAGAAAACACAGAGAGTCAGCGTGTATACAGAAACAGAAACATACTGACACCCACACACACACACACACACACACACACACACACACCTGTGTCTGTCTTTGTGCTGCAGCAGCTGTGTGATGGTGTGGTAGTCTGGGCTCTCTGGATGGAGCCTCTGGATGCTGCAGCCCAGGGCTCTGTACTTCCCCAGACTGGAAGGAAAGAAACTCCACATCACCGCCTCATTCACAGCCAGTGTGTCCCTCAGCACCTACACACACACACACACACACACACACACACACACACACACACACACACACACACACACACACACACACACACACACACACACACACACACACACACACACACACACACACACACACACACACACACACACACACACACACACACAAAGAGAGATTGAGAGAGGGAGGGAAAGAGAAAAGATGATATCTGATACATGTCGAACTACTCGTGGTCTCATGGTTTCAGGGTGTGTGTGTGCATGTGTGTGTGTGTACCTGACACAGGTCCGGTGCCTGTCAGACGAGCTTAGTGGTAGGGAGGCTATCAGGGAATGTGTGTGTGTGTGTGTGTGTGTGTGTGTGTGTGTGTGTGTGTGTGTGCACGTGACACAGGTCCTGTGCTTGTGAGACGAGCCTGGTGGTAGGGAGGCTATCAGGGAATGTGTGTGTGTGAGTGTGTTTGTGTGTGTGTGTGTTTGTGTGTGTACCTGACACAGGTCCAGTGCCTGTGAGACGAGCTTGGCGGTAGGGAGGCTATCAGGGAGTGTGTGTGGCAGCACAGAGCGAACTTCCTCAAGCAGAGACTTCCTCTCCTCCTCCCCCTCCACCCTCCTCACCTGCAGCAGCAAACCCTCCGCCCGACTCACCTGTGGATAGAGAACACACACACACACACACACACATGCCCACACAACAAACGCACACACGCATATGCACACATGCATATACACACACAACACACACACACACATATACATACACACACACACACACACACATACACACATACAGTGTTCCTTTTTGTCCTTTGAGCCCATGCACACCCATTTCTCACGCTTCCCTCTATTCAGGACAAGGTTACAGAGGGTTTGTTTGATCGTATGCATTGGTATGCAGTTATACAGGTTATACACACACACACACACACACACACACACACACCCTCTCACAACACAGACACCCACCCTCTTACACAAGCACACACACACCCTCTCTCAACACAGACACCCACCCTCTTACACAAGCACACACACACACACCCTCTCTCAACACAGACACCCGCCCCCTTTCAAAAGCGCGCACACACACACCCTCTCTCAACACAGACACCCACCCTCTTACACAACACATGCACCAACACACACACCTATAATAAAGCACACCTTTACAGTATCTATCCTAGCCCAGTTCTCCAACCCTAACCATACAGTGGTCATCTACAGTGTTTATCTACAGTGGTCATCTACATTTTTAACCTACAGTGTTCATCTACAGTGATTTGTGGTCTGTGTCTTACGTCATTGGGGCTGATGCTCAGGGCTGGAACTTTGAGGACTTTGGACAGACTCCCCAGTGCTTCAGTCCACACCAGCTCCACAAACACACCCACTTCCTGGGTCAGCGTGCTGCAGTGCAGATCCTCCTCCAGCAGCAGCTGTTAATCACACACACACAGAACGGTAGTAACGAAACAGAATTACAGTTAAACCGTTTAGAACAGATGTGAGCACAGCACACCTTCCTGTAATCCATGCCAACCCAGAAAGAGGGGGGTGTGACTGACCTGCTTGAGGGCCAGAGAGCCGAGGTCCCTCTGTGGGGGAGGCAGCTCCTTCTTCAGCTCAAAGTGGGCGGCTGTGAGTCGCTCCTGCAGCTGCTGGTAAACCTCCAGAGCGTCCTCAGAGCAGCCACACCACACCAGCTGGTCTCTCACCACCCTCCTCTGAGGGGGCAGACAGACAGACAGACAGAGACAGGCAGACAAAAATAGACAGTTAGACAGGCAGACAGACAGACAGTTAGACAGACAGAGTAATACAGATAGTAGGAGAGAAAGACATGAAAAAAAGAGAGACAGAGGAGGACAAACAGACAGAAACCAAAAGAAAGCGAGACTGATAGATAAAGAAAGAGGCAGAAAGAAGGTTAGACAGACCAATAGGCAGGCAGACAGAAGGTGAGACAGCAGGCAGACAAACAGACACATAAAATACAGAAATATTAATTCATCAGTATGACTGTTCTTTATTAGAAATTACAGTTAACATGTCAGTAATTTTAATACCATTACTCAGGTAACGTTGATTTTAAAATGAATTAATACTAAGAGGGAATGCTCACACAATAGCGTTTAAAGGTGAGTTTTAATCGGTGATCTGACCTGTTTCATGTAGCGCACGACCTGGAACACACGACCCTTCTCCCCTTTAGCACTCTGGAGCTCCAGTACACACCAGTCGCCACTGTGGTCATCCTAAAACACACACACACACACACACACACACACACACACACACACACACACACACACACACACACACACACACACACACACACACACACACACACACACACACACACACCCCCAAGGGACAGATGTAAGACACATGTGCACACATAAAACAAAATACTCACGCATGTATGCAGTGAGAAAAACACATAGAAACTAACACTAACTCACCGTAGTGGTACAGGCATTAACACTAGCAAATGCACAGTACTTGGCCACCTGGAAATGTGAGGGGAACATGGGGAGGTCCTTGTCATGTTCAGAATAGATCCTGCACAGAGGACACAGTCAGTATTTGCCAAGGACATGAAAAGAGGAAATTGTTTCTGCTTTTCTGCTCTTGTCATGTTCAGAGAAGATTCTGCAAAGAGAAAATAGTCAGTGCAGATAGAGCAACACAGATCAACACCACAAACCCCAGCTGACAGGATGCCGGAAGCCAAAACTAGCTGCATTTTGACCTGATTCTCAGAACAAGTCATTGCAGGCAGTAAAGAAAAGGAGATGACCTTCATTATCTGACATTTTAACCTCATTTATTCTTTTATAAGCATCCTTCCACCAGAGTGAATCCTTTCAACACCATCATATTAACAACTTAGTTAGTCATAATAATTAATAAACACAGTTTTCATTGACCAAAGTTCTGCAGAAAATAAATAAAACAACAATCCAAAATAAAAAAGAAGAAAAAAAAACAAACACATGATATGAGGGAAGATAAAAAAGACACGTGTGAACAATACCCCAAACCAGAAACACAATGGTAATGGGATGTTGCTTATCTTAGGTCATGGCATTACCAAAAGCCTCTGCCCCTGCTACCATCACCATACTTTACTGTGAGGCTAAAGATTGAGGAAGTGCTCACCGGTGGTTGTAAACATAGTTAGCATCATTCTTGACCTGATTTTCCACTGTTTGACTCTGAGCTGGATGTTTATCCTGTTTATCTTTATACCTCTCCTCCAAGGTCACCTGTTTCACTACACACAGAAAACAAACACATTTACACACTTAGACACCTACCTCAGTATGAGTTATGCATAGAGAGTGAGTGTACATTCAGACTCATCCATACACTAATAATACATACACACACAGTCACGCTCTATAAACATGCGCTCACACTGCTAATTGTAGTCCTGATTAAAGTTGCTTAGCTTGGAATACAAACAGCAGTCAGTAAGAGACAGATATCTGAGGCTGAGTGGTTACACCACCATCACACAATGAATACATCACACTCACCAACACTGACGCAGGTACACTACCCAGGTCCTTTAATCCTCCCAGCTGTGATTTCACTGTGATTACTGATTTCACTAATTAGTCAATTTACCTGTCTGATAATTTGGCGCTCATTAGGATCAGCCAGTTCAAAAAGTGGTTGGCTGAAATGCTAGGAATGCTAGAAACGCAAGTTTTTTTACTTAATGAAGTGGGTGTCCATACCTCTGCCTGGTTCACTCTGGTAGAAGAGACCCAATGTAACCCAAGGGCATCCTATGCAGTCTATCCTAAGGCTCGAATCCATGATCTCTGACCAACTCCTCATTGGGAGGAAGATGCACTACCAAGTATGCTAAAAGGCAGGCTATCAGCCAAGTCAGTAGTGTATTGCCTTGAATTGTCGGGAGGGAGGTTTACCAGCGTCCCAACACTGAGTCAGACTAGCTGGCATTGGTTGCACCAACGGTGTAAATACTCGTTAGAATCTGTACCACACCTGGTTTGAAGGATGGTGCTGGGTCGGGTGCAGGGGTCAGGGGGAGCAGGATGTGCTCTGTGGTGGGTAGGAGGGTGTTCTTCTCCAGACAGGCCTGCACGTACGCCAGCCCCACCACAGGGATCTGGAGCTTCCGAGCGCTCTGCTGCCGGTTGCTGCTCAGGCTGGCCAGACTGCTCACCACGATGAAGCTGCACTGGGGTGGACAAGGGGACGGGAGACCGATGGAGGTGCAAAACCAGATTGGGAAACAATAAACAGAGAGATGTAACACATAAGTAAGATGAAAAAACAATAACGTACAGACTACATTAACTTTGCACTGTGCATTTAAAAAGGATTGGCAATATCAAACCATGGCAAAAAATATTTTGACTATGTCAGAATTTTATATAGACCAAGTGGTCAAACCAGGAAATACACAACTAAACAAAATGAATAGTGTTAAATGTAAAGATATGTGTACGTGTGTGATACAGAAAGAGAGTGTCAGGAAGAGGCATAGATTATTCCTCATACAGTGCACTTAGCACATCTTTGGGCTTAACTAATTACTCTCCCTTCTGCCATAGCAGGGTCATAACACTAAGATTGATAATTTACTAATTGCCATGGATAATAATGACGGTTTGGCTAGCTTGATGTCACCAAGCGTAACATACTGCCATATGATCCAAAAAAGGTACGAAGAAATGTGAGCTTAGTTAAAGCGCCAGTGTGTAACTTTTTTTAGTTATTCCTTGTCAAAATATGTTGACCGTTCACAAACGTGTCGTTTTTCATGAATATTTACCACCACTATCAACTCCAACTATTCTTATAGGCTTTAAATTTTACAGTAGTAGGGTCGACACGACACTATATATCATTTGACAATAAAAGATATGTACTGTCTTAATAAGAATACTTTTGGTTAAAAAAAAACAAACAGGTGCAGAATGATCTGAAATGGTGAATGACATAGGTTTTTGAAGCGTGAAGGCAACCGTACTTGTAATGCGTACTCTGCGTACTACAAAGAAAAACCAAACCTGCTTGTTGACCACATAGGAGATGCTCCCTCCGTTTTCTGTTACTGCCAAACGAACTTTCTTTTTCTCCTTGAAAGGCAAATCTTTCAGTTCTAAGACCACAGCGCAGTTCGTGAAAACAGCCATGGATCTGCTGAGACATTGACAATTACGGTCGGATTTAGATCAAATACAGACTGTAAATTACATTACTACTACTACGACTGCGGCGGTCACCCACATCGCAAATAATTGGAAGCTCTGTAGGCTACAGAGCACTGTAGCAAGTTTTACTTTCATTACTTTTTTTTATTTACTTTTCACTTTGCATTGCAGGGATCATAACTGCTAGTGGAGAATGACAGTGCGATTTTGAAATATAAAATTATACTTACCAGAAAAATAAACGCAATGTATTGACTTCTTCGAGTGATTCCCACTTCCTGGTGCTATTGCGGGAAGGCCAATGCCTCTAGCCGCATTCGAGTTACACACCAGCTGCGTTCGAGTTACAAACCCGTCTCTCTGCGTCTTCACACGTCAACGAAAACTGCTGGTCACAGCATGGGTGGGCATTAAAAGTGTAGCAGTGAAGACGAACACTAATCTTCTTTCTGCAAGAACGAGTGGGCTCGCACCTTCCCGATCTCCGTAGCAGATGACACAGAAATCATGTGTTGTGTAGAGGGGGCAAGGAGGGGCGGGGTTGTAGTGGGAGAGTTCATGTCAAATCGAGTCTTTTTTTATTTTTTATAGCACAATTAAACAAAACAGACTTGCCCCAAAGTGTTTCACAGCACAAGCATAACAAATAAGACGGCAAAACCATAACGCAAATAAAGACCATAAATAGGTGTAGGCAATTAAATAAAACCGAGATTATCACATAAATAAAAGGGTGGACTTGACATCAGATAAAATCCTAAGAACAAGCCAATATAGAGAGAAGATATGTCTTCTAATTGGATTTAAATGACCTACATAATATATACGAAGATGAGACGATGAGCAGTTCAGTCGGGGAGCGCCTGACGCACCTGCATAGATGTGAGTGAACTTCAAACCAACGCCGTTAGCCAAATCACAGTTGTGTGGAAGCAACTGCAAGAGTTTGTACGTCTTGCGCCCACGAGTTTTCAGGTCCTATGCATAGACTGTATGACATGGGCGCATTTTAGTGACATCCTCACACCCACACCTTTCGGGCAATTCCAATTCCAAACCATCATGCAACATTTTTATGCCACAATGCATCACTGACTGCAAACGGCTGCAAATGTTTTCACGAAGTCAAATCTTTCTTCTACTGTCTAAAAGTTGAATGTGCCTAATTTCTAACCACCATGCACCGTTTTCAACCCAAAATGCATCCCTGACTGCAAACGTTTTCATCAAATCGAATAAGTTTACTACTGCGCTCTAGCGGCTATATGAAGAAAATAAATGAAGGCGTCGCCACTGTGCTACGCACCCTCTCGCCTTAGGCCAGATGTGGTTGCTGTTTTAAGAAGATCAATACAGTTAGAGTACAAGTTTCATTGATAGTGATTTTGCAATAATGTGATGGACCATATTGAAGTTTGAAATGTCTTTACTTTTAATCATTGAATTTGAACTTGACAGTGATCATGGCAATGGCAGATAATGACAGTTCTTCTTTAGAACATGCATGACTATGAAAGCTAGAATAAAACAGGACAATCACTTGATGTTTAACACACCTCTTTTCAGGAGTTTTTGATACATAGGTTAATTTCTCTGGACACCACTCTGGGAGCGAATTATGTGGGGCTGGTTTACCAGGCTAAAATATGACACCCAGAACACCTAATCTTGAATTATTTGATACAGCACAAAGCGAGCGGCAATCTAAGAATGAGTGAATCTAATGGCAGTCATTAGTACAGAGTTCAACTGGTATCCAGACTGCACAGAATAAGGTGAAACCGTTGAGCATTCTAAGAATTTGTATTTTTTAGCTCCCTCCTTTCCAGTGTTAGTTTATACGACAGAGAAAAATTTATTAGCATTTGCAATGATGTGATTGCACGAACAGGTAAGCAGGTTGTAAAAAAATGACGTGTTCCGGTGGCCAAACCCGCTGTAGCAGCGGCCATGACGGCCATTCATTCTCACAGCGGCATGTTCACATCTAGCTGGTGTTGGGAAGCAAAGACACGCAACAACACATGTTCAACACATGTTAAAGCATTTATTTACTAACCAGCATAGCGAACAGTGGGGTACCAACTCCTTCAGCTTTATCATCCATTGTTAACAATAGCTTCACGTGCCAAACAAATGTACACCCACTTGGTTGCATTAGCAGTTCTGTTCCGGTCCATCAGCAAACAGGTCCGATGGGGAAACAAGAGCCACACCGGAGCCTAATTCTTATCCTCTGGTCCGGAACGGTGGAAAGGACCATGCTGGTGCAAGGGGTAATATCTGCCTAATTAGCCGGTTGTGACTGCATAATTTACATGCATTTCTGCCAGTGTGTTGTACTATGTATTGTGATACTGTGTATTTTTGGAGTGTTGCAGTACTTTGTATGGGGACCATGGATGGGCTGTGTGTTGTTGTTGAGGTTTTCATGTGTCTTGTCATGTGATTGTTTCCCCCTATGTCTCTATGAGCTCTACCAATTATGAGATTATTGTATGGGCTTTAAAAGAGGAGCAAAGCTCAATGTTGAGATTCTTGTTTGTGCAAGGATGTCTGTTAGCTTGCTGTGAGACTGTAACAAAGTGAGTTTGTTAAGAAGTATTTTGCCCTCTATTGCCTACTGAGGCTGGTTTATTTTTGTTATTTAAGTTTTTTGGTTTATTGCTTTTAAAATCGCTGGACACTGTAAAATAGACAAATAGACGTTAATTAATCATGTCAGAATTTTGTCGGGAGTCGGATGACGTTGTCATGAAAAGTATGATACCTGGCCTTCTGTTGACAGCTGCTGCTATGACAACAGGCGACGCAAACGATGCTGTCGGTGTATGTGGCCACTCTCCCGATCAAGACCTGGAGAGTTTTTTATGGTTCTAAAATCGTATAGTGTGACATGGTAGATCGTAAATGACAATCGTGATTCGTGAATGACAAAAAAATCGTATAGTCTGACCGGGCCATTAGAGGTCTTTGTGCTGATCTTGCATGAAATATTTTGTGCAGTTTCACTTTTGCAATGTTAAAATTTCACAGAAATTGTTTTGGTTGGAAGTGGGCGTCAACCAGTGTTTTCAATGCGTGAGGGTTGATCGATTTCAAGACAAAGAAAATTGGTCATAAACATTAGCGTTCTGTAGATAATATGCAAAGTGACATTTTGTACAATTACAGCACCTCCTATTGGCCAAATTTTATGGCATGTGCTGTGCTTTTAGAGGTCTTTGTGCTGATGTCCCCCAGAGTTCCAGTGTCTTGGCAATCGTTGATGGAAAATCGGCCAGGGGGGGTCTCGGCAACACTATAATGACCGCGGTGGTCATAATAAACCATCACCGTTATTCACTTTATATTTGAGTTGCCTACTACTGTTTATTCACCCTTTGGGTGTGGCCAGTCCTGCTGTGACGCGAATTGCATGTAGGCTAAGCTCAGTCCTTTGGTTATACAGGTTTTTCCAGTTGCACGAAATTGGGCAGGGACAGAAATGCTGTCAGTTGGCTATTGTGCTGTGGAACACTGAAGAACAAGATCAAGTTGAAGTAGATTAACAAAACAATTTGCTTTTAACATTAGAGCTGACTGGTTTACAACAGTGCAGATATCCCAGAAAGACCTCACTGACAAAGCTCTTTAGTCAACATGGACAACCTGAGCCACTTTCGTCTTTTCTCAAAGAGGACAACTGTGGAATTAGCCTTCAATGGATTTTTTTTTATCTTTCTTCAATATAATTTTTTGTGTCCTTGCTATGCAGACCACAGTGTGCACATGCTCTTCTGTGTCTCCTATATGTTGCTGCCGGCGGGGCTGTGTTTTTTCTTCTCCACTGTCCTCAGCATGCTACGCGTGAGGGCAAGCACAGATGACTCCTGCTGCGGCTGTGGTTCCTGCTCTGAGTGCTGCGCTGTCTTCCTGAGGGCTCTGTCAATGGGGCTGCTGTGGGTGATCGTAGTCCTCTTTGACGGAGACTGGTACGTGTGCTTGATGACCCATAGCGACCACGCAGATGAAGAACAACTTGCCTGCAAGCTGGAGACAAATTTTAGCAGAAAAGAAGAAAGTGATGTCAATTATTATGTCAATGTGTCACGTGTAAGTAGCTGACTGTCCAAGTCTTTTATCTGAACAATTCCTTCTCATATGCTGATACTGACCATGCGTAGACTGCTTAATTATAGAAATAAACAGAGTATCTATGAGCTATGACTATTCACTAGGTAGTTTCTGGTGAGTTTTTATTCAGCATTAATGTGCCATATAAGGGACATTTTGGTTTGCTGAGGAAGGTCATAGCTTGTTTTAAGTTTTCCACCTACAGAAGCAGCAGGACCATATGTGTCTGTGACAATAAAACTGAAGTATTAAAGCATTCCACTTCTCTCATATTCTCTGTAGGCCATCGCCATACTTTTGACTCTGGTGACATCATGGCTGTGCACTGCAGCACAACCCGAGTCTTCCAGGAAGCATAATAAAGAACAAGATGAGGAGGAAAAAATCCTAACATCTTAAAATCTAACAACAGGCCTCTGCAGAGGCACAAAGACATAGCACATCTTGGGGTTACTGTTCTGCAGTAATAATGAACACGTAGAGACAATACACTATCCACTGGAGTATGTGGGTAACCCCTGTGGGATCTAACTATTCCACACACAGTACACAGTGGTCCACATCTATTGTAGTGCTAACATGCTGGGAACACAAATACAGAGCATCAGGTGAAACATGGCTGTTTGCTGACTCTTTTGTGCAGCCTATTCAGAAAGAGGCAATTCTAGACTTCATTAGAGCCACAGGCAAAAACCCACCACTGTCACTGAAAACTGCATTGCCACTGTTGATGGTAAGAAGTTGTCAGCCTTCTGAGGCGATGCAGTTGTCTGTGTTGCCTGTTGGCCTGTGTTTTATTTGTAGTTATTACTTGTAAGCCACATCTCAGCTTGTACAGTTATTCTTTGAAAACATGCTGTCATTGGCAACAGTAAAGACCATCTGTTTGTTGTCTTTTTTTCAGTCTTTACAGGTACAACATAGAATTGGACGGTAATACTGTAGATGTGTGTGTGTGTGTGTGTGTGCGCGTGTGTGTGTGTTGGGGGTGCTGGTGTTTGGCAGAGGTAGATTAACTGGACTGACAAGGTTAAAGTCATGCCATATCTTCCTTCTGCCCGTACTCCTAACACAGGTGATTTCACTAGGCTTATTCAACTTGATGAAAACGTTTGCAGCTGTTTGCACTCAGAGATGCATTCTGGACTAAAAGTGGTTAGAATTTGTCAGACTTGAAAAGTGTGCAAATGTGCGCTTGTAGACAAATCATATAGACTGTCGGTACACGATCCGTGCTGTCTACACTATCCGTTCTGCACATGTGCGGGACTTCTGGAGAATCTAGAATCACAAAGGTATTCTTCCTAGGGAAAATTACGTCACTTTTGCCATTCATTTGTATCGGGTTTACCATTACAGATATCTACAATTCAGTTGCAGATATCCACTATATGAATTACGGATAATTGCAACTGAATTATAGGCACTTATAGGCAATTATATCTGTAATTCAAGTTTAAGACATCTACAATTTGATTATCACTAGTCATAACTCCAGTTCAAGATACATTTAATTTGCCTTAATTCAAGATATTTACATGTTTTTTTTACTGAAAATTCAGTTTATTGTGTCATTGCACAGAACAAATAAGCAATTAAAGTTGAAAAAAAAATCATGAAATCAATTTAGAAATCAAAATGTGTTCTAAACTTTTGACTCATCAAAGGAGCCACCTGGGCATACTCGTGCCATTCTTTCTGCAAGGGAAATGTAATATTTTTCAGAAACTTCTTCCAAAGTTTGTTGCAGAAGTTCCCATAAATGTGTGGCACTTGTAGGTTGCTTGACTTTCACTCTTCTGTCCAGTTCTTCCCAAACCAGCTCGATGGGGTTTAAGTCCTGTGATTGTGCTGGCCACTCCATGTTTTCAAGCTTACCATTTTAGTTTGGACTAGTGTTTTGGGTCATTTTCTTGCTGTAGGATGAACCTCTGACCAACTAGGCGCATACCAGAGGGTATTGCATGGCGCTGCAGAATGCTGTGGTAGCCATGTTGGTTGCTTGAAGTTGTTGTCCTGTGAGCTGCCCATCACACAATTTGTTAACTCTTAAAGACATGTTCTCTGATTCAGTTGTGGCTTTGGGTCTGCCAGACCACTTCCTGTCAGTTTCCCCCAGTTTTTGAGTGCCTTTTGATGGTGAAGAAAACTGTACTCACTGACACCTTGACTTTCTTTTGCAATTGTCCTGTAGGAAAGACTAACACGTTTAAGTGTCTCTCTCTCTCTCCCAATGTTATTTGCCTTTTCCTTGCCATTTTTGTAGCATTACACTACTTTCTGGAGTACAATACTGTTCACCTGATGCTCCTGAGGGTCTGGTACCACAGTGTGTGTTTCAACACTGCTTTTATACCAACATTGGGTGTTGTAAGTAATCAAGAAAAGTTGGAACACCTGCAGGAATTAGTAGCACTAGCTGTCAAGGCTGATTTAACCTTCATTGCTGCTGATCAGGTAACCAACTTTGTGTTCCCTGAAAAAGGCCTTTTTTGTATAATTCTGAAATGTACACTATAGGTAACCAATTTTTTTTTACCTCTGGCTGTTCAGTACTTACCTTCAGTACTTACTTTGTACCATTTCAGGGTAGTCATTGAACTTTCACTGCTTGAATTGCAATAAAAATTAGGGTGTTCTGAAACTTTTGACTGGTAGTGTATCTTAAATTTTGACTAGGTGAAATGAAGATATCTGTAACTGGAATTATAACTAGTCAAAATGACGTAGATATCTCAACCTGGAGTTAGGGATAGTCATAATGTAATTGTAGATATCCACAATCAAGTTATAGATACCTTGAAATGAATTTTGATCAGACATATCTGGAATTGGAGATATCCGTAACTTTCATTCTGCCTAGTTAAAATGTAATTGCAGATATCTTGAATTAGAGTTGTGACTAGGCGAAAAGACGTTGTAGATATCTGTATGCAAATTAGGCCCACATGCCACTTCAGGCGGGAGTAGTGTTGTGTGTGTTTACATAATGCCTGTTAACAGCTAATATTAGCACAAGAGCAACAAGAGAGCAGCCAGAGGGTGAAGGAGTTTTTCAGTAGACTTTTTAATGTTTCTGCCCGTGCAAGACAGGAGCTGGCAGTGAGAAATGATAATTCAACATCACTTTCCACGACATCTTTAACTTTAATTCTGCCTAGTTAAAACTGAGTTACATCTGAGTTACATATCTGTAGTTGTCATTTAAGATGTCTGATGAGTTGAATGTCGTTTTCAATGATGTAATTGCAGATATCTGTAATTCAGTTTTGCCTTATTTGTTTGCCTACAAACAAATAAGTGGCAGGACTTTTACTTCTGAACCCGGGATGTCCGCTTTGTAAATTAGTTAGGTAATATAAATCAAAAAGGGATCATTTAAAATGAGGAGGGATATATATTTTCAATGAGTGTCTGTTTGGATGCAGCCAGGATTACAACAGAGGGAGGAATGGAAGTTGTGCTCCATTCCCTCTAATAAAGTCTAATGTCTGAGCACTGCTTAAAATTGCCATTTGCTATTACGGCCACTAGATGGAGCAGGCAACCACACTGAGCAGCTTTGATAACTGGCCTCCTTATTGTAAAGGAGGGGAGCATATGCTGCTCGAAAACATTTATACACCTTTCATGATTAATAGTGTCTTCCAAAATATTCAAGCATCAGAGAACACAACATCCACACATTCTGACCACAGGACACTTTGCCACTTTCCCACAATTCATTTAAAAGGATCCCTGGCAAACAGGACATGACAGTGCTTCTGAATCATTTTTGAGCTTACTACTTACTTTTACTTTTCAAATGCTTACTTTTTGCATGATGAAGTTTTAGTTGGTAGCCGTCAATGGCACGGCAGAATATGTTCACAGGCAGAGGTTTCTGGAAGTATTCCTGGGCCCATTTAGTAATGTCAGAATCATGCCAGTGATGCAGGGTCATCTGAGGGCTGAAAGATTACGGGCACCCAAGTTTAGGTTTTTAGCCTTGTACCTTGTGGAGAGTGATTGTTCCACTTTTGTTAAATCTTTTGATATTTTTCAGTGTTGATTATACGATCGGCAAAACCATTACAATGTGACATTGAGGCAGAATTCCACAGTGTTTGTTTTACTTACTCCTTCACAGATTGAGGAGCCTGTGCCCATCTATACTTCTGTATGACTCCAATGTCATAGGGTAACCGTGACAGGTCTTTTCGAGGCAGATGCGCACACAGGAACTCGGTTGAGAGGGAGATTTATTAAACTCCCAGCCAAGGGTCACCAAGTGCAATATAATATATATATATATATACAGTGCAAATTATACTCAAAATAGAAAAATAAACAATGACACGAGGGTCAAAATAAACAAAAAAATTGCAAAAGACAACTAACCCAAAATGATAATTAAGGCAAAACAAAATATTGCTAACTGAATAGGGGAGAGCCGTGACGAATGAAACACTTTTTGCTTAACGGTTATTTTCTAAGACAGTGAAGCAAATTAGATTTATTTTGCCATATGGTCATCAACATACAAGTGTATTCTATTAGTTACTGGTGTAATTTAACACATCCGATAAGAAATCACGTTCATTTTTAACTTTGAACGCAAGGTGTCGTTTGTTACAATCGTCCCTCATTGTCGGCACGAATGAAACACGCAATGATTTTTGATCACAAAAAAACTACCAGTAGGCTAGGTAATATTTTACTTACCGATGTCAAAAACAGTCTCACGGAGATAACGTTTGAACGCAGTAACGTAACGGCATGAGATTTCACGGGGTTGTGAAGTCTTGCATGCTGAATGTGCTGACGACATATGCTGTTTCAGATGTGTATTGTTTTTGAGAAAATAGCTGTGTTTCTTACGTCCCGTGTTTCATTCGTCACGGCTCTCCCCTACTATGAAAGCACAAAGCAAAATCTCATACACTGAGATGAAGAGGCCCACCATACAACAGGTGTATACGCTTCACTAGCCTCCCTTCAAATGACTCCAACAGAGAACCAACTACCGTGCCTCCAGTGGACCATTCCACTTACTCAGGTGAGACGGGGGTAAAAACAAGCATTACAAACATAACCAAACAAAATGACACAAATGCACCTCCATATTGATATATACACATATTTACTTTACACAGGTAAAATAGCTGCACATTATGAGTGAATACTCAATGAATAAAATTACAAAATGCACAAAATCACATCAACTGGGCTCTACCACTGCATACGACGCGCACCGCTCGTGAACTTGAACGCGCCCGACACAAGGAGCTACAGCATAAAATCAGGCAGTGAAGGTGCGCGCTCCCTTTACACATGCTGAAACTCCGCTGGTGGAACATGTAAGTTTCTAACAAGATTGCTGCCATGTTATACAATGCAAAAGATGTTAAGAACAGAATAAAGTTGTCCTCACTGTATGCCTGAATCATGTCTGAGACCTATGTTTGTTGTGAGACGATTATTGTTTAAACTTAACGTAACATTGCTACAATGTCAGCGCGTGCATTCACCAAACATCGTATCAAATGTCACCAACTGTCGGAGGAGTATGATCGATGGCAGAATGCTACCGTAGATTCGGACACAATTCAGAACGTTACAACCTTTGTTTACAAGGCAACACTTCTACACACGTTCATCCCATAGCGGGGAAAGTTTTTAAAAATGACTAGGCTGCTTTCTGGATTGCCACGTGATGTCGTGACGCCGAGTTGCGGCATCACACTCCACCTTTCTAAAACATGCCTTTTTATGACCAGTCATGTTACCGAGCCGATGCCAATTCACATAATTAGTTGCTAAATGTTCTCCCACGTGTTTACTTGTTTAATATTTCAATTTTTTCAATTCACGTTTTCAGCCCTTTCTTGCTCCTGTCCCAGCTTTTTAAGGCGTGTTAACTTTGGAAATTCAAAACGATCTCATTTTCTACATAAATGTGTATTTTCTTAATTTAATTATTTAATTTGTTATCTGTGTTCTATTGTGAATAAAATATAGGATCTTGTCATTTGGATGCTTTTTACATTGTTTTTATTTACATTTTATACATCTTCCCACAACTTATACTCTCTTTTAATTGTGTCTACACAAAAAAAGTTCATAGATAATGTTTTCTTTAGAGCTTCCTTATTTCCAAATACCAACTCCTCCCTCTGACGATACTGTACCTGTTGATGATCTACAGTAGGCCTACATATGACACAACAAACACCCTGCTCCACCACAGGCGCGCGCGCACACACACACACACACACACACGCACACACACACAAACATCTAGAATATTGTCTTACTATTCTATGTTGTACATGTTCCAGCCATATACTTAGGTTATGCTTGGTGGTTGTAATTACTATCCTTTTATTTTTTTAAGTGTTTGTAGAATAACTGTTTATTTGACTATCAACTTGTATAAGTCCATGTTATGATTTCATCATAATTCCACACAGAGATGGATGAAGTACATAATTCATTTACTTGAGTGAAATAATACTGCACTACAGGTAGAAGTTGCGATGCAATTTTTTTTACTTAAATCAAAGTACGAAAGTACATGTTTTCAAAAATACTTGAGTATACAAAGTACAGCTATTTTTTCTTTTTATGTGTTTTTTGTTAACACGGGGCCACAGACAGGTCATGAAAACCTGACCTGAGCTTCAGTTTTAAGGCCTACCTGATGTCATAATTTTGCTACTGTTGAAGCAGGACTATGTATGGCTTTTACCTTTTACTTTAATATAAATATTCTGATGCAAATGACCAGATGGGAAATGAACTAACTAAAAGAACTGTGGTCAGCAATTGGGGTAGTTCTTTAAAAATTATCATGGTGGTTTCTGTTCTTTAGCTCATGAATAAATCCACATGCAATACTAAGGATTCAAGGAGTTTTATTGTGACATTAAATACTGAGAGTGAGACATGTAGGAAATTTGCAATTCTATTGAGCTGTGTGTGTGTGTGTGTGTGTGGAAAGTGGAGGAGAAATAGGGAACGTTGTGTGAATTCAAAACCTTAGTTATGATTTGAGCACATCCACCAATATTTGGTACTGAAAATTTACAGTACAATAGTAAATTTACTTAGTTACTGTCCACCTCTGCTTCCACATTTTTTCAGGCAAGGCAAGTTTATTTGTATAGCGCATTTCGTACACAAAGGCAGTTCAATGTCCTTAACAAAAATAAAAGCAAAGAACAATATAAAAGCATAAGACATAAAATATGTGTAAAAGAAGTATACATTTATCATTAGATTTAATAAGTCAGCAGGGTATGTTTTGAGTTATTTAAGATTCAAGAAAACAAATACAGCAATTTCAAAAACATCAGAACAAAATAGTCTACATCTATGTCTCTCCTTGTCCAGTCACAAAAATGTGTCAACACATTGCACGCACAGTCTTCTGGTGCAAATGTCTGCAAGGGTGCTGCTGTATCCAGGCCTTATATGACAACTGGTGAATTCTGTGTCTGGCTGCCCTTAGCCTCTTACTACCTGTCAGTTGAACTTTAATGTATTTTAATAATACACTGTTTATGAAAGTCTGGTTTAGATATTTTAATCCATGGGTCAGATTTGGAGTCATTTGAATTAGTCAGCTGTACAGGCCCTTTATTGGCTGCTCCTGCTTTCTTTAATGTTATTTCTGCTGCTGTTGCAGCTCTTGTTGCTGCCTCTGCTGCATGTTTGGATGCTGCCACTGTTGATTTTGCTGCTGCTGCTGCTGCATTTGCAGCTTCTGTCACTGCTGCTGCTGGTGCTAATAGTGCTAGTTTGGCTGCAGTTAACGCTGCATTCATTGCTACTTTAGTCATTGCTCTCGCTGCTTGTTTTGCTGTTGCTGCCTCTGTTATTGCTGTTTTAACTTTTTCTTTTTTTACTGTGTCAGCCACAGCTTCTACAGCATTTACAGTGGCCTCTGCTGCATTTGCTGCAGCCTCAGCTACAGTTTTTCCTTTGTCTGCTGTTACTTTTGTATAATCTGCTAGTAACCTTGCATTATTGTCTGTTGCTGCTGCTCCTTCTAATGCTGTTGCGGTTTCTGCTGCTTTTATTGCTGCTGCTGCAGCTTCTAGTGCTGCAGCTGATGTAGCTTCTGCAGCTTCTAGAGCTGCTGATGATGCTGTTTTAAATGCATAGTCATTCAATTCTTGTAGCTGGATTTCACTAAGTTGTTCAGTACAGATGATACAGGCCTTTTCTTTTGCAAAGTTCAGGAGCTGTTCTTTCAAGTGACGATGAGTCTCCCGTTCAAGATACTTTTCATACTTAAGTTTGTAAAATGAACATGAATTCACTGTTTTGGTATCTTCAATGGCAGATTTGGAGCAAAGTGTCTTCGGAATTGCCAGCAAATTGGGTTTCCATTGAAAGCGTCCACTCAGCAAAATAATACGTGTGAAACACACAAGACAAAGAATGCCACAACCCCAAATCTGAAAGAAGAAAATTAACACATGAGTAAACCAAAGATAAGGGAGTAATGGCATTGTGTAGCGTTACACTAAAATTGTAATTAAATACATACTTGTGATTCAAACTTCCATGCAGCCAAAACCATGTCTCGTTCTTCAGATTGTTTCTTGCAGTGGATATCTGACATGTTTATATCCAAAGTCTTGGAACATATGTAGGCATCTCCATCAAACAGTGTTGTTATGATCCACATTGCTGCAAAAGTGAATCCTTTTGTCCAAGCAGTACGAGGAGTACATATAGTCTTACAGTCATATGTAACTGTCTTAATAAACTGTCTGTCAACCACTAAGACAGCAACAGTAAGTATGACACAGGGCAGCAGGAAATAAGAAAATATCAGAAGTCCTCTCCTAACTAGTGAATATGAACAAGGACAAATTAACTCCACGTTCACAGCATACTGGCATATGATGAGCATAAATAATGTAGGAGTATATCCAGACTTGAAGGTTTTCATCAGCAACTCTTGATATCTCATGGCGGAAATCAAAGTGATTGTCTTTTTATTTCCTGAATGACAAGAATATAAAGATAAATATTCAGTTTTTTACCTACCCTCCCGCCCGCCCGCCTGCCTGCCTGCCTGGTATGTTTATTTCGGTTATTGCCATCTTCATTGATCCCCAAAAGCTAAAATCCATGCACCAAGGCATTGTTTTGTGTCTTCTTTCAGAACATACACAGAGCAATGGAAACACTAAAAACGGACCATGGCCGGCTGTACGCAGGAGCAAGAAGGGGCAGTGCCCCCTTAAATAAATGTCTTGCCCCACAAGTCAACATTTTAGAAATTGAGAAAGCAAATTTTAACATACTCAGAAGTTGACCAAATTATCTGCAATAGCAGAAAAATCAGCCGAAAAAGGATGCACAACCCAATTCAATGAAGAAAACACTGTTACTATAAGCATAGGGAAAAAGTGCTGGAGGATGACATGTACACATGATGCCCCCTCACATATGCCTGCTTAGAACCAGCCCTGATTTGGACGGTAATAGTACGATTCATGATGTTGCAAACAAAGAATTTAAAGATGAATAACATAAAACCCTCAACAGCACAATTATTTTTAAAGCACAAATGTACCACACATGAACAGCAATACTTTTGCATATTTTGAAATATCCAAATAACCTCTTTTTATCTTTATGTTTCTTGGTCAAATTAAAAGGCTGGTTTTAGAATAGTAAAATTGGCAAAATAAGACTTACCACTGCTTTGTCAAACTCCAATGTAGTCTATACAGAGAAAGAAAAACTTATTGCTATTGAATTTCCCCAGCCTGGTGTAGGCAGATGAAAGGAATTGAAATAAATAAGGGTGGAACTTCATCACTCTTTCCAATTGTTGTGAAATGTCATGCATGTGACAAACAGGAGTACATGGCCAAATAAAAGGGAAGTAACATTAGGGAGAATGAAGCAGTACAAAAACAATCTTAACACCTTTAAAAGCCAGTCAACTATACCAGCCTGTACTGACAGGAAAGGCACACCACTGAACATGATCTTGGATTTCCTGACAGAGGGAACTCGTTTAGATGGGCTGCAACAGCTCCGGTAGCCTATACTGTTACTTTCAGCACAGGAGCTCTGCAGGTGAGAACAGAACTATTGTATGAACATATTGCATGTGACACATGAACTAAAATGTATACATACATTTGCAGGATATGCATATATCCCTGCAAAGGCAGACAGATCGGAGAAGAGTTACAGAAGTTTGTTTACCAGGCTTATGGAAAATTCAGAATATTATGTCTTCATCACTAATAGTTTTGTCAAGGTTTTCAAACATAAGCACAATTATTTATTAAAGATATATTACAACCCTAATTCCAGAAAAGTTGAAACTATGTGTAGCCTAAATTGAAAATGAAACCAAAATACACAGCATTTCATTCCACATGAGTGCCTATTTTATTCACAATAGAACATAGATAAAATGGGACATTGAGACATTTTACTGTTTTGTTCAAAAATCCAGCTGTATTTCCTACAAAATAATAAATACCAACAATGTATTAATTGGTAAATAATTGGTTAAATAATTGGTATTTCTTTGTAAGAGGAATTGTTATCTTAAAGGGGTCCTTTCATCGTTAGCTTTATTCATATTTCTGTGTCGCCACTATGGTTGAATGCATTGTGCGTCATTTCTGTGAAAAATTATGTCCGAGTTCTCTTGCTTGATGCTGTTTTCTGTAAGCTATAACAGGTCTAGTGGTTGAACGACTGACCTTTCCGGTGTCCCTCGTGAATATCCATGACGTGTCAATAAGGCACCTCTGATTGGGCAAATTCGCTGTCTTTCACTCACCTAGCTTCTGTCCACTGTTCTTCCTTTGGGATGTGGGCTTGCCATACATGGCTCTGGGCGGGGCTTACGACCTAGTGACGTAGATAGGTTGAGCCTGCTCTGATCCGCTCGTTTTGGTTAGCTCGACCCTTCAATGACCAGTAAAACCATGAGGGTCGAATTTCACGTCTTGGAATGCTGCGTGCATATACTGCTTGTTGTGACCCACCACATTGTAAATAGAGCTACTCAAAGTGGTTTTTAGCGGAAGGACCCCTTTAATGGATTTTACTATTCGATGTAAGTGAAGCCCAAAGAAAGATGGCTTAGCTAAGCTACACACTATAGCTTGGTATGGACATGCTAACTACACTGTAGCTAACATAGTAGCTTGCAAGACTGCCAGGAACCAAAGTTAGTAGAATACCCAAGTACAGTATTAGCCTTCCACTCTAGTAAGCTTATTGCAGCCATAAGGGTAGAAAAATACTGATTACGAAAATTACCGTATGTTGTCTGATTTGTGGTTGAGCATCTACTCGTCAATTTATTGTATCTGGCTTCATTGGCTGACGTCACTGAACGTCACCAGAGGCTTGTGCAGTAGACCTATAGACGGTAAAACAAATGGACAGAGGGATGGCGCCGTTTTCAATGTGACCAGATGACGGCAGATTTTCAATTTTTCCGAATTGGTCACCAGACTACTGCACAAGCTCGAGAGCCAGTCAGGTGACGTTGGCTACTGAACCTGAATACAATAAACTAACAAGTAGATGCTCAATTACAAATCAGATGGCATACGATAATTTTCTTAATGAGTATATTTTTACCATTATCGTAAGTACAATCACGCTAACTCAAGTGTTGTCATAACACCCATGTCATGACCTGCATAATATAGGCCTACTGCCATGGGAGTCTATTGCAGCCCATAGAACTATTTGGTAAAAACTTTTGAAATTTGGCACACATATTTGCTCTAACAATCATGCAGCTTGAAACATTCAAGCACACTTTTAAGAATTTCTTCGGGAATGCAGTCTAATTGTGATTATGATTTCATTGCAGCACACATTCACCTACCAAAAATACGTAAGTCGGTGTGTTTGTGTAGAACATTTAGAGCTTTTGTTTAGTGTGCTATAACCGAATGGGCTTTGAATGATGGTAGCCTGTGACTAGCATAGCTAAAATCAGCCTAAAACAGGAGCACTAAAGCATTTTTTCACCAAAACCGGCTCACAGGTCATTCATGACTACTACAGACCAAAAACAGCTTTAATTCCATTCAAGATATTATTAAATGTACTAAGTAAGACTGATGTCCTGTAAAATTTACTAAAAAGAAGTTGCCTTTTTACAGACAAGCCCAATTGAAACTCTTGTCAGCCTAGTCCACTGCATCTCTTGTTTTCACTTTAGTTGGTTTGCTTGTTTCTCTGTTTGTTCTGTGTCATAAATCCATTCAAGAATACTTAACACACTTTATTTTAGAACTTTGCTTTTTCTTAAGGCTTCTTTCGTAAGGTTAAAGAGCAGCTCAGAGGATTACTACTGTTCCACTGGAGCAAACATTCTATGGTAAAATGCTTACACACAGTAAGCATCAATACTGCTGTCAAGTTAGACACTTTCTACTCCCACTAGAGTTGACAAAACATGGCTGATCTCCCTGATACCTAGCTAATTATGGATAATGAAATTTAATGTAGCACACATTAAATGCCTCAATGGAGATGATGCATGACCTTGTTCTTGTGGCTAGGAAAACACAGGTGTTGCAGTTTTGTCTGGAATGTCACACTGCCTGTGTTTGCAGAACTGCATGTTTTTTCCATCAAATTTCGCACCTCCCTTGAGCTGAGTTTGTGTCCTGTTTCTGTTGAGCTTGTCAAGCCTATCTGCATATCATCTGCAAGCCACTTTTTTCTCTTTGAGTATGGTGTCCTGAAAAAAGCAGTTCTGTATTTACTTTCTTTTCCACATGTTGACCTATTTTCAATAAATTGAAATCTTAAACAGAATTCACATCTTCTGTCTAGTGCATTTGACTTGGGTGTCTAAGGGGGAGTCTTTATTTTTAGGTCCCTGTTTCAAGGGGGTTGTATAAGGACAGCCAAATTCCCCTGCCATCATGTGTTGTTACATGGGTTTTGTGGTGTACTTGTGGTCGCCTATGGGAAGTGGGCATAGCTCATGCCAGAGTTTTTTATTTCCTTTTTCAAGTAAATCACACACTTTTTTGGCACACACTTGGTGATTTTAGTATCCTATAAGAAGTTGAGGATACCCATTTGAAAAAAAACAAATGTGGCCCATTTCTAAAGGGATTCTAAAGCAGCATATTTAAACATTGTAAATGTTATGTAGATTATTTCCCTATGGGTACCTAATTAAACAAGATTTTTTATCATTAATGAAAACAGTTGATACTGATTTAATCTGTGAGCATGTTTACTAGTGGATTTGTGATATATAAGGCTATACTTCTTTATATGGTTGTCTTGTTCTTTCTTCCAGTAAATCATCCCACTGTGTTTGTTACCAAGGCTAAGGTTTAAAACCAAGACTGGCACTCACAATAGAACTGCAGGAAGTATTTTAAATCAAAATCTACTTCATTAAAAGGCACCTCTTAGCACATCATGTTCAGTTCATGATGTATTTATGACACTGAGTTGTAAGATTTTCTTTGTATTTTCCCAAGCTTCAAAAAGACTTGGCTCTGGTAGTTGAGACATTAAAAGGGTACTTAGGGACATGCCACAAGACATCTTATAAATGTTTCCTGTTTATTTCTTCCTAACTCCATCAGCATGATTGACAGCAGGGAACATGGTCAGGACCTCGGAGAGCAGTACTGGCACACAGACTGTGATGCCTTACTCGAGCTACACTATGAGTGCTTGTGAACTGACTGTCATTTTCAGCCTATAGGCTGTACAGAAAACCTTAAAGTTGTAAAGTTGTTGACAGCCAAATTGGAACATGTTGTTGCATGGGATTTTCTGTTGTGTGGTTGTGGTTGTCTGGCAGCCTATGGGAAGTGAGCATACCTCATGTTTCATTTCAAGTAAATCACACTTGGAACACACAGCTATCTTTGTTTAAGTGAATAAAAAGCAAAATATATTGGTACAGATTAAATGTATACCATTGCTATTTTGCATAAAGTTTCTCCTTTCTTACCAACAGCAGATTCTGAGAAAATAACAATGCTTAAGAGAAAGAGGAATCATTCAGTATTCATAAGGTTGTTATATTCTCTCAGTTTCGTGACTAGACATGACAGCCTTCACTGTGAAAATGGGTTAAGTCTGAGGCACTGTGAAGTGCTTCGAGTGCTAAATTAATATTTGCCCTTTAATTCTTTTTCCTTTTTTCAACAGCATTCTCATGCCATAGTTTTTCTATGCCCTGCTCCACTTGGAAATAACTCTTCACTTCCAAGAAGAAAGAAAATAACATTCTGGAAACGTCTGCTAGCAAGATTCCCAAAAACGACCATCAACCAGTGGCGGCTGGTGAAAAAAAAAATTGGTGGGGCTGATGTGCCAATAGATTTCCCTGCCTAGTCCAGTGTAAGCACTCAAAATAACAAATAAATAATCTGAAAATGAGTACAATTCCACAATAATACTTTAATTCCAGGTTAAGTCCAGTTAGGCTCCATTTATGCTTTTGACAGCAAATACAAATCGTTTTTCACAAATTTAAATATAGTGCAAATACAAATACAATACAATTTTTATACAGATCAACTGTGCATGTGTGTTTACTACAGTTACTGAACTAACAATAACAAAAACAAAACAGATTTAGTCCTTGCATCTCCTCTGTCCAAACTGCAGAGGAGATGCAGAATTGTTACAAAACCATCTTGAACCAGGCTAATGGTAACAGCAATAAATACCGTCGGCTATATTAAGCCTAAAAGAAACACCAATGTTATATTCTATCATCTTGAATTCATAAAAACACACCGTCAATATCCGATGAGCAAGAACACCTCCGACTACGTTACATTAAGGCCAGTTCAGACCAAAGCGACGCGACGGGACTGTGTGCAACGTTCTGAAAACTGGCAACACTTTGCAACTCGGCGTTCTAAAAGCTGCCCATTCACACCGCTGCAACACCTTGCAACGGTTTCATTGTTGCCATAGTGTTCTGACCATAGAGGTTATGACATGGATGCGAAGACGGTGCCAGTTTTATTTACTGCCATCGCGGCTCTGTTAGTCACAAAAAAAAAAAAAATTTACTCAAACAAATAGGAAAAAACGGCGGTGGACCAGGGCGTGGTTACGTTGTGTAGGGCAGGGGCGTCACTATATGTAGAACATTCGGGGCTACAGCCCAGAAGAGTAATTGTTTTGGGGGGTTCGGGGGAATTTTTGAAAATTGGGCTGATGAACATGCAATTTTAACATAGTTTAGGAATAAAAGGAAAGGCCAACTCCATGACTCAAGGGCCATGCACAGTAGTTCGATGTTTGCATTTAAGATAGGATAGCTTGTGAACGTCTTTTCTGCCAAAGTGCACCACATAGCAGCCAAAATGTGATATTGAAATAGCCTACAGCTTATTAAACACCTTCATACTACACATAGACAAGAAAGATTACCGACGCTGAATTTGCGACAAAAAATCTAAATATGCCCATATAGTCTATGGTCAGGTCAGATTTAGGCTACTTGCGGTTCTGTGTGACGACCCCCTGCCCCCCCCCCCCCCCCCCCAAAAAAACGGACGGGCTATGCTAGTTTTACTATGAAGTGTCAATCTATATTTACAACACAACGACTAACTTAAACTTGAAGATGAATAATATGAACATATGTGATACGAACTACACATGAACAATAAACACTAGTGAACAAATCTAGTGAACTTGAACAACACTGCCACGACCGCACACACAGGGGTAGGCTACACCATAGCCTACTTAAAATGTCAGCTACATACATGGCGTACAACAAAGTAAATTCATGGACGCCTACAGAATTAAGTTGTAAATTAACAGCAATCAAAAAGACTACAACCCCCCTGCCATATTCAACAGATTATTACTAGCTAAATAGGTTTACGCGTGCGGTCAAAAGTTTAAGGTGGCGCTAGCTGTCAGACAGTGACTAGCCTGTCATGCTATGTATTTGACGCTAGTAGAAGTCACAATACGTAGAATAATAAATCCTACGTCAAATGACTTTAGATGCAATGAAAATAACATTACTTGTGACTGTCTTGGTAACTAGTGCCACGGCAGGCATGCCATGAAGGAAACCCCCTGTCCTACCTTAAGTTGATGCAGCTATGATCCAATTGTGTTCTTGCTAACCCATCCTGACATCTTACTTGGTTTAATTTCACGATTGCAAGTGCACTTTTTTAACATCAACAGTTCTTTTATTGTAGGCCAAGCATGTTGGTATATTCTGTATGCGAGCAACCCTCACATTTGACCAACCAGAACTCGGGATTCACCCAGTTGTGCATGTCTAGTAGAAAGTAGCTGACTGTAGCCTGCGATGTAATTCTTGAGTAGTTACAGTCTATGATTCTTGACTGATGCATCATTTTTTCGTGGGAGTGGGGGAGGGGTAGCCAAGTGTTTGTATAAACTCTGTGCATTAAATCGCGTTCACTTCTCTTACACAGACGTCTCTCTCTGTCTCTCTCATATTCAATTTATTCTCACGACATCATATGCTGCATTGCCAAAGCATCCATAGCCGTAACAATAATAATAATTTAAAAAAAACTCTCTCCCCAAGATGCCTTGTGCATACAGCCGCCACTGATCCGGGGCTATTCCCAAAAGATCCGGGGCTATTCCCAAAAGATCCGGGGCTATAGCCCCGAAGTGCCCAGGTCTAACGACGCCCCTGGAGTGGAGAAAGAATTTCAGGATGTCCCGACGGTCAAATCATGCGATATAGATAAGCCAAAGGTTTTCACCTTTCATTTTTGCCCTTTCACCGTCTCTGGTTACACCATTCATAGCACTGCACGTCTTAGCCATATCGGACGTCACAGTAGGTTACATTCTAAAACCTTGCGACTGCGATTTGACATGTTGAATGTTGAAGCGACGGCTTGCAACGGCTTGCAACTGCTTGCAACTTTTGATTCACACCGCTGCAACTCGTCGCTGCGACTGTCGGCAACCGTCTCGTCGCGTCGCGTCGCTTTGGTGTGAACTGGCCTTTAGGCTCCCCCATTCATTCATTCTTGTTTACATGTGACGTCACTAGCCATGAACTACTCCGTTGCCTTGGCAACGATAAACTATATAAGTTGTCCCCTCATTGCGAGTTCAAAAGCAACACAAAACTTTACACAATCAATAATCTTACATAAAATGTGCCGGTTTTTGTCCACCTCTTCGTTGTGCCCCCTTACAGCAATTCGATGGCCATCATCTAGCTGCATTGCTATGCTAATCCCTCCGACCATAGCTAGCTTGACACAGTTTTCCATGTGAATTCTTGATCCTTCATGTTTCTTCATGCGTTCGGACAGGTGTTTTAAGCCGGTTTGCACAGACTGTGTCCACGTCGAATCACACTTGTCACTTTTAAACAGGATGCAGGGGAAACAGAAAAGTGCTTTGGCTATCCCACAGCCTGTTAGCCACGATTTTCATTCGAACCAACTCCTGCTAAAAGTCCTATTGTAGGATTTATCTTTTTCTTTAGTTGTCTGGGTGATGTTTATTTCGGGCCTGTCGGGTCCCAGCTCCTTAACATGGACTTTTTTGGCCATAGTGCTTCTTGGAAAAGGGTAGTTTAACAAAGGTCTCACCGAATTTGGTGGAAGCTGCTCAGTCGTCGTCATCGCCACCATCGTCTCTCAGTCTGTAACTGATCTAAGGTTGATCTAACGTTAACTGACGTAAGACGTTACGTTTAGCCAATCACCATGGTGACAGAATAGCAATACAAAACTTTCTGTCCTAGGGGCGATTTTTCTAGCGCCCCAAGACCATTTTATTCGGCGATGCTGATAGGCTGATAGGAATAATATTTGTAAAATCTTTCCCTAGCAACCACACAGGATTGGCTATTTCGCTACACTTCAGGGGCGCTAGAAAAATCGCCCCAAGAACGGAAACAGTACGACTATGTCGGTGGAAATTCACTGTTGAATAAGAGTCATTTAGTGGAAATGTTGTTTGAATAATTCAGATTACATGTAGAGACACACAAATAATTAAAACCGACATTGATTACAAAAAAACATTTATTTTTAGTATTATACATTTTATATTTTTCCTCTCCTCTTTGGGAGGGCGGCGCCCAATCGCCCCCTATGGGCCAGCCGCCACTGCCATCAACATATCTCTCAGGAAGCTCAAATATTTGGATTATCAGATCACCTGAGTGTCAATCCACATACAGTTTAGATAACACTAGCCCCGTTTACATGGACACAAAATTTCACTTTTAATCTCTTTATTTACAGAAACCGATTAAAAACGTCCCATATATACAGTCAAATAATCGGATTCAAATGAAACCGTTTAAATTTTCAAACCGATTAAAATAGGTGGTTTACACCTTTCTTGTAACGCGAATCTCTTTATTTGAGGCTCATATAAACAGTTCGGTAGAATTCTAATAATCTGATTAAATTCAATCGGATTCAAAAAAGGTGTCCATATAAACGGGGCTACTGTCTGTTTTCCTGGATCAGTGTTAACGCATAAAAGAGTGAGAACATAAACATGACTCACCTTGTGCATGACTTGCCAGACATGAAAGCCTGCGAAAGTTCTGCCAGGAAGACTCCAACATCACGGAAGCGCACTTTGCTTTCGGCCAATCAGCGGCTGCCACCTGCTTTAAAAAATGACATGCCTAACTCACCTTTTCCGCTGCTCAGGTACCGGCATTTTGAAGTCCCCTCCTCCATCCCCACCACCACCAGTTTGGTCCAGTCTACCCGTGCGCCCGGGGTGTGTGTCTCGGTTCCAGTTACACTCCGCGGCAGGATCCGTCGGACCCCTCAACATTAGACCCGGGCTGATGACTGGACCTCCGCCAAAGACTATTCTACTGTCAACTATTGTTAAATCTCATATTAAATCCCTTTAAACCTTATGCCTTTCTCTGAGTCTTTCTGGCCGAACTTCTGTACTCTCTAATCTCAAAAGTTGCAAATGGTTTTTCATTCATTGTTGTGCTCTACCTGATAAAGTGTCTATTTGAACTGGACTTTGTTTGTTCATGTGAACCTGGCGTAGCTAAACATGAGGTCATGTTCATCGTTGTTCCAATCATAATAATATGTCTACTGATTTTACTGGTCAAATCAGACAGTCCAAAGACACCGAAAAGGAATTGTGTTTTCTGTATACAAACCATTTTTGGTTCTGCAGTGTTCTGGATGAGTGCTGTGTTCTTAAGTGGAGATTGGTATTTGTGCATAGCAAGTAAAGCAGTGACTGAACATCAGAATCTTTCCTGCAAGGATCCAGGACACTTGACCATGGAAGAAAAAAAGTTTTTTGCTCAGTATAAAAGTGATTCACTGGTAAGTACTAAATCCTGAACTAACCCCAGATTATAATCAAGACAATTGCTTAATGGCATTATGATGCTTAAGAACATGATGCCGTTATGTTTACTTATATTCATTCAACAATATTGTTACCATATTTGTAAACATTAAATAGCAATAAGAAATATAAATAATATCACAACAAAACTAGTAATGTAGTGGTAAAAAGAAATGTAGGCGCAGCTGTGAAAAGGAAAACCTAACTGTCATTATAGGAGGCCCTTTTAAACATCATAGTGTATACCTTTGTTTTAAAATAAATAGGCTATAAGCATTCTTAACATTGCTTTTACATGTGAATAGGATGTACTTAGTATTATTGAATTGGTACTAAGCTACTATATTGTATTATATACACCTAATTTTTCTCAAAATGTTGATAAATGACAGTCAGTGAAGAAGCTCATACTTCCGTTGGCACATCTACAAAATATAGTTTACAGTGTCACTCTAAATAAGCTATACAGCACATATACAACAATTCTGTTGTTGTCAGAAATTGTTCAAGATGTCTCAAAATGTAAAATTTTTGTTATTTTGGCCAGACTGTCATTACAGTCATGTAATTTCATAAATACTATGATAATACTCACATTTTCTTTTCTACACAGCTCGTTGGATTATCTGTCATTATGGTCACACTAATTATATGGAATAGTTTGCTCTGTCTGCATAAATGCCTCAACAAACGGAAAAACATTTCGTACCTGGAGCATTATGAAGAATCTCTTCGGATGGCAGTAGACAAACATCTTAAAGCCCAACTTACTGAAATTGTTGAAATTAAAGCAAAGCATATATGCTCCAACCACCTTGCATTTATTAGAAGGAACCAGCTACCAGCCCTAGGCACTGAAGGTGCTGGAATGGAGAACATTGACAAAACCTGGAAAACAATCTCTACACCTGGCTTTTATAAAAATGACAATAGGTCACAGGGAGACAGTGTTCCAAATTGTTGCAAAATTTTAATGTCTCACTGTAGGTGGGGTTCTGATTATCAACCTCTAAGAGGAGATGGGGAGGAGATAGAGATGCAGATATTAGATGACAGGCCCAGGGCACCTGGACTTCATTACCTTGAAGACATGTCCACCTACAAAGACAACACCAGAGAGACAGCATAGTGGAGGTGGGTTGTGGGTGTATGTTGTATCCCCATTTATTTCCAGGAAGCTCAAAAAATCATAAATAAATAAAAACATTTAAAAGGCTAACCTTTAAAAAGACATTATCAATTTACGGGCTAATACATAAAATGTACTTTAAAAATCAACCGTCATCAACCAGAATGCTGGACTGGATTGTGTTGTCATTGCACCTGTTTGCTGGATTTAAAACATGACCAGACATCCCAGTTCCGGACAGTCTCGATTTTGAGTTGCATGTCCTGTGAATTTTGTAGTTTTGTTATGTAATGATGTCATAACCTGGCTTACCCCCACTTTAAAAGTCGCCACCACACCACTGCAGAGATGCAGATATTGTAGGTGTCGGGTGAAAGGCGCTAGGACTTTTTTCAGCTTAAAGATTTCATCTTCTCAACCAAGGGCAAGGCATCATCAACTCTTAGAACTGATGGTATGGCATGTGGTGTTGCACGTGGGTCCTGCCTGCAAGCCCTAACAAAATTCCATTTTCTTGTACTAATGTGTTTGGGAGGAACTAACATAAAATGTACAGTATTCTTTGTTTATAGGTTTAAACATTTTAATTTGTGTTTCCCATGCTGATTCACTCATGACCACTTTCTGTTGTGCATATAGTTGTTTGTATTTTTACAGGAATAGGACTGTTTCAGATCATATTTGCATGGTATAGGCCTCAGTGTGTTATACCATGCTACGACCCAACTGTAAAATAAAAAAGGAGGGCAGTCAACAAAAACTGATCAAGCTGATCAGATTTGAGCCCTCTTGTGATATGTCTCTATAAATGCATGATATCTCTCTATAAATGCAAATGCAGTGAAAACATCTGTCTGTATGTTACTCTATGTGTCTGTCTGTTCAACACACAACACTCAAACTATACTTTCCACTGAGCTCAAATTTGGTAATTCTAAAGCCATGAGTGAATGCCTTGTCAAGTTTTATGTTGTTAGGACAAAAACAAATATATGTTTAATTTTGTTCAAATTACATAAAAACATGTAAATAAATTCAAATCTTGTCCAAATTGTGTCTACACAGAGGCTATTCATACATCATGCATTTATTATTGAATTGGAATATATTATTTCTTAATCATGCCAAACCATTTTGCAAAAATTGTTTCTTACAGGTCTGTCTGTGACACAAACACTAGACAGACCATGCGCTATAAAAAGTGAAAAAAATAAATGCTACAAGGATCTTTTTAAAATGGTTTTACTTAACAGCACCATGTACCTTATGAATATACACAACATTGTAAAAAGATTTATACTGTCACTTGCCTTCATTTTTTTGAGTAGGTTTAAAGCAACCCACTTTGGGGTTTGAAGTTACAGGGTTTGAACTGCCACCTATGTGTACCATACCAGACTAGGACCCCACACATAACTCTCGAACCATGCGTAGGTGTTTCATTTTGTTTAAATGACATAAAAACATGTAATTAAATTCAAATATTGTCCAAAATGTGTCTACAAAGAGGTTGTTCATACATCAGGCATTTAAAATATTGAATTGTAATATATTATTTCATGCCAAAGTCATGCCAAACCATTTTGCAAAACCTATTTCAGACATAAAAACCTGTTTCTAAAAACAGGTTTTTCTGTGATACAAACACAAGACAGACCATGCACTATAAAAAGTGAAGCATAGAACCAACTTAAAAATAAATAAATAAATTAGACATGCTGCATGGATCTTTTTTTTGACGTTGGTTTTACTTAACAGTCCCATGTACCTTGTAAATATACACAACAGCTGTCGTTTGCTTTCATTTTTTAAGTTGGTTTAAAGCAACCAACTTTGCTGTTTGAACTTCCACCTGTGTTTGTAACTGCCTCATTCCGCCACAAATAACAAACAAATGAGTATAAATCAGTGCAAATCACACCAAATTATGGCAGACATTGATATCCTAAGGTGTCCAGGAAAAAAAGAAATAGATACATAGCCTTTATAATGACCAAGATAACAACAACTTAGTAGTTGGAGGAGTAAAAGTGGTTGACACACCAAAAAAAAAAAACCTTGGAGCTCCAATGGTTAAAAATGACTTAACCAGGTATTCAGATTGATATTCTCAACACATGTTAGTTTAGGTAGTTATCTGTATGCTGCCAACTATGAAGTAGTGTAATAAATGTGTGTGCACAGTTTGCCCAGTTGCAACAAGTAAATGAAACGAACAAGGTCAACAAAAACTACTTTGTAAAAAAGGTTATAGAGAAGAACTAAATAGGAACAGGAATCAAAGTTATCAGCTTTTTTTTTAAATGGTTTAAGACGACACACCGCCCCTCCTGCCCCTAAACGAACCAACTGGAAAGCAGTGACGTTTTGACGATTGTTTTGGCCCTTAAGGTTATGGGGATGATAACAAATAATAATTAAAGCTATAAATAGATGTTTTATTTTATGAATACAAGGCACAAACAGAGATCATGAATAGTGACCTTTTTTTCTGGCCAGTTTTTTCTGGATGGAAGGGGCATTTTCCAGGAGGGGAACGGCTTGTCCATGGGGGTGTCTTTCCTCATCCTCATGATTATGGCTCCTGCGAGACTTGTACAGCCATATTATCCCAAGGGTTATCAGAGTCAAAACCATGGCAATGACCTACAGAGAGTGTGAGAGTATGGGTATGACCTTGTTTAATGCATTTAATTAACAGAACCCCAATGCACACATAGTCCTGCCTTTGTAGATCAAAATAAGCCAGTGAGTGTTTTAGCTAACCAAAATATTCCCCTTACAGTACAAAATATAATGTCACAACTCTTTGCATACTTTGCTTTTGTTCATGTCAAATTAGGAATACATAACTTTTTAAAAATACATATTTTTAGTTCAAAGTTGCAAGGTAGATTTCAATATTTCGGCACTACAGGTTGTTGGTATCCAGGAGCTCAGCATACATTACTTAGATACAAAAAACAAGTTGAGCAGTTACTTACACGAGATATGTTGGTGGAATACCTGATGTCAATCCTTTCCTGATGTGTCAAATTTGTCTCTTGCTTGCAGGCAAGTACTGCATTCTTGCTATAGGTCTTTAGGCACACAAACCAATCTCCATCAAAAAGGACGACAATCACCCACAGGAGCCCTCTCAACAGAGCCCTCAGGATAAGACAGCAGGAAGAAGGGCAGGAACAGTCACGGGAGCAGCGTAAACGAGAAAAAGCAGCAGTGTAAATAAAGAACATAAGCACTGCGGGGAGCATGATGTATGAGACACAGATGCATATGTGTGTAGAGTAGTCTGGATCACAAGGACACAAAAAAGGATATTTGTGCAAGAAAAAAAGGAAAAATCCATTGAGGGCTAATTCCCTAGTATCCCAGCTTGAGAGAAGATTGATCAGGTTGTCCATGTTGACCAGAGATATGTAACGTCAGTGAGGTCTTCTAGGGCTGTCTTTAAGATGTGAACTGTCCCACTCAGGCAATATTTAAGGCAAATTGTTTTGCTAGTCTACCAGACTTGCTCTCTTCCAGTTTTCTCAAACTGTTGTACTCCAGTGTTTCACAATACTGTAGCGGAAACATTTTTGTGGCTGCCTGATTTTGTGCCACAGGAAAAACTTGTATGGCAGAACAAGTGAGCTGGTGTGTGCCAGCACTAATGAATGAGGAAATAAAATGAAGACAAATTCTTACAATGTTTAAAGTTCACCTTACTCGACCTGCGTCTATGTAGAAGGCCACTTGCTCTCTGCTGTATTACATATTTTAGGATTGCTTGTTCTGGGTGTCATATTCAACGTGTAACTAAGTTATTCGCATTTGTCTGAATATTATTTGATACAAAGAATGTGGAATAATATTTTGCCTGAATACAGTTTTGGCTCTGTCTCACCATACCTTTCAGGCATACCTTTTGCCTTACTGCCATTGGTGCTGCATGCCTTTGCTCTTGTCCCACCAGTACTGCTAGTAGTTTCAGAGGCAATTTACATAAACAACACATTTAAATATAATGCCTGACTGCTGACCAACATGTTGGATTAGGGCACAGTTTCCCTTTTTCACTGTTTTGTTTTTTGGACCCCCCACCCACTCCCCTCTGGTTTTGTTCTAGTAATGGCCCGTAACTTACAAGATCCAACATCTTCTTTATTAATAACCAAGTCTGTGTTTGGGAGAAAGTAATACTGATAATGGCAATATAATGACAAAAAATGTTGCATACGTTGGTCTTGCTGCTTATCTAATTGTAAGTCTTGCCAACGGGTGCTGATAATGCCCATGGGCAAAGTACAGTACAAATGCTGAGGGTTCTGGCGTTGACTGTGTTGACTATATTGGACTTTAACATGCAAATGGGTCGCCCTGTCTTACGTTAATAAATGAAACAGTGTTGTGTAGGAGAGAGGAAGATACTAAATACATATCTGTCCTTATACGTCTTCCTTTATTCAGGTTATTGAACATAACTGGCAAGGCCATTTAACAATGAGAAACACACTTGACACAATCTAAATGTTGCTGAAACAATTGGTACTTTGGGAAATGGGCTAAAAGTGGAAATTGTGTGTAAGGAGAAAGTAAATGCCAGTCAGTGTTCTCTCATACAGCTGTAATTGTCTCTTCAACTTGTTGAAAATCCAAGTAGCTCCCATGGCATGGGGGCAAATATAAGTCATATGCAGTAACGTCACCACAAACTAGTGCTGCTGCCATCATCTAATGTAAAAATTTGGACATACATTGAGCACAACTCCAGATAGGCTACCATCTCATGTGTTTAGAGAATGGTGGCATATGGAAGCTCCTAGATGACTACTCCTGTATAGTAATCCACAGTGTTATATTATCTTCAGGTGAGAGTGCATGCCTTCATGCATTTCCTTTATATAGCCAGTAGAGCGCGGTACAATGTTGTTGTGATATGACTGTGTTCAAGAGGGGGTGCCTTTCCCGCAACAGGTAGCACCAGGAAGAGGACTCTTGGGACTCTTGTACCATCACTCCACGGCTGTGGTCGTTGCGTTTGTGGTAAGGTTTTACGGTAAAGGCAATTTTATTCAACAAAATATGTAAAAAAAGAAATGACTGTCGTACTCGATTGACACTGACAGTGCTATGCATGTAATAGCCGTGTAAAGGTTGTTACAGTGCTCTGCACACACACGGAGATGAGTAAGATTGTCACCAGTGTTTGACTACCTTCTTGAATTGATTGTTTGCACTTTGAGTGACAGCCGCCCCAGTAGTAGCAGCAGCAGTAGTAGTATATTTTCTACAGTCTGTATTTTACCTGAATCCGACTGTTATCGTCTCTCAGCAGGACCATGACTGTTTTCACGAACTGCGTCGTGCTCCTAGAACTGAAAGATTTGCCTTTTAAGAAGAAAAAGAAAATTCATTTGGCCATAACAGACAACGGGGGAAGCATCTCCTATGTGGTCAACAAGCAGGTTTGATTTTTCTCTGTGTCACATTAACTAAGCTCACTTGAATTGCCTGTAACTTGTTTGTCGTATTATAGCAATAGGCATGTTAAACTTGATGACATCAAGCTAGCCATTATGGTCATTATTATCCATGGTGATTAGTGAATGCTCATTTGTTTATTGTTATAACCATCTGCGTCCTCACTTCTGTAGTGACAGTGCAGAGACTGCAATGACAGAAGGGAGAGCGAGATGTGCTAGGTGGTCTGTGTGTAAGGAGCAAACTATGCCTTTCCCTGACACTCCCTTTCTTTACATTTACCACTATTCACTTTGTTTAGTCTGTCCTGTCCTTTCTGATTTGCCCTGTTGGCCTGTTTATCAAATTCCCAAGTTGTATTTGGAAATGTAATACTTAATACTTAATATTAGTCTCTGATTTATGTTGCAGCCTCACAGGCCTGACCTTAAACATAGTCAAAATATTTTTTGTCACCGCTTGATATTGTCAGTCCTCCTTAATGCAATGTGCAAAGTGAATGTCCAGTCATTTTTTTTCGTCTTATTTAAAATTTTTCGTCTCTGCATCTATTGTTTTCCCATCTGGTTTTGCACCTCCATCGGTCTTGTGTACCCTTATCCACCCCAGTGCAGCTTCATCGTGGTGAGCAGTGTGGCCAGCCTGAGCATCAACCGGCAGCAGAGTGCTCGGAAGCTCCAGATCCCTGTGGTGGGGCTGGCGTACGTGCAGGCCTGTCTGGAGAAGAACACCCTCCTACCCACCACAGAGCACATCCTGCTCCCCCTGACCCCTGCACCCGACCCAGCAAAACTCCTTCAAAACTCCACTCCCGACTCCTTCCAACCAGGTGTGGTGCAGATTCTGACAAGTATTTTACATCGTTGGTGAGGTGTAACCGAAGTCTTGCTTGGCGAGGTTGCAGGCTCAAGCGTCAGTTACATTGACTCTCTTCTGTCAACACTGACTTCAGCAAGTATAAACCCAGCCTCATATTTGATCTGACCATTTTCGGAACTTTGAGTGTACAAATCATCAGACAGGTGGGTTGTCTAATTAGCAAAATGACCTGTTAGAAGTGCACAGGCAGAAGGAATGCATGGCACACAAGTCCAGCTAGTCCAGTTGCCTACAACTTAGTACTTTGACCATCAGTACCTGGATGATTGAGAATCTAAACAGACACTTCACCCACTTTCCAATCTTCTGACCACCACTACACCACGCCACCATGTGACCCCCAGGTGACCCCCAGGTGGACGTTAGACAGCAGTAGCCGGTGAAGTCCCCCTTCACTGTTGAGTGCTTTGGGCGACATGACAAGCACAATAGGAATATATTAGGTGGTGTTGTTGTTTTGTTATCTCCTGACTATCTCTCTAGAGCCAGCCTGCACTGTAACACAGGGTTGAAAAGTCAGGCCTCATTGGCCTATTTAGCTTTTGTAGTTGCGCAAGACAGAGATTGTTACTTAGCAGCGATCAGCTTAACCCATATAATTGTGCTGCAGATGTAATTAAAAGACTAGTAATCAGTGTGTAGGACTACACCGTTTTTTTTTTTCATTCGGTGTGTTCTGATGACATTACACCTATTCTGTATGTGTTCTGTATCTGTGTGTGTGTGTGTGTGTGTGTGTGTGTGTGTGTGTGTGTGTGTGTGTGTGTGTGTGTGTGTGTGTGTGTGTGTTCAGCAAATTCAGCATGTATTCATTCTTACTTAGCAGCTATCATCTAAACCCATATAAACCTACTGTAGCTTGTGGTGTTATCTCCAGAGATCATTGATTGCTGTTTGCATACAAAAATAAGCAGCTTTAAGCAATCATTGGTGTGTAGACCAGACCAGGACTGTGTGACAGTGTGTGAAATTCAGTACATTCAGTAGGCTGATGACATTATACTTATTCTTTTTGGTGTTTAGATCTATGTTGTGTGTGTGTCTGTGTGTGTGTGTGTGTGTGTGCGTGCGTGTGTGTGTGCGCAGATGTATGTGTGTGTATATTTTTAGGGTTTGAGCAAGTGGGTGTGCAAGAGAGTGACAGAGGTAGAAAGTTGGAATGTACAGTCCCTCTATGCATAGCTCATCCTGAGGTAGGTGTCTAAGTGTGTAAATGTGTTTGTTTTCTGTGTGTAGTGAAACAGGTGACCTTGGAGGAGAGGTATAAAGATAAACAGGACAAACATCCAGCCCAGAGTCAAGCAGTGGGAAATCCAGTGAAGAATGACACTAACTACATTTACAACCATCGGTGAGCACTTTCTCAATCTTTAGCCTCACAGTAAAGTATGGTGATGGTACCAGGGGCTCTTTTGGTAATGCCATAAAATAAGATAAGCATCATAAATATAATGCTGAATGAATGAATAAATGTGGTTAAAATGCCAGATAATGGAGGTAATCTCCTTTTGTTTCCTGCCTGCAATGACTTGTTCTGAGAATCAGGTCAAAATGCAGCTAGTTTTGGCTTCCGACATCCTGTCAGATGGGGTTTGTGGTGTTGATCTGTGTTCCTCTACCTGCACTGACTATTTTCTCTATGCAGAATCTACTCTGAACATGACAAGAGCAGAAAAGCAGAAACGATTTCCTCTTTTCATGTCCTTGGCAAATACTGACTGTGTCCTCTGTGCAGGATCTATTCTGAACATGACAAGGACCTCCCCATGTTCCCCTCACACTTCCAGGTGGCCAAGTACTGTGTGTTTGCTAGTGTTAATGCCACCACTACGGTGAGTTAGTGTTAGTTTCTATGTGTTTTTCTCACTGCATACATGCATAAGTATTTTGTTTTATGTGTGTACATGTGTCTTACATCTGTCCCTCGGGGTATGTGTGTGTGTGTGTGTGTGTGTGTGTGTGTGTGTGTGTGTGTGTGTGTGTGTGTGTGTGTGTGTGTGTGTGTGTGTGTGTGTGTGTGTGTGTGTGTGTGTGTGTGTGTGTGTGTGTGTGTGTGTGTGTATGTGTATGTGTGTGTTTTAGGATGACCACAGTGGCGACTGGTGTGTACTGGAGCTCCAGAGTGCTAAAGGGGAGAAAGGTTGTGTCTTCCAGGTTGTGCGCTACATGAAACAGGTCAGAAACATGAAACACTCACTTTTAAACTCACTGTCATTAAACTCACCATGTCTTAATATCTATCTATCTATCTGTCTATCTGTCTGTCTGCCTGTCTGTCTATCTGTCTGTCTATCTGTCTATCTGTCTGTCTGCCTGTCTGTCTGTCTAACTGTCTAACTCTCTCTGTCTCTGTCTGCCTCTCTGACTGTGTCTATCTGTCTGTCTGTCTGTCTGCCCCCTCAGAGGAGGGTGGTGAGAGACCAGCTGGTGTGGTGTGGCTGCTCTGAGGACGCTCTGGAGGTTTACCAGCAGCTGCAGGAGCGACTCACAGCCGCCCACTTTGAGCTGAAGAAGGAGCTGCCTCCCCCACAGAGGGACCTCGGCTCTCTGGCCCTCAAGCAGGTCAGTCACACCCCCCTCTTTCTGGGTTGGCATGGATTACAGGAAGGTGTGCTCACATCTGTTCTAAACGGTTTAACTGTAATTCTGTTTCGTTACTACCGTTCTGTGTGTGTGTGATTAACAGCTGCTGCTGGAGGAGGATCTGCACTGCAGCACACTGTCCCAGGAAGTGGGTGTGTTTGTGGAGCTGGTGTGGACTGAAGCACTGGGGAGTCTGTCCAAAGTCCTCAAAGTTCCAGCCCTGAGCATCAGCCCCAATGACGTAAGACACAGATCACAAATCACTGTAGATGGACACTGTAGGTTAATAATGTAGATTAACACGAGATTAACACTGTAGATGACCACTGTAGATGAACACTGTAGGTTAACAGTAGATTAACACTGTAGATGTCCAGTGTAGATTAACACTAGATTAACAGTGTAGATGACCACTGTAGATGAACACTGTAGGTTAATATTGTAGATGAACACTGTAGATTAACACTAGATTAACACTGTAGATGTTTAGATTAACACTAGATTGCACTGTAGATTAATAATGTAGATTAATACTGTAGATAAATACTGTAGATGATCACTGTATGGTTGGGGTTGGAGAACAGGGCCAGGATAGATACTGTAGAAGTGTGCTTGTTATTGGTGTGTGTTGTGTGTTGGTGCATGTGTTGTGTGAGGATGTGTGTTCGTGTGCTTGTGTAAGAGGGTGGGTGTCTGTGTTGTGTGAGGGTGTGTGTGTGTGTGTGTGCTTGTGGGTGTCTGTGTTGTGAGAGGGTGGGTGTCTGTGTGTTGTGTGTGTGCGCGTATGTGTGTATGTGTGTGTGTGTGTGTGTGTGTTGGACTGTATGTCCATAACCTGTATAACTGCATGCCAGTACATACGGTATTCAAACCCTCTGTAACCTTGTCCTGAATAGAGGGAAGCATGAGAAATGGGTGTGCATGTGCTCAAAGGACAAAAAGGAACACTAACTGTGTGTGTGTGTGTGTGTGTGTGTGTGTGTGTGTGTGTGTGTGTATGCATGTGTGCATATGCGTGTGTGTGTTTGTTGTGTGGGCATGTGTGTGTGTGTGTGTGTGTGTGTGTGGTTGTGTGTTCTCTATCCACAGGTGAGTCGGGCGGAGGGTTTGCTGCTGCAGGTGAGGAGGGTGGAGGGGGAGGAGGAGAGGAAGTCTCTGCTTGAGGAAGTTCGCTCTGTGCTGCCACACACACTCCCTGATAGCCTCCCTACCGCCAAGCTCGT
>CM059269.1:25123511-25211011 GCA_030347295.1 Setipinna tenuifilis | reverse complement strand
CGGTGTGTAAGTGGGTGAATATGAGGCATTCTCTGTAAAGTGCTTTGGGTATTCTGCTGAGTATATGAAAGCACTGTATAATAAGTCTATTTAACATTCCTCTTCATTCTCCTCTTCTTCGTTATTCTCCTCTTCCTCTTCGTCCTCCCTCTTCATTGTCATCTTCATTCTCCTCTTTACCCTCCTCTTCCTCGTCATCCTCCTCTTCCTCGGTTGCGGATCAGCACCAGTGTAAAGTACTCCAGGCCCGGTGTGACGGACGGCTCGCGCCTGCTGCTGGTGTGTGAGGTGGCCCTGGGCTGCTGCAGAGAGTTCCGGAAAAGGGACACCAGCCTGACCAGCGCCCCTGAGGGCTACGACAGCGTGCACGGGGTCCGCAGAACCCCCAATCAGCACTCCGAATTTGAGGTACACACAGTGTTCTACAACATGTATAATAAGTACCTCTAAATACATTACATGGTGCGAACCGAAAATAGTGTCGATTTTGTTTTGTTTGTTTTGGTATTGAAACTAGTTATGGTGTTATAATGTTGTAATGGTGTCACAATTTTAAACTCCCAGGCTCCTTGTTAGGGCTGCAACTCATGATTACTTTCCATTATTTGTTTAGTAAAGGATAGTGAACACTAACATTTTGTTAGCAGAAATGTGAGGTGGGAATGCATGATTGTCTGCCAAACTAACACTGTCATTTATTACCTCTAGGGTTAAGGACGGATTGATAATACAAAAGTGTAACACAGTAAAAAAAAAACTGGGACTATTTCATAGACAGTCCCAACCATAGTCATTGTTGTAAAGATCACACCACAATAGGGAATTTAACCCTGCAATATGGGATAATTTCATTACACGTGTGAGCAGGGGCAGACCATGACCGTGCCCCTGCTTTTGGGGGGGAAACTGCAATGCTCTGGTCACAGTTCCATTACTTTAACCATCAGGTATTATTCAATTAATTGGTTATTTTCTGTGTTTTGTCCAGGATGATGAGTATGTGGTGTACAGCCCTGACCAGGTGAGGCTGAAGTACGTGGTCCAGTACACATTGCCAGATGACCAGGTGAAGGACTTCCAGCCAGTTGTCGGCACGTCTATGGAAACCATTCTTCAGACAGAGACCTCAGACCCTTGTGAGTATCCCCAGATCTATTCTTTTGCCCATGTCTCCTGAGCAGCCCAGAAGTTGAATAACATAGCACCCACAACAGTTGAAATGTAATACTTTGTAAGTGCTTGATGTGCCTCTCAGTCATAAATAGTGTATTACAATGTTTTTAACTGTGTTATTACCATGGCTTACTAACATACAAAACACAGTGTTGTTATCAAATATTGTTGCTTCTTGAGCACATAAGACACTCTGCACATGTCTCCTTAGTGTCTGAGGAAGATCGTTTTGAGGACTTTAAGAACCCCTTGGACAACGTGACTGCTGGTCTTCTGGACAGTGCTGGCCAGACACTCCCCCTACAGGCTGTCCATGTGAAGTGCAAGCTTGTGGACCTGCTATCTCAGGTCTGTTATATTGAGGACTAGAGCTGTAAAAGTGTTTAGCTGTTAAACATTTAGCTTCAACTGTATCAGTGAAAAAATGTAATTAAAACCACAAATGACTTGTCATTTTTTGGGTAGTGCAACCTTCTTTCATGCCCTCTTTGTATTGTACTCCTACCTGGACAGGTGATCATCTTCCAGACGTACTCTAATCCCAACCCCGTGGCCATCGAGGCCAAGTATGTTTTCCCCCTGGAGGAGTCTGCTGCTGTGTGCGGCTTTGAGGCCTTCATCAACGGGAAGTATGTGGTCGGAGAGGTGGGATTTATCTCTCTACTGCTCTGCTGTCTCAAAGCATTGTTGTTCTTCATTGGTTTACTAAACACTGGGCATCCATCTATCTGTCCATTCATTCATCCATCCATATGTCCATCTACCTTCCTAGCTACCTACCTATCTTCCTATCTAATTATCTATGTAGGCTACCTATCCATTTTTTTGTCTTGTCTGTAAGCTGAAAGAGCACTCATGTGTCCAAATGTGGCCAATGTTGTAGCGGTGTCTCCATTCTGTTTGGGTTCAGTGTTGTTGTGTTCTTGTGTGTCTCCCTAGGTGAAGGAGAAGGAGCAGGCCCGTAAGGAGTACAAGCAGGCCATAGCCAAGGGTCATGGGGCTTACCTCATGGACCAGGAAGCACCTGTGTGTGACTGCACTACTTCCTCACTCTTTCTAACCATCTAGATGTTTTTTGTATTGTGTTATCTTCTACCCCAGATTGAATTTGTAATAGCAACCCTGATGTGATTGTAGTGAAATGTAGTTTGGTTTGATGGATTCACCTTTAAGATCGTACTGTGACACCAGTATGGAGGGAATGTTGTGGTCAGGCTTGGGGAGTAACGGAATACATGTAACGGCGTTAAGTAAAAGGATACAAAAAAAAAGTAACTGTATTCCCCTACAGTTACAAAAAATGAAGGCGTACTCAGATTACAGGTACATTTAGTGGAAATTGGGATTATTTAGCAGGATTACAATTTGAAAACATTGTACGTTATTTATTTCTTTTTTATTTCAAACTGGAGATGGAGGGGAAGCGACAAACTATCCTACAGACATGCATGCGCGCGCAGTTACACAACGGGCGAAATCGGGACTGACATGTCTCAGTAAAGGCCGTCTCTGGTTCACTTCACTTGAACTTCGCGTCGTCGTCCGGCAGCATTGGCATGACTTCAACCAAGAACGCATTTAATGGGTGGAAATTTCGACATCACTTTATTTAGTAATCCGAAAGTAATCAAGTTACATTACTTTAATATTATGGTTCTTGGATTACGTTACTGAATACATATTTTATGGGGTAACTAGTAACTTTACCAGAATACATTTCTAAAGTAACCCTCCCAACCCTGGTTGTGGTCCATAGAATATTGTAGCGCCGGCTGTAGCCACTTGGATGGGTGGAGACGGAGGCAAGGGTAGATATTTTAAAAAGGGCAGTAGGAGGTATCCCACTACTTAAAACAACAACCTGCTACAACTAAAAAAGTAAATAAATAACTTAATTATTCTCCTCAGCTCTGATCAAACTTTATAAACGTATTAGAAGCCCTATCAAAACCCACATCCCTTATTAATCATTACCCTGTGTTGACATCTTGACAGATTTTGCAAGATGCGCAAAGGCACATGTTGAAAGGCAGCCTCGGGGGTACAATACAATGTGAAATTTTAGAATCTCCCATTGTTGTCGACTGTATTCTTTTGTTCAAAAATTCACTGTCAGTATAGTTGTCCATTTTTGTGTCATAATTCGTCTTAATTGTGTGCCTCATCAGGATGTGTTTACCATCAGCGTGGGTAACCTTCCCCCTGGCGCCACTGTTCTCATAAAGGTCACCTTCATCTCTGAGCTGCTGGTAAAGGGTGACTCCATCTTCTTTCAGTTGCCTGGTAGCGTGGCACCATGGCAACAGAGTTATGCACTCAATGAGAGGACACAGGTAGAATGAGCATTCCTGATTGACAGTTAGCTCTTTGGTTGTTCGTTGGTTGTCACCTTACGTTTCCGAGCCTTGTCGGGTCTTACCTTAATACTTAAACTAATAAAGTTAACTGTATGTGTTTCACAGAGTACAGTGGACAAGGTGTGTGTGAGTGAACACAATGGGTAAGTAAGGACCATCATCTTCATCTCCAGATATGCTCCAAACCTTTTTGTAAAATTGTATTTTTGATTCCATTTCAGTTCATCTTTCATTTTATTCATTCTCGTGCAATGAAGATACATATTATTTACTATATACATATAATTATGAATCAGTTTTATCTCACTGTTTTTCCACAGGGATTTCTCTCTCAGTTTATCCATTGAGATGCCTTATGAGATCAACCGCCTGCACTGCAGTACACACAACATTCAGACTAAGGTATATATAAACATATACCATCGTCTGCAGGAAATACTAATGTCGCTACCACACCACGCCACTCTATGTCGGAAGTACAGGGCCTTTCTGCTTTTTCTGTCTGCCAAGCCTGATTGGCTCCTCACAGTGGCTTCGAGAAAGTATGGTGCACTGTGCTGCCAAGCTTCTATTCGCTTAGATTTCATTGTTTTCAGTACAACCCTTCACAGTGGCATCAAACTGCTGCTATCAGCATGTCGATTACGATTGAAATATTTTTGTCGGCGCCTCTCACTGAAATCTATTGTTTATCATAACAGCTGTAGATGGATTCAAAGATGGATTTGTCTAAGCTGGTGTGCGTAGGAGTTTTTAAAATGTTTAACATGACATTAAGTTTTGGAAAATGAGTGCCTTGGAGATTTTGTTTTACTGATTTGATGCAAAAAGTATTGCCTTTTTTAATGTGTTTGTGTGTGTGTGTGTGTGTGTGTGTGTGTGTGTGTGTGTGTGTGTAGTGTGTTTTTGTAGTTTGATCAGTTGATGGACTGTTTTGTTTCCTGTGATGTGCTGATTGATAGATGAAGGTGTTGTGTTGACTGACTGAGAGTTGACCCCTTTTGTCTCTCATGCATCAGAGAACCGAGTGTAAGGCGGTGGTTAGAACGTTGCCAGGGGAGATGATGGGTTCTGATGGGTTCCACCTCTACATTCGCCTGCGTGAGATGCACATGCCCCGCATGTGGGTGGAGAACCACCCCGACAAGGACAGCCAGGTCACACACACACACACACACACACACACACACACACACACACACACACACACACACACACACTAGGACATCACACTATCACAGCTATCACACATAGCCACAGACACAAACATACAAACATCCAGATCACACACACCAACAAGGACAGCAAGTTCTCTCACACATAGGAGCACAGGCACAGTCACAACACATAGACACACACACACACACAACTACATAAGCATGCATACAGCAGACTCGGACTCATCCAGAATGCACCTCTCTCCCCAGGCCTGCATGCTGGTGTTCTTCCCGGACTTTGAGGCCCTCCAAGGGGTCGGAGAGGAGCCCAGCCCGGCCTCTGGTCCTGGCTGTGGGGTGGAGGAAGTGGTGCTCCTGCTGGACTCCTCCGAGTCCATGCGAGGGGAGGCCCTGACCAACGCTCGTCAGATCGCTGTTCAAATCATCAAGCACATTAGCTATCGGAGAAAAAAACCCAAGATCAACGTTGTATTATTTGGTACAGGTGAGAGTACCCCCCCCCCCTTCCCCCACTGCCCCGTCACGAACCTAGTCATTTGCTTTGGGGAGAGAGTGTATCCACTGTGTAATGTGTTGTGGAATTACCTGTTGTTGGCACCTGGTGGTGCTGTTTCTGTCTACATGTTTATGACCCTTGCTGCATGCCATATTTCCTTTTTGAAGGACAAATAAAAGTTGAAAGTTTTTTTTTTTTTAAAGTTGAAAGTTAAAGTTGAAGAAGTGGTTATGTGTTTTATCACCACAATGAAGGAGTGCTTGTACAAACACTGACATACTTTATCAAACTAGTAGTGTGAATATTCTCTGTTGTTTACAGATCAAAAAGACGCCTTTGTGTTCTCCCAAGAGGGTGGATATGAAGTGGCTAAGAAGTTCATCAGGGTAAGGACAATAACAGTCTCGGTGATTCAAGTCTTTTAACTGTGATCATGTTTTTGTTTGTATTTGGTTGATTAATTACTGGCCACTTATTTTGTTATGCATTGGATGAACTGTTTTTTTTGTTCACTGTATCATTTCTGTAAGTGTATGTAAGTTTCATTTTATACTTTCTGACACAACATCATAAAAAAACACCAGGCCAAAATGCAAATTAAGTCCAAAGGGGAATAGGGTCCAAAAGAATTAAGGCTGGAAGAAATGCTGGTAATCCACAAACAAGAATCGGAGATCGGTACACAAAGTCTTCTCGGGTCTCTACGCCTCACCATTACCTCTGCTTCAGGCTATTATAGCTAGCCAAACCATGGAGGTATTATACTAACTGGAAGTAAACAAGTCCCACCCCCATTCATTTTAATGGGAAATGCTATGTTAGTGAATTTAGCCACAATTGAACGATTCTTTCAAGTTTCAAAATAGAGTTTCATGGTGCTCATTTCCGCCATTCCGCCATTTTTCTTAGCCAATGGAGTGCCACGTTACTGATTGACGTGAGGTACAGCAGAAAGCTGTATTGAGGAAGGGCATTGGATATTCAAAAATGGACAGTGATGTAGTTCGGGGACACCCTCCTGCATGCGCTGAGAGTGGAGCACTCACCAGTCAGCATGGGGATAAGGGAAGGTGGAGGACATGGTGCAATTTCTGGAAAATGGTGACAAGGAAGGGCCTTGCTAATCGGCTGAAGCTAACCAGCCAAACCCTGACCCCCTGAGCCAAACAGGTCAACGGAAATGCCCCCTGGTGGACAAACTGGGTCTGTGACCATATGATGTTTAATGTAATGCAAGCCATAAGTTACACACTGTAATACACAGGTCGGCAACCCCAGGCACACGTGCCACTGTTGGCATGCAGTGGGATTCTCACTGGCACACCAGCGATGGTGCACAGCCTTTATTTCTATACATTAGAAATGGTTTGGCTGTCTTGTCTGCTGTTGAACAGACTTTGGCTATTGTATAGGTTGCGACTTCTGTAGTGTGACAGATGGTAATGCATCCTACTGGCTTAAAACACGTTCGCCACGAGATGAGTTCCAGCACAGCAGTTGTGCCAAAAATTGTTCATCAGGTTGCGCAGCAGTTACCGATGACGAAAAAGTTGTCCCAACAGTTCGAGCATTTGGGCATGTTACTCTTGGATATTATGGGTAGAAGTGCTGTGTACTTGTTGTATTTTGAAAGTTTTGTGTGTATTTGTTCAACATCTGTCATAATTTTGAGACAGAATGCGAAATCAAATGTAGGAGTGTTTAGAATGAGATGAGTCATTGCGCTTCCTGCTATGCCCGTAGCGCTCATATTTTAATGTATGAAATTTAAAATGATTAATTTGGAATAATTCCTTTATTTATTTATTTATTTTTAAATGACACCAACATGTTCCCAAGGTGTGTATTTTCATGTTGGAAATGTGGCGCCATAATTATATTAGTTAAATTAAATACAGTAGGTAAATTACCCTGTTGATTGGCACACAAACAAACAACATGTCAAAAAGGTTGCCAACTCCTGTGGTAACATCATTAAGAGGCCCCTTTTTGAGCTCTTTAACCCAGCTCTAAAGTGAGAATCTTCCTGTGTCCAGACTTCATAGAGTCAGTAAACTGTTGTGCTGTGTTGTCATTAGAGCTCCCCAGCTGTAGGGGGCAGCACTGAGTTGTGGCGGCCCCTGCGCAGCTTCAGTCTGCTGCCGCCCTCCAGAGGCAGCAGGACCCTGGTGCTGCTGTCGGACGGCCACGTGCACAACCCCGCCCTCACCATGCAGCTGGCCCGCAGTAACGCTGCCCACACGCGCCTCTTCACCTGCGGCCTCAGGTGAGCCCTCCATTACATGACTCAGGTGAATTACCAGGTGCAGAGGTCTTCAGTGGACATGGGTTAAACAAATGTGTGTGCGTTTGGTGTATTTGTTTTTTCCACAGTAAAACTGCCAACAAACACATGCTTCGAGTGCTGGCCCAGGCTGGAGGTGGAGCCTTTGAGTTTTTTGACACAAAAACCCGTCACACCTGGTTAGAGAAGGTGGGCTTTGTTTCTCCCTTGACCAACACACTCAGAGACATGTTAATGGCAAAAAATACAACAGAGATAAAAGGCACAATCTTGAGCTGCTATATAACATTTTTTATTCATTTATCATTGTAGTCACATTGAGTCAGTACTGTTTTTGTAAGTAAGTTGGCCAAGAATATGGCTGAACAAAAAAAACCGAAAATACAATAACAACAAACACCATACATACTGTAACAAGTACCAAAAAATCTCTAAAAATAACTATTATTTGACCTTCACCCTTGACCTTGACCTCAGCTTTGAGACACAGGTGTGTGGGAGATGTCCAGGTGTCCCATTGGAGCGTGTGATTGTGTCACCTGGCAGGTAGAGTCGCTGGTGAGGCGGATGACATCTCCAGGCTGCAGCTCGGTGTCAGTGAAGTGGCAGGTGTTCAACCCAACGGCGCCCTCCCCTGTTCAGGCCCCTGCACAGCTCCACACCCTCTGCAGCAACCACCACACCTTGGTCTACGGCTTTGTGCCCCACTGCACACAGGTGGGTAGAGCAAGAGGTGTGTCAGTGAAAATACAACAGACTTGCACAACCACAACCATAACAACATCAAACAGACTGATACCGATCATATCAAACATGTTTGATTTAATCTGAATTACATCAGCATGGAAAATATTGTTTCATATTCCAATCCGTCTCCCCAACAAACATGACGGCTCATGTTGTAACTGCACCATGACTGCCTTTGACTACTTCAGACTACCTACGACTCACCCAGACGTCCAATCATATCAGTATCAGGGTTAAAAATCGGGTCTGTTCCCGACAGGACACAGAAAACATATAGCAGAAAGCAGACACGACCAGCAGGTCATCACAAACCAGGTTTCTGTCCAACTTGTTAAAAGCCATTTTAGCTATTGGAATACTCTAAACACACATTAATCTTCTAAATCATGGTCTAAAACAGCCACTCTTGTGACAAATGTGTATAACTGACACAGGTAGGTTCAGTGCAAACCCAACTACAATATTGACATATGTTTATACCTTTGTGACTGTCAACACATGCCACCTCTGTAGGCTACTCTGTATGGAGACTTGTGTGGGAAGGAGATTAAGACCATGGTGTCCACAACAGAGCTGCAGAAGACCAAAGGCACGGTATGAACGACAGTTCCTCTCCAGACATCTAAAACATTGCAGAGTTCTGTCCAATTGAATCACTTTTTTAGTTTCCTGTGATACTTGAAAGATAATTGTAGATAACTCTCTTCTTTTGTCTTAAAAATATTGAAATGTACAATATGCGTAAACAGTTAATATGTTTACTTTCTATTTTCTACTGTAGTTCCTTCACAAGCTCACAGCAAGAGCAGTCATAAGGGACTATGAGGATGGCATTCTCCACATGGATGAAGCTGAACATGAGGTACAGAAGTGTGCATGTGTGCGCCTGTCTGTCTATCTGTCTGTCTGTCTGTCTGTGTCTGTGTGTCTGTGTTTGTGTGGTTGTACGTATTCTTCAGCTAGGCACAAGACACATGATGAGAAAGCTGTAGCAATTGGTTAAAGGCAGGCCCAAATTTTCAAAACTTACACAAAATATGTGGAAAAAATGTGGGTGGGAGAGTGAATAACCAGCGCTCTCCTGTACCCTTATGCATGGCTGAAGTGCCTTTGAGCAAGGCATCTATTCCCATTTGCTGCAGTGGGACTGTTTCTGTACCTAATTCAGACGAATTCTGGATAAGAGACTCAGCTAAATGCAATGTAGTAGTGTAGTGAAATGTAGAATAGAATGTCTCTACTGAAATTACACATCTCGGCACAACAGAACATAAGTCAAATACAGCTGTAAGCAAAGGGTTTATATATAGAGTATAATCTAGTGTTAAATCCATTATCACTACGGGTTTGTCATTCTGTTGTCAGTTATTTGAACTAATGCAGTCCTGATAGAGTGTTTTGGTCTGACATCACATTGAGCTTTTCTGAAAGAAACACGTGCTGAAATGAAACGTTCTAAAATGTTGTTTTGATGTAGATGTTCCAGGTGTGTTGTGATTTCCATTGTGTCTGATGAGGGCTGGTCTGTGTACTCACACTTACAGGGGAAGAAAGCAGAGATGAAGTCATTAATCATTGACCTCAGCAAAGCGTTCTCCATCCTCTCCCAGTTCACCAGCTTTGTGGCCATCGAGGAAAGGGTATGTTTACTTCTGAACATAGTTATGAAGTTTAAGCAAGGCGTCAAAGGAAATAGTTATGCTTCCTTTTCAATTTAGTACACTAAATTAATGTGCGAATAAAACCAATTGACGTTAAATCAATCATCTTGATTCTTAAGTGGGGCAGTATTTGTTAGCCACCTTGGACAAAATCAGTGTCCAAATGCTCCTCATCCATATTACAATGCATTTGTTGTAAGGAGGCATGGACAGGACTGGATTGCATAACATGCACACGAGCTGGACCTATTTTATGTAACATAAATTCATTCGTTTCACATCTCCAATGCATACTCTGATACATCTCCAATAGATCCCTATAAACCTCTGATTAGACTATAGGTCAGCATGGTATTTTTATATGAAATCCTGTATTGTAGATTTGTATAAATGTGGGATCCAAATGAGCTCATTTACTTCATTATTTGACTCAAGGATCCAGTGAAGCCTGACAAGGGGTTCACTGACATCCCCAAACTGATTGCAGAGGAGGATGTGGACCTGCTACCTTACATGGGATGGAAAGATGACAGTGAGGTGGGTCTCAGAGAGTGTGTGTGTGTGTGTGTGTGTGTGTGTGTGTGTGTGTGTGTGTGTGTGTGTGTGTGTGTGTGTCCTGAGTTATGTACACATTCCACTGGAGCAGTCTGCTGTATGTATTTCCTTCAGAAGATATTTGGTGTGGACTAAATGTACTTAAAGGAGTCTACATAACATTTGATTTGTTTGTTTCTTTAACAGGAATCTGAATCTTCAGGACCAGATGAGGAGTCTAGAAATAGTGACGAGGTATTGCTGGAGAATAGATTTATGTTGGGACAACTTAGGTAAGGATGGAGGGATACGTTGTTAAGGGGGCAGAGAGAGAAAGAGGGAGAGAGAGAGAAAGGCCATTGGCATAAACATCATCACTGAAGATTTGTAAGTTCAGAAGAAAAACAACTGTGTACACTCTTGTGTATGTCTGCTACATGTATGTCCTCCAAAACATACTCAGCATGAAAACAAAATGTTTAAATGAGTCTAAATAACAATGTTTTTGATTTATAGGACCTTCTAGACTATTGTAAGGAGCTTCTAGACTATTGTACTGAGGTAAGTGTTGCAGAAGAGTAAATTGACAGATTTTTTTTCTAAAGTAAAACTACAGACGTTCCCCTGGTGGTCAGGCAGCATGTGTGATTGTGTGTAAGTTGTGTTTATCAGTGGTGCCCCCTGACTCCTCGTCTCCCCCTAATCGCCCAGCATCTCTTTAGAGGCCCCTTCAGCAAGTCTCTCAACTCAATTCTTTCGTAAAGTGACAAATACGAATATGTCCAAGACTGCAAAGCCACTTTCTCCCATTTTGACCTGTAGTTATTGAACTGAGGGTGAGACTATATATAAATATATAATATAAAAATATGCAGTGTTGTATTGTTACGGTTAAACCATTGCATTGAACAAACGTCTGAGAAAATCACATACACATACACACAAGGCTATTTATTTGAGAAATAAACCTTTTGCCTTTTGCCTTAAAAAGATAACGATAACCACCATGCATCACAGTGTAACAAAGTAACTCGAGCTCGAGCAAAATGTGCTATCAAAATTCCTCGATGCTTACATTTGTGTAGGTCTGTCGGGTGTAGAGTGAAGGGTGATCAAACGTCCTGTTTTACACGTCCTGTCCTGGCCCTCCTGGTTGTTTTTTTTATAAAGTGATGAGGTTTTCATTGTTTTTCATTTCATTTGTATTGTGCAGCCTCACGAACATTGCTCAAGTACATAATAATGTAGTCCCAATTGGGTTGCGTAGGGGATAGCCTGAATGTAAGATTTGTTTCCACATATTGTATGTATACTTTTTTTTTTTTTTACAATTTTATTTATCATTTTTTCAACTTTACAACAAAGAACACATATACTGTACTTCAGTAGTATTCCAGAAAATTATGCATTTTAAATGTCACACAGAAACAAAACAGCTTGGAGAAAACAAACAAACAGGGGACTAGAAAAGAAAAATGGGAAGGAAAAACAACAATAACCAGAAACAAAACACACATCTACAAAAAATTAAAATAAACAAACAAAAAAAACCCTCTTACATTAGTCAAAAATACCCACACACATATACATATATATATATATACACCTATATATAGTCTACACGTCTTGTACATCTTGCTGTCTTTCTAGGAAGTCTGTAAATTGCCCCCACACCTTGTAGAAACTCTGTAGCTTCCTCCTTTTAGCATAAGTCAGCTTTTCCATAGCTAAAGTGTTGGAGAGGCTCCTGAACCAGACCTTGGCAGAAGGTGCCTCCATAGATTTCCATGAGATGGCTATACTGTGTTTAGCTTGTAGAGAGCACATATAGATCATCTTTTTCTTTGCACTAGAGAGTATTAAATCTGTTGGGAAGAATCCAAAAATAAACAACCTGGGACAAACAGGCAGCCTGGTTAAGCTAATGTCAGACACTTGTTTTATTACCGCTTCCCAAAATTGCCTTATTTTAGGACAGTCCCATAGACAGTGATAAAGTGTGCCCTCCTCCAGACCACACTTGATGCAAAGGTCAGGGTTATTGGTGTTGAAACGATGTAGTAGGGAAGGAGTTATATATGTACGCATTAGCCATTTATATTGTATAAGTCTGAATCTGGTATTGATCGTTTGAGTCTGTGCTGTATGACACACCATTTTCCATTCATCCTCAGAAATTTCAGTGTTGATGTCACAGGACCACTTTGCTCGTTTGTCAGTTGACGCCTCAGTAGAGATTGTATGTATACTTAATCTTTATGCTAGTCAAAGCTGAGAACCCATTCACAGATTTATTTTGTGTACCCTCTAGAGTTTATCCAGGTAACCACAGGGGTCCTTGTACACCAGTTTGACAATCACTGGTATAACGCATTTCATACACAGGCAGGTCAATGTGCTTTACAAAAAATAAAAGCATAAAAGAGGACAGAATAAGCATAATGAAAGAAAGTAAAAGCATAGAAGGATACATGTAAGATAAGTATAAGGTAAAAAAAAGACATTTGAGTGTGTATGTAATAAAAAAGAAAGAAAACCAACGTAGTCAAGCAGCTACATGTACTGCGCCAGCTGCTATGCTACCTCCTGTAGCATTGGTCTCCTCCACTGTGGCCTTTAATCCACGGTCTGCCTGTTCTGTGTCTGCCCTATTCAGAGCTGTACAGGTGCTGGTCATATAATTACAATAGCATGACAAAGTTGATTTATATCAGTTATTCCATTCAAAAAGTGAGATTTTCTTATATCATATCCATTCATTACACATTATCACAGACTGATATGATTTGTTTGTTTGTTTCTTTTTTAGGAATCTGAATCTTCAGGAACAGACGAGGAGTCTAGTGATGACGTAGGTGTCTCTGGAGAATAGATTTATTTTGGGACAACTTAGGTAAGGAGGGCGGGATACATTGTTAAGGTGGCAGAGAGAGACAGAGGGAGAGAGAGAGACAGAAAGAGAAAGGCCATTGGCATAAAAATCATATCAACCGGAGTTCAACACTGGTCCACAAGAAAAACAACTCAAAAACAAAAACAACTGTGTACACTCTTGTGTATGTCTGGGGCAGTCTGCTACATGTATTTCCTTCAAAACATACTCCGCATGAAAAAATGTTTAAAGGAGTCTAAATATCAATGTTTTTGATTTATAGGACATGGGCTTTGGTTTATTCCCGACGCCCGACGATAGTGGGACTGATGTCCTTCTAGGCTATTGTACTGAGGTAAGTGTTGCAGAAGAGTAAATTGACAGGTTTTTTTCCAAAGTAAAACTACAGACGTTCTCCTGGTGGTCAGGCAGCATGTGTGATTGTGTGTAAGTTGTGTTTATCAGTGGTGCCCCCTGACTCCTCGTCTCCCCCTAATCGCCCAGCATCTCTTTAGAGGCCCCTTCAGCAAGTCTCTCAACTCAATTCTTTCGTAAAGTGACAAATAAGAATATGGCCAAGACTGCAAAGCCACTTTCTCCCATTTTGACCTGGGAATTCAGTTCACTGTAGTTATTGAACTGATTCACAACTGTACAGGTGCTGGTTATATAATTAGAAGAGCATGAAAAAGTTTATATCAGGAACTTCATTCAAAAAGCGAGACTTGTGTATTATATGCATTCATTACACACAGACTGATGTAGTGCAAACGTCTACAGTATGTCTTTAACTTTGATGATGATGACTGACAACTAATCAAAATCCCAAATTCAGTATCTCAAAAAATTAGAATTTTACTTAAGACCGATACAAAAACAGACTTCTAGAAATGTTGGCCAACTGAAAAGTATGAACATGAAAAGTATGAGCATGTACAGCACTCAATACTGAGTTGGAGCTTCTTTTGCCTGAATTACTGCAGCAATGCGGTGTGGCATGGAGTTGATCAGTCTTTGGCACTGCTCAGGTGTTATGAGAGCCCAGGTTGCTCTGATAGTGGCCTTTAACTCTTCTCCAATGTTGTGTCTGGTGTATCACATCATCCTCTTTATATTATCCCATAGATTTTCTATGGGGTTAAGGTCAGTCTGCTGGCCAGTTAAGAACAGGGATACCATGGTCCTTAAGGTACTGGTAGCTTTGGCACTGTGTGCAGGTGCCAAGTCCTTTTGGAAAATGAAATCTGCATCTCCATAAAGTTGGTCACATAGACAGTAGAAGACAACTTTATACTCAACCTCAAGCACGTGAATTCTGTGCCTCTCCTGTCTTCCTCCAGACTCTGGGACCTTGATTTGCAAAGGACATGCAAATTTTACTTTCATTAGAGAACATAACTTTGGACCACTCAGCAGCAGTCCAGTCCTTTTTGTCTTTAGCCCAAGCAAGACACTTCTGACGCTGTCTCTTGTTCAAGTGTGGCTTTACACAAGGAATGTGACCGCTGAAACCCATGTCTTGCATACGTCTGTGCGTCGTGGTTCTTGAAGCACTGACTCCAGCTGCAGTCCGCTCTTTGTAAATGTCCCCCACATTTTTAAATTGTTTTTTTTTCACAATCCTCTCCAGGGTGCGGTTATCCATATTGCTTGTACTGTACACTTTTTTCTACCGCATCTTTTCCTAACCTTCGCCTCTCTATAAATGTGCTTGGTCACAGAGCTTCGTGAATAGTCAGCTTCTTTAGAAATTACCTTTTATGTCTTTCCCTCCTTGTGCAAGGTGTCAGTGATCGTATTTTGGACAACTGTCAGGTCAGCAGTCTTCCCCATAATTTTGTAACCGACAAAACTAGACTGAGAGACCATTTAAAGGCCTTTGCATGTATTTTGAGGTAATTAACTGATTATAGTGTGGCACCAGGTATCTTCAATATTAAACTTTTCCACAATGTTTTAGTTTTCTGAGATACTCACTTTGGGGTCATCATTAATTGTCATCATGACCAGCACCTGTGTAGAAGATCTCAAAGTTTGTGTTTAATTCGTGCTTGTCTTGATTCTTGTTGTTTTTGAAGTCAACAGTAGGACAGTTAGTGCCGTTTTCAACCTGAAAATGTGTGCTCTCTTTTCAAGAACAAATCCGTGAATTTTGCACATTTTTTACTTTCAGCCGACACTGCTGTCTTTGCTTTCCCTGTCTTTTTCTCTACATCCCATTTTGTCGCATGAAGCTTCGATCCATGTGTGTGTCAACCAGTCAGCCAGCAGCATGCTGCAACATACACCGTACACACATGTAACGTACTTCACAGTTCAACACGTTACCCACTCCTTGACTTTGACTTGGCCTTTCCAGGAAGCCTTGCTTAAATCCTACTATTCAGAACAAATGAGCAAATTAAATAATTTGCAAGTAAACTGGTTTAATTTTAATGTTAACCTAAAAGGAGGAGGACCTGTATGAGTGTAAATACATAAATATTCATAGCGGTCAGATTCATCCTTAAATAGCTGTGCCTCATTGTAATTGTTGGATATCCTGGTAAGCCAACATACATGAACTTAGGATCGCTACCAGGGTTGCAAATCAATTGTAGTACTTGTATCAAGTGCACAATTCTATACAAGAAAATATATACAGTATGTTGATAAAAAATGATCTGGTACAATTCAATTCGACTTGATCCAATACAATAACATTCAAGCTGAAGTTTAATTATTGAAAGCATTCTGAAATGGTTCTCATCATTTGTTCAATGCTCGCATTCATTTTACATTCAGCGTGAGACCGGGTCGTGTCATTTTTTCAAGATTCACAGACGTCATGTATCGATATAGTTATCTTCTTCACGTGAAGAACAGATACCGATATGTATCGGTTAATCTTTACACCCCTAATCGCTACATTTATCTAAAGGTGCCGGCTGACTGTATGAATGAAGATCACAATTAAAGGGAAGTTTTCTCGATGGTTTAGGCAAAAGTCACAGTGGTTGATCTCTGTGGCCCATGAGTGGAGTGGCATTTGTTTGTTTCTTTGTCAGGAATCTGAATCTTCGGGACCAGATGAGGAGTCTAGAAGTAGTGACTCTGTAGGTATTGCTGGAGAATAGATTTATGTTGGGACAACTTAGGTAAGGATGGAGGGATACGTTGTTAAGGGGGCAGAGAGAGAAAGAGGGAGAGAGAGAAAGGCCATTGGCATAAACATCATCACTGGTCAAGATTTGTAAGTCCAGAAGAAAAACAACTTTGTACACTCTTGTGTATGTCTGGGGTAGTCTGCTACATGTATTTCCTTCAAAACATACTCAGCATGACAACAACATGTTTAAAGCATTCTAAATAACAATATTTTGACAATGTTTTTACAGGAACTGATACTAGACTATCAGGTAAGTGTTTGCAGAAGAGTACATTGACAGATTTTTTTCTGAATTTCTTTATTACAGCAGTCATCAGCACCCCGTCCATCCCTGTCATCAGCGGCCCATGCATCCCTGTCATCAGCACCCCGTCCATCCCTGTCATCAGCGGCCCATGCATCCCTGTCATCAGCACCCCGTCCATCCCTGTCATCAGCGGCCCATGCATCCCTGTCATCAGCACCCCGTCCATCCCTGTCATCAGGGGCCCTTCCATCCCTGTCATCAGGGGATTTTAGCTCTTATATTCCGACTGAGCTGGTCACAAAGAAGAGATGCAAGGGAGCGGTCTCCCTGGATGAGGAGGAAGAGCACTTTGGGCCGGGGCTGCAGATGGCACAGAAACCAGCCCGTCTTGACATTGTCAAGGATGCTCCAGTAACAGTTAGCTTTGGGCATAGCAGTAGAGCAATCCGTTCCTACCCTCAGAGAATAGCATTGTCTGCGGAGGTGTACTCGGACTCGGGGCCAGCAGTCCAGATGTCTCATGCACGACCTCTTCATGAAAAGAAACGAGATGAAGACTTTCTGAGCTCTTTGACAAGGTAAAGTAATGAATGCAGATTGGTGGTGGCCTGCCTTTCCTTTTCCACACATGCAAATTGAATTGAAGATCATTCAGTTTTCTTACCAGTGAGATAATGACTTATGGCCTGCAAGCAATGGTATGATCACCATGGTCATTAGAAATGAATAAAAAAACGAATATATTTGCCATGCTTTCTCACATTTGCATTTAAATTGTGTTGGTTTTCTAAAAATGACAAGTTAACATCCTGCTTAAAATTAACTGTAATGTATGAATTATGTAAAACTTTGAAATATAGATTAATGGTGGAATGTGTCCTTCACTCCTTTTATTAGCCTAAAGCCTTGAGGAGATGTAGTCATTTTAAAAAGTGGTCCAGACTATCCAAGTTTTTTTGGTCCCCCTATTATGTGTATGTGTGTATTTGTGTGTGTGTGTGTGTGTGTGTGTGTGTGTGTGTGTGTGTGTGTGTGTGTGTGTGTGTGTATTTGACAGTACCCATAAGGCTTTTTTTGGTGAACACATGTGGGTGAAGTACACACAGTACACACTAACGGGTCTGTGAAAGTCACCATTTTGTGTTCCCCACTTCAGGGAGAAAAAGCAGCGGGTTGAAGAAACGTCATGGAATAAGCTGTCTAGTCTTCAGACAACAGTAAGATGCCTGGCTTACACTTTATTTCACAGCCCTTAATAGAGTTTATCTACATCATAAACTACATTGTAAGGATGTAACAATATTAGACATTGCTTTAAAATAATACTAAAGTATGTAACATTACTTACACCGAGTGTAAGAGTTAGGATTAAGGTCGTTGCACTTTATTTTACTATCACTGTTACATTAATTAGGTACAGTGTAACAAATTGTGCAACAATACCTAACATTTTGTACTTACACTATATCATAGGGTTAGGACTTAGGAATGTTATGTATGTACAGTGTAGGGTTGTGCTAATGGACCAACATCACAATAAAGAGCCACCATTGTGATGCCACACAGAAATTCAGATTCACTCCAAAAAAATAAAAATAAAATCCCTAAAAATATACAATCTTTGAAAATGTGTGTACATGTGAAAAATAAAGTATAAAAAATGAGTATAGCACAGTACAGCTGTGCAGTGACCAGCTAACCCCTAAATTACAGCTGTGCAGTGCTACTATGCCAGTAAAGCAGTGAAGTATAGCGATATATCTGTATAGTAATATAGTATTATATATATATATATATATATATATATATATATATATATATATATATATTATATATACATATATATAATCAGTGGTATATCCATATCAGGTATATCAGTGAAGTGAATAGAGGAAGATAATAGTGCACTGTGTAGTGAATTGGCCAGTGTAACTGACATTATAAACTAGGGAACATTTCTGACAGGGCCTTTGTGTCTTTCTTTGACATCCCACGTTACTTCCTTCTTGCCTCATCAGGATGGGTACTGGGAATGCACTGAGGAAGTGGGATTGCTGCTCGGTGTGGATTTAGGCTTCTTTGCCAACGTATTCCTGAAAGAAAAAGGCATCATGTCTTTGGGTGAGAAGACTTAATTAATATATACTGTATGCAGTTATCCACTCTGAAAAAGAAGATTGCCTGTTGGATTTAGTAGCCTGGGCACGCCCATACTTCCTGTACCGCTGCATTTGCATTTCGCATGCAAGTCAGTCTGGCCAAGCTGCCTGTCTACACCGTTTCTACATTAACAGAGAAACTGGGACCAATGAAAATCTAGCATTTCAAAAAGGCAATGACGCGGTAGTTTAGCGACCGGAAATCTACCTCAGTCACTGTCAACATGGCGAACGTGGAGCAACGGCAAGATTTCAATGCAGCTGTAGCTGCTGTTTTGGAAGAATTCAAAGAGAAGTTCTCTCTGAAAATAGAGCAAAGGTCAGCCCTTGAAACATTCTTTACAGGAAAGGACGTTTTCGCAATGCTACTGACCGGCTTCGGTAAAAGTTTAATTTATCAGTTAGCCCCGCTGGTTGCCAAGTCGATGGGGCTTTGCGAGAAACCTGTTGTTGTGGTGATTTGTTGTGCGTTTTTCAAATATCAGTGTTGAATGAAAATAAACACCAGCCACTCTCATGTTGACCTCACAAGTCCGACAAAAATCACTTAACTCCATTTCTGTGTACCTACGGGCTACTACTAGTTCTTCTTGTTGTTTGTATCAAGCAGTTTCTGTCGCTGCGTATACGTCAGAGGACAGAGGGGTGTGATTGGTCGAAGCTTCGTCCAGTAGCAAACACAGGCATTTCACACACGTGGGTTAAGCCCGCCCTCTGAGAAATGGGTTTACAACACAGCTTGGCCAGACCAATGTTCACAGAGCATTGATAAGTCACGTTAGATAGGCTAGGATTTAGGACATTTAAAGCCTGTTTACACCAGCAAAATCTGTTTTGTAATGAACACCAGAAAAACACCTGTTTAGAAATCGCCACGATTTTTGTCTGAGATTTCTATACAACACTTTTTTTTATATAAGTGATTAATTTCTCATCTCATCAAATCACCCATATCCTCCTCTTCATCAGGACAAACTGCATGTCATTTAAACTTTTTTATTTCCATACATAAACATTATTTGGATCTTGTTTTATTTCCCTTTGTCAGTGGCTCTAAATGACACCAGGCTTTTGTGTGTGTGTGTGTGTGTGTGTGTGTGTGTGTGTGTGTGTGTGTGTGTGTGTGTGTGTGTGTGTATCAGGACCCAAGGCCCACACTGACATCCTGAGGCTGGTGTCCACTCTGCTGGTCCTGCAGCTGGTGCGCGTGAAGAAGCTGGTCAAGGGGGAGCTGCTGCAGTCACTGTTCCGCCTCAGAGAACCTCCTGAGCACAGGTGCATGTGTGTGTGTGTGTGTGTGTGTGTGTGTGTGTGTGTGTGTGTGTGTGTGTGTGTGTGTGTGTGTGTGTGTGTGTGTGTGTGTGTGTGTGTGTGTGTGTGTGTGTGTGTGTGTGATCTGATCTGATTTTTTATCATAAAATTCAATGTCAAGTGTCTAATATGCCTTTTGTGTATATATTTCTTTGTATGTGCGTGCGTGTGCGTGCGTGCGTGCGTGCGTGCGTGCGTGCGTGTGTGTGCTACAGCTGTCCAGAGTGGGAGGCGTTGAAGCGAGCAGTGGACTGGGTGTGCTGGGCGGACAGGCAGTACCCGTGTGTGTGCAGTCGGCTGGAGTTCGGCCGTGACTGGGAGTCGTCCACCCGGCAGCTGCTGGGCTTCGACCGCCCACACCCTCTCTCCCCACTCATCCCCCTGCTGCAGAGAAACACACTCATAATGGCCTGTTAGGCACACACACACACACACACACACACACACACACACACACACACACACACACACACACACACACACACTCCACCCTCACCTCCTGCTGCAGAGGAACACACTCTTAATGGCCTGTTAGACACACCACACCACCACCACCACTTAGGTGTTGTCCACACAGTAATGTTTTTTGGTTGAAATGATGAAGCATTTGATCATTTTGGCCTTTCATCCACATGTTGCCGACGTTCTGGGTGCCCTAAAACGATATTTTTTGAAAACGGGTTCCAGCGTGGAAAAATCTGACCACACCATCACCATCAGCTTTTTCAAAACGATGACGTCACTGCCTCTTCACCTTCATGTGCACATCTCACCTTGCAATTTAGGCTGGCTGTTATGCAATTGTTTCTATTATTTGTCATTAAACTACAGGCTGTATGGCTAGTATGGTAGGCTTTAACATTTAACAAGACATTTTGTAGGCTTAATTAATTAAAAAGCAGTTGTCGCTGTTTCCAAATCCCTTAAATAACACACATTGCTACAATCAATATATGACATGTTTTAAGCGAACAATTGTGCAGTTGCCTCAAGCAGCCTATCGCTTGTAATTGGGTCAATTTGAAGACCTAACAACAAATTGCCTGTAATGCCTGTGATGTTGGCTGGGTGTAATGCAATTGTTTGTACCTTGTGTCATTGAACTACAGGCTGTTTTTATATTGCTAATAGTTCATACCGTGAAGCCCAAAAAAGACTTCGTAGGCTGTTATGCTTATTAAATAAAAGAACAACTGTCACTCTGTCCAAACCACCTAAATGACAACACACAATACTAAAATCAAGATAATGTAACATTTTTAACATGTTTGAAGTGAATCATTGGGCAGTTGCAGTTTCTCCCTGTCCATCAAGCTGGGATTTGCATATGTTTCCAGCAACAACAACGCTCCCGTCTTGATTTTATTATTATATTTATTGATTCGACACGTTTGTGGAGAAAAAAATTTTCAACTCGCAAAAAAACAAAAATCCACAAGCGTTGTCGTGTGGACAAGGTCTTACACACACACACACACACACATAGAGACACACACACATAGACACATACACATAGACACACAAACACTTACACCCACACAAACAGACAGACGCACACACACACACCAGACACACAGTCATACACACCCTCTCCCCCCTCACCCTACCACCAAACTTTGTTTACTCTTGAACTCCAGAAGTATTACGGAAGTGTTTATCTAGAAATGTATTTGTCAGAGTTCAAACTTAAGCGACCCTGCTGGAACATTTCTAGGAGTGAAAAACTGAATCAGGGTCAGGGTATGGCATTGTGTGAAAAGCTTCACATAAATCATTACATTACATTGCATTGCATTGTATTGAATGAATTAAGTACAAGGACAGTCCTGGAGCAACGTGGGTTTGGGTGGCATGGATGAGGGTGCAAGAGAGCATTGGCTATTCACTACCCCCACAGGTAAAGGATTCAAACCTGCGCCCATCCATCCAATTCCAAGACCACATTTGGGACCGATGAAACAAATACTTGGGCAGGACCTTTACTTCCTGATTCTGGGATGCCCACCGCTAATTTCAACCAATAAGTATGATCAACTAAAGCTCACTAGTTACCTGTGCCTTAGTTCTATGAATTCAGACCTTTTGTTGTTCAGACCTTGCGTTGTTTTCCCTTCTACTTGTTCAGCTAGAGGCAACCTTTTTTGTTTGAAGTTGACTATTGTTTCTCAATTTGAATTATGTATTCACTATTTACAAAAGAGGCAGATCTCAAAGTGATTTAAAACAGAAATTGATGTTGGTTATTGAAAACAATACATATACTTTACTGTGCTATGCCAAAAATAAAATCATACACTTACTACTTTAAAAATGATTGTCTTGATTGCGTTTGAATGTTATTTTTGAGTGATTTTATCCAAAAGCATATAATAAAGGTGTTTTACACAATTACATCTGGCTTTATTGCTTAACACATAGATCTGAATTAAAAATATGGTCTGCAGTGATTGACTACGGTACAAAACATTTACTTATTAAAATGATTTACTTTCAGTTTACTTATTAAACTGAACAGTGAACAGTGATTAGTGATTAGTCTCACTAATGTGATTTTTCTTGTTTTTTTGTCAGAAACATTCTTATGTTCTTTATCTTGAAGATTTCAATTTAAGCAAATAGACCAGTCACCATAAATAAAGCTGCTATCAGAAACATCAATGTGGACATAACGCAAAGAATTACTTCTGAAGTAGAACTCAAAACAATTACAAGTTCATATTTTTCCCATGACCACAGAAAAGCTGATCATTAAAATATAACATAAATAAATAAAATAACGAATGCTTGCAGAAAAAGTGTCACCTCATGAAGATGTGGTCCTAGAGAGAAAGAGCAAATGAATCCTAGTCCAGATATATATTTGAGCATGTGGAACATGACCGAAATCACCAAGGTGTGGGTAGCTTTGGCCACATGAACAAGCACAGGCAAAGGAACGGATGGATGGGTGGATGGAAGGATGAATTTAAATTTCCTCGATAGCTAGATCCCTAAACATCCTCTGGGATCAGTCTATTTAGATGGATGGAAGGATGGATAGATTCTTGGAAAAACTGTTGATGTTTCACTCAGCTGGACTGTGATGTGAAACTTGCTTACAAGCACAGTGTGGGCCTTTTGCCTTCTAACAGAAGGGGTAAGCAGCAGCAGAAACGGAGGCCCTGGATGATGTGGTGACTGTGACATGTTGAGGGTTAGGGGGCTTGATGTGATGTTATCATCTTGACTGATTGAGTTCTGTTCCTCAGGAAGTCCATAATCCACTGATACAGAGCTTTGTGAATTGTCATAGCTTGCAGAATAGAGAACATGATCAGTGGATCTATTGTATTAAAGGTTGAGCTAAAGTCAATAAACAGCATGCATACGCATGTGTTGCTCTTGACACCAGATGTTACAGACTAAAGTCAACAACTGATGTGAGTGCAACTGGCCTGAAAGTCCTTCAGCCCTGATGTTTTACATGTGAATGTCACTTAATGCCAAAATGATGCCTAAAATTAGGTTACTTTTAATTACACAAGAATGGAATAAACAAATAATATGATGCTATTTTATGTTTTAATGTCATAGGGAAAAAATGAAGCACATTCTTCCTCCAGAGAAGCAGAGTGAAGAGAGTGAAGTTACCACAGCTGCACAGTCTGTGGCCATTTCAAGTCAATGCAATGTATGTCAAGTTTAATTTTCAGACATTGTGACAGAGCCCCCTAGAGAAATCATAGGGTGACTGCAGAGGGGAAACAGTAGCCTGTGTGATGGTGCCCCCCAAAACCCCTTTCTATTTCACTGCAGGTCAGGCTGGTGCTCGAAACTAAAGCCCATTACTGGTATCATCTATAACGTTTTAGATGGAAGGAAGTGCACCTACTGCATAAACCTCCTAACAGTGGATATGGAACCACAATAGTATGACTATTGCCACTACAGTGAAATATATGAGATTATATGCAGTTTTGTAAAACAGTTTCAGATTTTACCATTTTTCTGGCTTGATAGATTAAACTATGTAAAGCTCTTGAACACTTTAACATGATGTAAGAGTACAGACAGGGGGACCCAATTTCAGTTCTTGAAACGTTTGATTTTTTTCACAAAGGCAAAAACTGACAGTCCAAATAACACAGCTCACGAAGGCCTCAGCAGAGGGCACCCCCACTTCTCCCTCCTGGTCAGGGAAGAGCGGCGGTTGGTAGCCCAAGGAACACTCGAACGGGGAACGACCAGTGGAGGAGGAGACGTGGGAGTTGATGGCATACTCTGCCCATGGCAACTGCTCACTCCAGGCGGTGGGGTTGTTGGACACCAAACAGCGCAGGACCGTCTCCAGCAGCTGGTTGGCCCTCTCGGTCTGGCCGTTCGTCTGAGGGTAGAAACCAGAGGACAAACAGAGGCACCCAACAATTTGCAGAAGGCCCTCCAGAAGCTCGATATGAACTGGGGGCCCCTGTCAGAGACTACTTCAGCAGGAAGCCCATGCAACCTAAAAACCTGCTGTACCATGATCTGGGCAGTCTCTTTAGCAGAAGGCAGGCCAGGAAGGGGAACGAAGTGTACAGCTTTGGAAAAACGATCAACAGTGAGGATGGCAGAGTTACCGGCAGATGGAGGTAGACCAGTGATGAAGTCGATGGAGATGTGAGACCAGGGCCTCTTGGGGACGGGCAGGGGCTGTAGCAATCCCGCAGGCGGGTGTGTAGAGGTCTTGTTCTGGGCGCAGATGGGGCACGCAACGACAAAGGAGTTGACATCCTCCTTCATGGTGGACCACCAGAACCTTCGGGCAATGAAGCTCAGGGTACGGCTGGCTCCGGGGTGGCAGGAAAAACGTGAGGAATGGCCCCACTGCAGAACCTGAGAACGGACAGAGGTGGGGACAAAGAGACGGTCAGGAGGACACTGGCTGGGGCCAGGTTCATGAGCCTGTGCTGCAGAGACCACAGACTCAATCGCCAACTGAGCGGCCCCGATAATGCAATGGGGAGGGAGAATAGTGTCGTCTCCCTTGGTGTCCTCAGCGGCACTGAAGCTCCGGGACAGTGCATCCGGCTTCCCATTCTTGTGGCCAGGGCGGTAGGAGAGGGTAAAATTAAACCGGGCGAAGAACAACGACCAGCGAGCCTGCCGGGGGTTGAGCCTCTTAGCTGAACGGAGGTACTCAAGGTTTCGATGGTCGGTCCAGACGAGGAAGGGTTCGCTGGCCCCCTCCAGCCAATGCCTCCACTCCTCCAGGGCCAGTTTGACGGCCAGCAGCTCCCGGTCCCCAATACTGTAATTACGCTCCGTGGGAGTAAGACGGTGGGAGAAAAAAGCACAGGGGTGAACCTTGTTGTCCTTGGCTGATCGCTGGGAGAGCACCGCCCCCACCCCCACATCCGAGGCATCCACCTCCACGATGAACTGCCGAGCAGGGTCCGGATGAACAAGAACTGGGGCTGAGGTGAAACGCTGCTTAAGGGTCTGGAAGGCATTCTCTGCTTCTGGGGACCAAGTAAATCGAATGTTAGAGGAGGTTAAGGCAGTGAGGGGGGCGGCCAAGGTGCTGTAATTGCGAATAAATCGCCGATAAAAATTGGCAAACCCCAAAAACCGCTGGAGCTCCCGGCGAGACGATGGCGTAGGCCACTTCACCACTGCTTTGATCTTGGGGAAATCCATCCTCACCGTTCCTGCCGAGACCACGTACCCCAGGAAGCCAACAGTGTCGCGATGGAACTCGCACTTCTCAGCCTTTACAAAGAGCTGGTTCTCAAGAAGTCGTTGGAGGACTCTACGGACATGGGAGATGTGCTCATGGAGGGTTCTGGAAAAAATCAAAATGTCATCCAAAAATACAAAAACAAACTGATTAATCATGTCTCGGAGGACATCGTTCACCAAAGACTGGAACACGGCCGGGGCGTTTGTAAGACCGAAGGGCATCACCAGATATTCGTAGTGGCCAGAGGCGGTGTTGAAGGCAGTCTTCCATTCATCGCCCTCCCGAATGCGTACCAGATGGTAAGCATTTCGGAGGTCCAGCTTGGTAAAAACAGTGGCATCATGAAGCAACTCAAAGGCAGACGACATTAAAGGGAGAGGGTACCTGTTCTTGACTGTTATGTCGTTGAGGCCTCTGTAGTCAATACAGGGTCGAAGTGAGCCGTCCTTCTTCCCAACAAAAAAGAATCCAGCACCCGCAGGAGAGGAGGAGGGCCGGATGATGCCTGCTGCCAAAGATTCCTGAACATATTTGTTCATGGCTTCAGTTTCAGGACGAGACAGGGAGTACAGGCGCCCCCTAGGAGGAGACGTACCAGAGAGCAAGTCGATAGCGCAGTCATAGGGGCGATGTGGGGGAAGGGAGGAGGCTCTGGACTTACTGAAGACGGCCTTGAGGTCCAGGTAATCCGGGGGAACGGCCGAGAGGTCTGGGAACTCCTCCAATGGCGTAGGGACAGGAGGAGGTGGTGTCTGCGCCTGAAGGAGACATTGAGAGTGACAGAGATGGCTTCAGCCCACAACAAGTTTCCTGACCCAGTCAATGTGTGGGTTGTGTTTCATTAACCAGGGGTGGCCAAGAACTAAAAGTGCCTGAGGGGAGTCAATGACATAAAAGGATAACTGTTCATGGTGATTGCCAGAAAGACATAGACTCACCGGGACACTGGCGTGGGTGATCTTGGCCAACCGCCGACCATTGAGTGCATTGGCCATCAGGGGTCTGTGGAGGGCTGTGGTGGGTAGGGGCAGCTGGGCCACGAGGGAAGAATCAATGAAGTTTGCCTCGGCTCCTGAATCCACCAGGGCCATCACCCGTTGGTGAACCCTGCCGAAGCTCAAGGTGGCGGGGAGGAGGGTGCGTTGTGCAGTGGAGGGTGTCATGGGCATTGCACTCACCAGTACCCCTCTAGCTACTGGTGAGTGCTGGATTTTACTGGACAGGCAGCAATGAAGTGCCCCACCTGGCCGCAGTACAGGCAGAGTCCAGTGGCCATCCGCCTCTGGCGTTCAGCTGGGGTCAGGCGAGCACGGCCCACCTCCATTGGCTCAGGGTCAGGGGGGCTGGCGACTGGTTGGGCAGAGGGCACATACCCGGGGGTCCTGGCACGAAGAAAGGCCCCTCTGATAGGGCGCTGCTTTAGCCTGCCATCGATTCTTATGGCCAGGTCTATCAATTCCTCGCAGGTAGCTGGAAGATCATGAGACGCCAGCTCATCCTTGATCTCCTCCGACAGGCCATTCAAAAAGGCATCAAAAATGGCGCCTGCGTTCCAGGAAGTGGAGGTTGCCAGAGTCTGGAAGTCAATGGCAAACTCTGAAACCGACCAGTGCCCCTGGCGCATGCGCAGCTCCCGTGCGGCCTCACGGCCATGTTTGGAGCGGTCGAAGACTCTCCTCATCTCGTCACAGAACTCACGAAAGTCCTCGCAGACAGGCGACTCCACCTCCCATTGCGCTGTACCCCACTCTCTTGCTCGCCCTGAGAGTTGGGTGATGACGTAAGCCACCTTAGCTCTGTCGGTAGGGAAGGAGACAGGTTGGAGCTGGAAGATGAGTGAGCACTGGGTGAGGAATGAGTGGCAAGTGCCGGGGTCGCCCGAGTACTTCTCAGGCGGGGGCAGGCGAGGTTCATGAACAGCTGCTGATGCTGCCGCCGAGGGGGGGTGAGACAGCTGCAAGGGTTGGATCTGAGCAGCCAGATCCCTGATGCTTGCGGTGACAGAATCCAGCCGGGTGGAGTGCCTCCCAAGCATGATCCCTTGTTGCTCAAGGGCGCCTCGCAACTGGTTGGGGTCTGCTGGGTCCATAAGGGTCAGATTGTACTGTAAGAGTACAGACAGGGGGACCCAATTGCAGTTCTTGAAACGTTTGATTTATTTTTTCACAAAGGCAAAAACTGACAGTCCAAATAACACAGCTCACAGTCCATACAAAAACAAAGGATGTCCAACACTCAGGAGATCAAAAAGGGTAGAACAAAAAGGGGCAGAAGGTCGAAATCCAAACAGTAGCAAAGTTCAAAAGATAATCCACAAGGAGCAAGGTTCAAAAATATTCCATAAAGTCCAACGCTCAGAAGATCACAAAGTAGTGCAAGGCAAACACAAACAGGCAGAGTTCAACAAGAAAACCGCGGGGTAGAACAATGAAAACACAGAAGCACTTACTACACTGAACAAAACAGACCAAATCCAGACAAAAACAAAAGCACATGGACAAGGCAGAGGTAGTACACAAACAAACCACAGGAGGGCAGACAGTGAGGTAAACGAAAAGTGACAGGTGGTGACACATGAGCTTTTAAAGGCTCTAAGTAGTCAGCAGTAGACACAGAAGCACAGGCTTATGGTAACGGTGATTAGCCTGTCCCTTCTGCTCAATAAAGTTAGCAACTGATCTGAAGCCCTCCCACACCCATTTTACCTTATGACACATTTGGGGAGTCCATGGGAAAAATGGGCATGGTTACAAAATGTAGAAACTGAGAAAATGTCATTTAAGTCTGACTGTTGAGTTGAATTTATAAGTAAATGTTTCTAGCTCAAGACTACATGCTTGTTTATTCACATGTATACTCTTTTAAAAAGCTGGGGTTACAATGCAACTAAAATGTTGTGACTGTACCCATTTTATCCGTGAACTCCTCATATGCGAGACGTGATGTGACCACGGCGTAACGACATTGGAAACACTGTTTATAAGTGAAGTTCAGCATAGTGGAAATATAATGTAGGTTTACTGGTAGCCAAAGCAAAGGTGGGTAATCCTGACTTCATATATAAATCCTCCCATGTATTACCTGTGTACATAACACTAATTCGCTCTACTTGGCTGAAGATGCTGTGCTTAGAATCACTTAGATGGTTTTGGGAATAGTTTGAAGGACTGTGGGATGTCATTTTGCTCTGAAGCCAGATTACCCAACTCTAATGCCAGTTAATATTCAGACATAATTCTCACACTACATTAACTTTTGCATAGAGACTAGTCTAAATAAAACTGTATATGAATAGAATGCAAATGCTTATATATGCAATACTGTGGTAAATGGGTAGACATCTGTAACCCAACACAGACAGCGTTTTCGTTTTTGTTGATATCTCTATGTGATCTCTGAGGTTGTCACTCTCAGGTTTCTGCCACTCTCAGGTTCTTTCCACAGGCAGTCAGAACTTTAAATGCTGCAAAACAGTGATACTTCTGTATAGACACTTCACTTCATTGTCAGTCTGCTGCTGCTGCTGCTGCTTGTGTGTGTAGGCTAAATTGTTACCGCGCTCTAATACATGCATCATTGGTAACCAGCGATGGAGGGATGTGAAAGGACTCAAATGCATGTAGAAAAAGGTGTGATGTCTAATAAGCTCCTTCAGCGTGATTCAAGACCTATCGGGACTAGTATGACCGCCTCGCGAATAGTATCCCTTACATATGAACTCCAGGTCGACGATCTATCTGAGGATCACCAAAAGTGCAAAAACACTAAAAACTTTGGACTTTTGACTACAGCCTGCAAAAAATCTTTCAGTGCCCGAGGCATTGCAGTTTAAAATAAATTGTTCCCGTGTTCTAATACATGAATCATTGGTAACCGGCGATGGAGGGATGTAAAAGGACTCAAATGCATGTAGAAAAAGGTGTGGTGTTCTTGTCTTGTCTACTTTTAATTGTATATATAGCCACCAAACACGCTACCAAACAGGAAGTGAGCTTATCTCGGCAAGCAGCGCGTTCAATATGAGCTGCGACCGTTGCGACTGACTTCCTGCAACAGCTAGATCTGCTGGCTGCTGGAGGGATAGGGATATAACGCTGCTATCAAGTTGGACAACATGTTGAATCGGCCCCAAACCGCCCGACCGACGTCTTTCTGTGTCGGCCACGCTTCCCAAACCTCTCCAATTTGACACACAGACACACAACGAACAATTCAAAGATTGCCCCGATGCTTTCAGACGGGGTGGTGTGCGCGGCTTTTTAATGTCTATAGGACCAACTGGTGTCAGTGGCTAAAGGAGAGCAATTCAAAGGAGTGTCCCAGGAGAAATGGGAGAACTGACATGGTAGTAAAGGGTGACTTTTTAATTTTTTTGTTGCACATGCCCATTCATAGTACAGGTGATCTAACCACTGTGCCACAGCACCCCACTGTGACTTTTTCTCTGAAGGAAAATATGGCCATCTTTGTTGATGCAAAAAACTGTTTGATTGTACCACCTTCTCCAATCAAATACAATTAACTGTAGCCAGTTTATTAACCGCACAAAAAGTCACTGGATAAAAGTGGCAGCGATTAATAGTGCCTCAGCCCAAAGAATATTTCTGTCATCTGTTAACATTGGAGCTCCATTCCCTCCATTCCCATAAGGCAGTTAAGTGTATTTGCATAATGTGTTAATGTTGGGTGGTGTTCCAATGTTTTCTGAACAGGATGGCAAACAGGATCCACTGTCATGGAGCATCAGTTTGGTTAAACACAGTAGATCATATCAAATACCTTTCCCCAAAGGTGGGGACTGGTTAGGCTTGCAGTAAAATATTGCATATGATGTACTTATTATACAATCTGAACATCAAATTTTGCTGAAACATTATTAAAAGAAACATTTTCTGATAGACATCTAACAGACTTTTACAATATTATATATTTTTGAATAGTGTTGTTAATTACATGTAACATGTAACATGAAATTTGCAGAATGCAGTAAATCTGTTTTTACTTACATACTTACTTATACACATTCACAAGTAATAGCATGTGCCAGAAAAAACTTCACCATACATGGTACATACCTGTTTGCAGAAGCCATCCATTTCAGTTTTATTAAAAGCCTCTTGCACCTGTGTCATTATTCTGGCTGATTTAACTCCTCCAATGTTAGGGATGGTCCCCTTGAATTTGCCTTTATACTAGGCAAACATGGTAAAACATAAGGAAAACCAACAGCTGTTTACCTAAGATGAAGTGCATAGATAGTTCAGCATCACCCTGGTCTCATTCCTGTTGCATACTGTATGCAAATACACAGGCAGCAGATATAATGAGAGGTAGTGCTCAAAAATGAGTCATAATTAAAAATAATTAATTATGGCATAATTAAAAATAATGAAATGAAAAATGTTCAAGGAAGTGGTGCAAATTGAAAACTAGCAGGTTTTTGGCATTCAGAGTATCCGAAATCAGTTTGCACACAATATGAAGCATATGGATCCATGTCAGGGGGCTTTGTATCCGACCAAATCAGCTTGGGGCATAGTCTAAAGCTGCTCTTTCTGGGTGGAGAGTGTTGGCCTGAGACTGCTGTGGGCCTCTGTCGAGGAGAGCTGCTGCTGTCTGCTGCTGTGGCACTTAAATCCACTGAGCTACTGCTGTTGCTGCTGCTGAGAGTTGAGAGATCCTGAGTTTTTAAAGTGCTTTGCGATGTACTGAGTGTATATAAAATGCGCTATAAAAATAAACACATAGGATTTGGTCACGCGGTCCACCTACCCTACAGTCTTTTCTTTGCATCTTCTGAATATCCACTTAGCCACTCCGTTTTTTCTTGGTGCTTTAGCCATGACAACTGCTCATTCTTGTTTCTTTTACTATCTATGGTTCTAACTTTGTTCTCCTACCTCGTCCTTTGAAGGGGGAAGGATGTGACATGCAGTATGCCATAAGGCAGTTACATTTTGTAGTTGTTATGGTGACATGGTTCCTACCCAAGCCCCAAAGTTACATAGAGTGTCAGTGTAGAAGATACAGGCGTTCTCAAGTGATCACAAACGCGTAATTGAACCCATTTGGAGTTGTACCATCAGTATTATTTTGAGAATATAGTTTGAAGGCTGAAAAACTACATAATGTTGCTTTAATATAGTATTATCTGGTTAATATTGCTATTAAATCCTGTTCATATTCTCCCATCCAAACATCCACTATGGGTTACATTTATGCGTGCAGTGCACATTGACCTAATGGAGACAGGGGACTTTGCTGCCACACTGGTTCATCAAGTTTTAAAAGATGTTTGATCAAAGCATATTAAGATCAACAGAGTTTGAGGTGTACCAGTTACTCAGTTATCACACTGAGTGGTTCAACAAGGAAAACAAACAAACCATCCTGTGGCAACTTTCAGAGGGGAAAACCACATGATCACCTCAGATGAACTGTGCTTCTGTCTTTAACATTTGTGTTGTAAACATCATTAGACTCCAGTAGCTTGTGTTATGTTGTTGTACATTAAAATTAAATTGCAGAGAGCAACATTATTGGACATGCTAAATCTTTATGAGTCATATTTCACCTAAACATTACCTAAACCCAATATCATGCTGAGACCTGCAAAGCTGTGATCCTAAACTAAAACCTGGTCTGAGTCACAGACTTTCATGATTTTGCCATGTCTACCTTTCGCTGAGCTGACGGACTGGATAGTTTTACAATTCACTGGTTCATATCATTCCAAGGTCCATGTTTCCAGAGTGTTACAGGGAACATCATGTTTTCATTCATTTCCAACAAACTCACATAGGTTGTGAAGTTCATGCAGTGGACCTACTGTACTTTACTTTGAAAAGCATATTAACTCATGGCCTATGCTATTGGCATACATAATTAACATTTTAGAACTATGTCTGCCATGTGTGACAATAACCAAACTGTAACTTTAAACAAAACAAACTGCAATCAATTCAAAGCTCTGCTTTCACTGACTGCATCACTGACCGACAAGGTTCTACTCTGCACGATTCATGACCATGTGCAGACAAGCTATTTTTTAGTGCAGAGCAAATGGGCTCACGACCTGGTATTCAAATGTTGTTACATGGTCAGTAACGTATGAACAGGAAATTGAAGATGCTGGAATACGGTTTCTGTCTGCAAAATACAGGTTTTTTACTCTGTCGGTGAAGGAGTAATCGCAAGCTTGATGGATTGGCTTTTTTAGACTACCGAAAGCAGGGATGTAAACTAACTGGTACGTGGCTGCTTGCACAAACATACTGTTTTATTCGTTTTGAGTCATACACACCACAGTGTTGTGTTGTAGGATGCCTGCTGATGTTCCAATACATTTGGAGTGGGATTTGAAACGTGTTAAGATGATAAAAACACAGTTCAAAGTTGTGCCCCCATTGGGTTAGCTGTCAGTTCCAACTCTCTGTCCAAGGAGACCGATATGGGTTGTACCAAAAATTCTTCATCTTTGATACTGGCAAGTCTCTGATAGCTTGAGTAATAGAATGGCATGTTGAAAGTGACTGCAATTGTCATTTATCTTCCAGTTTTTTATTCATGTTAAAACAAATACAGTTCAGAATTCACAAAGACTAAGGTGATTTCATAACAATGGCAGCATCACAGTCAGAGTAATCTGACCTGAGCACCAACCCACCACCATTCCAACCAGTAGACACATGATGCGACCGCAGGGTGATGACATTTGCTTCACATCCGTAAGTGAAATTTTACAGTAGAAATATTGTGTCACTTTACTGATAGTCAGGTAATATTTACAGGTTTATTTCTTACAGGAAATAATGGTAAATTGACTGAAATGTAACACCAGATCTATTATGCAGTCACAGGAAAAGTCATTCATACATACAAGTCGACATTCACACAGACTTGACAATATAACTGGTTCTTTTATCAGTGAACACAGTATTGTATGACAACGTTCCAAACAGTCTTAATCATGGCATTTCAATGCAACATTGCTATTCTTAAGTATTTAATGAGTTGCCATTAGTACAATACCTATCACTTATATCTGAATTAATCCTTGATTTTCGGCAGTACTATGGATGGCAATAGGTCAAAACATATTTTGAGTCAACACAGACCACATGCACTGGATTAAGTTATTAACTAGACATTTGAAACTGAGGGGTCATCACCCTCACTCAGTGTTGGCACGGCATCACCCATGACATCTCTCAGGTCACCTTTGCTCGCCTCATTTTGTCCCCTTTCCTTGAGTACAGTATAATTGGTAGCTTCTGGTGCTGTTTGTGCTCTTCTGGTGCTGTTTTGAGCCTCCGCTTTGGCACGATTCTCTAGCTCTTCTATCTGGTGCGTTTCTCTTGCTTTATAAAGTTCTTTTGTGTACAGCCATTCGTCTCGTTCACAGAAACCATATTTGATGTAAACACAAGAACCTACCACCCAAGAGAGGGTAGTGGAAAGTAGTAATCCCAAGCCATATGTCTGCATGTAGAAGAAGATACATAATTATGCAGTAGCAGTAGTAGTATTTCACTTGTTATTTGTTAAAGCTTAATAAAAGTTATGAATGCAAACAAGTTCAAGCTAATTTGCTAATTCAAAATATCTAAATAAATGCATAGTATCTAAAAGTATGTGAATGAATACATATTTACCAAGGACTTGTGTTTGTAGCCAATGATTAGCTTCTGTTCCTCTAATGTCAGATTCGGTTTATTTTTGCAAGGAATGTCTATATGATCCTTATTTTCCCTTGTCCACAAACATGCTAGCCAGTCACCATCAAAAAGTACAGCTGCTATCCAAAACAGGAACAGAAGCAAAAAAAGTAAAAACTGCTGTGCGAAAAGCAGAAACCACTTCTTTCTGTTTGTGCAATCACAAAACAGCCTCTGATAATGTTTGTTGACAAGATATGACAAAAGTAACATTACTACTGGTGGTGCAAGGATGTAAAGTGTGTCGTAAGTCTTCTGTGGAGAGCAAGAACATTGAAAATCCAGCTCCAGTATGTATTTGAAGATGTAAAACAGAACAAGGGCCACCAAGGCATTTACAGCCGTGGCCAACAGAGAAAATAAAGACACTGGAAGAGAACGAGCCATAGAAGGATGAAGATCAGGATTTTGTCCAAATAAAATCAGCTGTCACCTGCTGCTGTGGTGTTCTCACTGTATAAAAAGACAACAGACACAGACATGGGTCATACCTTGTTGGAGACTGGGGACAAATCAACCATAGGTAACCTTGTGTTTTTGAATCGGCCAGGTAAAGAGAAAATCAACATAACATGCTTTTCATAGGGCCCTAAAATTGTCACAGAAACCTATACCATTTGATAATGTCTGACAAAGCTGACAATGTGACCATTCTGTCCATATATCAACATCAGTTACAATTAGGGAAAAACCAACTCTAGGCTACCTGCAAGGAAATCCTGTCTGGAGGCAACATGGCAATAGTGTCTGCCTTATCTGTGTCTTTTAGAAGTAACAATAATGTAATAAATAATGTAATACAGTTTTGCACACAACACTCACTATGATTACATGGAAATGTGGAAAATCAGTTTGTTTGTTCTGTTTACTTCATAAAATATTGGATATGTACGGAATACATGGCATCTTCCAATTGGAGTAAATAAAATAATCGGATAGATAGATCATTCTAGTTTGCATGTAACCGCACTGAGTGATTTTCTTTATAGCTAACATATGCATATCATTTTGTCATGCAATATAATATTAATAAAAACAACAAACAACATCAACAACAATAATAATAATAAAAAATAATAAATAAAACCGCAAAAGAGGGGGCGACTTACCCCCTACTCTATGTTTAAGGCAAAATGTGGCTGGGGCCATAAAATGAACTTTATACCTTATTCTGATGAATTTAATAGGTCAACATTGCATGTTACATTTAAACCTAACATTACAAGCCTGCCATTGTCAGTAGGGAAGAAAGTCCAACATGTCTTATGATTTGAAAAAAATATGATCTCAAGGGAAAAATATTAAAAATATTTGGAAAAGGTTCACTTGCCTCTGAAGAAATGTTAAAATGATGAGTGATACAAAATCATCCAATGAGAGTCCAATCCTGAAGAACACAGGCAGTAAAGGTCATGTCCAGTTTGTTATTCAGGATGGAAATACCCAGATCAGGCTCACAAAGGCAATGGTAGGTTTTGCACTGGAGAAACCATAGCCTTGGGACGGTGAATGGTTGAATAATGAACCACTAGATAGATGAATTTAAGCAAACTGAAGAAACTGTGGTGAAGATTTACTCTGACTGACTGTCAGTAATCTGATCCTTGAAGCCACAAAATGTGTTGCATACATTCTCACAGGAAGTGGGAGTGGCAGTGCCTGCTTCACTCTTTTTATACACACCATGAGGCCTCTGCAGAAGAAACCTTATTATGGTTTCATTTTATCTAGGGTAATGTATGGTTTTAGGATCCAGCCAAAATTCAAATATTTTATTCTAAAGAAAAAAAACGTAAATGTAAATTATAGTTCCAAGCAGAAATGTTTGTGCACCATAGTGTGAATGAGAAGGCTTCTCCACCCCCCGCCATGTCACAGCAGGACTGGCCACACCCAAAGGGTGAATTCCAAGAAGTATACAACTCAAAATTTAAAGTGATTAACGGTGACGGTTTATTTACAGTGCGCAGTGAAAAGCAGTAAACCAAAAACTGAAATAAAAACAAACTGGCCTCAATAGGCAATACAGGGTGAAATGTGTCTCAACAAACTCACGTGTAACGGCCTCACAACATCCTTCCACAATCAAGACTCTCCTGAGCGTTGCTCCTTTTTTAAAGCCCACACAATAATCACATAATTGGTAAAGCTCACACACACAGGGGGACACACAGCAAAAACCTCCATAACACACACCATGATCATTATACAAAATAGTAGCACACTTTGAAATACATTGCGAAACCAATACATGCTTTGTACACAACACTGGCAAAAATACATGTGATGTACACAGTCATAACCAGCTAATTAGCCAGATAGTACCCCCTGTGCCAACATGGTCCTTTCCACTATTCCGGACCAGCGGATAAGAATCAGGCTCCGATCTGGCTCTTGTTTCCCCATCGGACGTGTTTGTCGACGGACAGGAAGACAACTGCTACGCTGCTACGCAACCTAGTGAGTGTAATGATTGTTTGGCACGTGAAGCTATTGTTAACGGTGGATGGATAATGTACTGTAGCTGAATCAGTGGGTACCTCACTGTTTGCTATGCTGGTTAGTAAATAAATGCCTTAACGGAATGAACATGTGTTGTTGCGTGTCTTTGTTTCCCAACGTCAGTGCTGCTAAAGGTGAATATGCCACTGTTGGCATGGCTGCTCTGTAGGCTGGTCCGGTATTTTGACCGATTTTCACAAAACTCGACACAGATGATCTTCAGACCAGGCCTGACAAATGTCATAAAATGAATTGTTTGTCTGTTAAAGCATTCACCTGTCATGGCCAATGCGATCTACCAAACAAGAACTGGCCTTATTCCAGGCAATGTTTGGTGCATTGATGTGCTTATGACCATCTGTCTGACCCATGGTCTTCTCTTGCTATGTGTGAAAAATGGCGGTGTTGAGGTGGCCAAACCCGCTGAATTTTCCCCCACAGTACTCGCATAGCCACACATCATGACACACCAATGCACACATGCTAGGTAGTAGTTTTGCATTGATGTGGACCAAACATTGCCTGGGCCTTAATCATGGGACTGTGCCCAACCAGTGTCCCAAATGTCAGCATTTTTTAGATAAGCTTCAATTATGGCATTAATTACTTGTATTGTGTTATGTCAGAGGCAGCCCCAAGACATGCATACAGTGAAAATGTATTTCTGGTTAACATAGTCTTCCTTAAACTGTTGGAACAGGGCTAGAGGAAAATACCAATTTTGTTTATTAGAGAAGGACTGCCTGTGGATCCTGCCTTCCCCAGTGACCATATTGCACCATATGCCTATGACCTTTTGATCTGCCATTGCAAAAGCATTATATGGGTTAATTCTTAATAATATAAATTAACACTTATATTATGAGTTCCGGTTATGGCGAGCAGCTGAAAAGTCGTGTGGGCCTAGGCTCCGGCAAATTTGAAATAATTGTTAATATTATAACCTATATATCGAGCAGATTTTTGACCAAAAGTACTCATAAAGTCTATATGTCGTCAAAAAGACGAGGAAGAGGCCGACTACGGACATATAAAAAAGAAGAATCTAAAATGTCACATGAGGAACGTGAGGGATCGGAGCAGGGTGAGATGCTAAGCCTTGACGAAACTAGCCAAGATGAAAGTCCACTTTTGTCAGCTATACAAGCGCTTAGAAATGACTTTTCCACACAACTAAGCGAAGTAATCAAATCTAACCGAGAGATTAAAGAAGCTATAGGGGCTTTCTCTGAAAGACTCACAACAGCTGAAACTCGTATTAGCTCAGCTGAGGACCAGATCACCTCGCTGACGAGAATCTCCGATACCACACAGAAAAAAGTACAGAAGCTTAGCTCTCAGATGGAGGAGTTTGAAAATCGACAACGCCGCTCCAATTTAAGGTTGGTTGGACTACCCGAGGGCACAGAGAAGGGGGATCCGCGGGAATTCCTAACGACGTGGATACCTAAGGTTCTTGATGTTTCCACACAGCCCTTGACCATCGAGCAAGCCTATCGATTGGGCACAAGCCCGCAAAACCAAGACCAAGTGTCGGGTGAGACACGACCACGCATTCTTCTGGTGAAATTCTTGACATATCGAGACAGAGATCGAGTAATGAAAGCTGCGCGCCTGAGAGAAAAAGTCATGTTCGAGAACAGCCGAGTAATGTTCTTCCCAGACTTATCTTCAGAGGTTCAGAAACAGCGAAAACTTTTCGATGGCGTGAAACAAAGACTGCGACATTTGCGTAAAGAGTATGGACTTATGTTCCCGGCAAGACTGCGAATTCGACACAATGGCACCTGGCACTATTTCAGTGCTCCCGGTAAGGCAGAGGAGTTCATCCAGATGATGGAGAGCTCCAGTCAACGAGATCGTAGTCCGGATCACCTGGAAAACGACGAGTAGCTATGACTGCCGAGTGAACTAATCGAGCTCTGATGCTTATCCAGATAGTAAGCTACATCTGGGGTTAATAAGTAGGCTCATTTGAACTATTTTGAGCTAAGATGTCCGGTCTCAGTTTTTGTGGAAACCTAGTCTTAATGGTTTTGGTCATAAGCAAATGTTTTTTTTTAATCCATCTGAACGGTTTAAATACGGCTATATTATTATTGTCGGAAATTTGCCCGTTAATGTTTTTTGTTTGATAGGCTCCTTACTTAATGATTTGTCAGTTAGCTCACTGCTCCTTTTAGAGGATCAGACTGGAGCCTGACTGGAATCTTGGACACTTGGGGGAGGGGGTGATGTGCACGTTCATTTGCACAAGGTTTATTCTTTGCCTGTTCGGGGAGGGTTACTTGTATTCTGTGTTCAGTTGGTTAATACTGGTTCATTTTGAAGGCACATCATTCGTCATGTTGCAGGGCATGGTTACAAAAGTGGATGTTAATATGTTTAGCTATTTTGCTATTTAATGGGAGGTGATATTAGAATAAATATGGTCTCTTGGAACGTTAGGGGCCTTAGGAAGATAGTGAAACTAAAACAAGTGATGTCCAGGCTGAAACAACTAAAAACACAGATAGCTTTTATTCAAGAAACTCATTTACTGTCTAATGAATATATTCCCTTAAAAAGGAGGTGGTCAGGTCAAATTATATCTGCCTCATATTCATCCCATGCACGAGGGGTAGCAATACTTGTACACTCTTCTGTTCCATTAAGAATCTATAACACCATACAGGACACAGCTGGCCGATATGTTATTGTTCAGGGTTCTTTACTGGATCAAAACATTAGCCTAGTGTGTATATATGGACCAAATAGTGATGATTGGAATTTCTACAATAACCTGTTCCTAACTTTATCAACATTAAGTGGCTACCTATGTATAGCAGGAGACTTTAATTGTACGCTTGATCCAGCTCTTGATAAATCCTCAGGAGTTGACGCTTCACACATGCAAAGTAGGAAAATAATTCAACAATACGTGCAGGAGCTGAATCTCTGTGATATTTGGAGATATAGGAACCCCTCTAGAAGAGAATATTCCTGCCACTCTGCCACACATAGTTCATACTCCCGTATAGATTATTTTTTGATTTCTAAACCCATGATTGACAATGTAAATGATACAGAGTACAAAAGCATTGTCATATCAGATCATGCTCTGGTGTTACTTATTTATACTGTTGCAGCATCTCCTAAAGGGCCTTCTGTGTGGCGATTAAGCCCACGCTGGCTACAAGATAATGAGTTTTGGAAATTTGTTGAAGGACATATTGACGTTTATTTTAAAATCAATACAGATCAAACATCAGCATCTATAAGGTGGGAGGCATTCAAGGCTTATATACGAGGTCTAATGATCTGCTATACAAGCAGTACTTCAAATAAGATACACCTCAAACTTATTGAATTAGAAAAAGATATTAAGGAATTGGAAACAGAATTTAATATTTTAGAGACAGATGAGACCAAGCAGAAGCTAGCTATTCTAAGAGCACAGTATAATGAGCTGTCAACAAATAAAGCAGTATCCAGCTTAATGAAACTAAAGCAGACATTTTATGACCAAGGAGAAAAAGCAGGGAAACTATTGGCTTGGCGTATAAAATCATTGCAAAATGAAAGAGCTGTCTTAGAACTTGAATCAGGGGAAGGAACAGCAATCACTAATCTACAAGTTATAAATAGTACTTTCAAGTCCTTCTACTCACAGTTGTATACTTCAGAAAATTCTACAACTTCTCACTCACTTAATGATTTCCTAGATGACATTAAAATACCAGTCCTGGGAAACAGTGCCAAGAAAAAACTCAACACCCCAATTACGTTGAGCGAATTATCAGAGGCTATTGATTGTATGAAGGGAGGGAAAGCACCAGGGCCTGATGGCATTCCTATTGATGTCTATAAAAAGTTTAAGGGTATGCTGCTTGTCCCTTTATTGAATATGTTTGAAGAATCATTAGAGAAAGGTGAGCTACCCTTAACACTTAGGAATGCACTTATAACTTTAATACTGAAGCCAGGAAAACCACCTACAAAGTGTGAATCATACCGCCCTATCTCCTTGATCAACAGTGACGCTAAAATAATAGCAAAGGTTCTTGCCCGAAGGCTAGAGAAGCACCTGCCATCAATTGTTGCTCTAGATCAAAATGGCTTTATAAGGGGAAGACAGGGTTTTCACAACGTTCGTAGACTGCTTAACATTATACATGCCAAAAAGGAGTCATCAGACATGGCTGTAATAGGACTTGATGCAGAAAAGGCCTTTGACAGGGTTGAACACCCATACCTGTTTGAAGTGCTTAACCGCTTTGGAATAGGCAGCTACTTCCTTAGATGGATTAAAGTCCTGTACCAAGACTCTAGGGCCTCAGTTTTGACTAATCATATGGTATCAGAACAATTTTCTCTATATAGAGGCACTAGGCAGGGATGCCCCCTTTCCCCTCTCCTTTTTGTGTTGGCTATTGAGCCTTTAGCTATTGCAATCAGAAATAATAATGGGATAGCTGGAATCAAAATAAATAATGTTGAGAATAAGATAGGACTATATGCTGATGATGTGGTTCTTTTTCTGACTGACCTTAGAAGATCTATACCTACTTTATTAAAGGTAATAGGAATATTTGGCAGTTTTTCAGGATATAAAGTTAATGCAGCTAAGTCTACCATCATGTTTCTGAAACATTCTGAGAGATTAGTTCCACCACTATGCACACCATTTAGGAATGTTTTTGAAAGTTTCACATATCTTGGTGTTAACATTACATCTACGATAGATACTATTGTATCAGCTAATTATGATCATATGGTTAATTCTGTTGTTGATTCTATTAATAGATGGAAGAATTTACCTATGTCCATGATTGGGCGGCTTAACATTCTGAAAATGAATATTCTTCCCAAGTTCCTTTACCTATTTCAAACTATTCCACTTCCCCCTCCTAATGATTTCTTTACCAAAATGAAACAGATTTTTTGTCATTTTATTTGGAACAACAGACGCTCCAGACTACGTATGACTTTGATGTACTTACCATATGACAGAGGAGGGCTAGGAGTACCATTCCTTCAGGGATACTATTGGGCAGCCCAATTAAGAGCAGCCTCATATTGGTTTGAGCCAAAATCAGAATTACATTGGGTGAAGATCGAGGAGGTCTCAACCTCTAAGCTCCCCTTGAGTTTATACCTCTACTCAGCCAACCTTTCCACTTTGAAAAAAAATACTTCAAACCCTTTTGTTAGAAACACAGTAATATTGTGGCATGAGGTGTTAAATTACCTTAAACAAAAAACTCCTATATCCCAATTCACCCCTATTTGGGGGAATAGGAATTTTGTTCCAGGGACCAATGATCTTGGTTTTAAGTTATGGGTGGAGAGAGGTATCAGCAAAGTATCAGATTTATATGATAATGATATTCTTTTAAGTTTCAGTGAGATTAGGCAAAAGTTTGACATTGACTCAAGACACTTTTTCAAATTTCTCCAGATAAGAAATTTTATATTAAAAACTCAAAATTCTCTAAATCTCCCCACCCAGAATTCTTTGGAATGTGCAGCTGTGAACCATTGTGGTACAGCAGGTCTCATCTCCCGATTTTATCAGATCATTATAGCTGGAAGTAAGGAATCTTCAGAGGATAAAAGATGTGCATGGTGCTCAGACCTAAAGGAAGAAATTACTGTGGAAGAATGGAAGGAAGTGTGCTTACAGTGTCATGTACAAACCATAAATACACGGTTCAAAGTATTACAATACAAATGGCTGATGAGAATGTACATTACCCCTGAGGTGATACATCGTATCTACCCTAATACACCAGACACTTGTGTCAAATGTGGTACACATAAAGGTAGTTTATATCATTGTATTTGGGAATGTTCCTTTATTCAGGACTTTTGGAAGGAGATCATTACAATCTTATCAAAAGTAATAAATGAAACTCTTCCTCTGTGCCCTAAACTTTGTATATTTGGACTTTTTCCAGAAAGCAGTACACTTAGGAATTTTCAGAAAAGGATGGTAATTTTGTGTATGCTTGAAGCCAAACATAAAATTGCAATGGCATGGAAATCAGTTCATAGACCAAGTAGTCAAAGTTGGTTAGAGGGGCTGTTACAATGCATTGCCATGGAAAAACTGACTTATATAGTCAAAGGAAAGCATCATGTTTTTTTGAAGATGTGGGGCTCATTTATGAAATTTCTAGAAGGAGATAATTTTACTGGTACCCTCTAACCTGTCTACATAGTCCATACCTGTCTGTTGTCTGTTTTTTATTCTTATTTCATTTAATTTTTTTCTCCCTTTTATGTCTAATGAGCAAAATACCAACTAAACTGTGTCCCTCAATTTCTTATTTGGGTAGTTATGTGTGTTAGCTTGACAGATGTGCCTTTTATGTTCTGATTTGTATTGTGGTATTGTATGTTTTAAATGGAAAAAGTTAATAAAGATATTTGTCAAAAACACTTATATTATGATGGCACTATCGGAGCGCTTTAGAATGATACATAGTTAGTTTGGACGCTCACAGAAGCAGTGGGTAGTCATTTCTCTTTGGCCCTAAATCAGTAATTTTGCGGCACTTAGAAGGGCTTAAAAAGTGCTGTACCATACATAGAAGAGTAATGTGACTGGTTAAGCAAATAAAGAGAGAGAGGAGATTTTGTTAGATTGCCTATGTACCGAGCTGTTGTTCAAGAAGAGCATGATGCCAGTGATATAGTTTATTCACTGGTGACCATAATAATCCCTTGTTCTTCTAAATTGCATGCCTTGCAAGACTAGTTCTAAAACTGCTTAACCCCACAGGTTATGTGGAAGACTGTTCTGATGACATGGTAGCAATGCTAGAAATGTTTAATGCAGAACATGCAAAACTGGTGCAAAGATAGGCCAATGGTGCCTTTTTATGGATAATTTCTATATACTGATTGAAATGTTACATTTAAACTGATTTTTTGCTGTATTTATTATAGTGCATGAAAATGCACCCAACATCAGACTCGGTACAATGTAAACCATCGTATTTGTTATGCTACTGTATACCAAAGAGCTGAAGGCGCCACACTGAAAAACTTGACATGAACTTACTATGGATTGCACAGAAACAAAAATTCGAATGATCACATAACACCCTAAGAACATTTTTATGTCATAGGGAGGCAATCAGGTGCAATCTTATTTCAGAGAAGCACAGCAGGAAAGGTAGTATAACATTGCTCTGTATCCCCCAGCCTTTTCAATTGTACTTTTTAGCTATTGTCACAGAGCCCCCTAAAGGATGCATGGGGTGATTGCAGGGAAGACACAGCAGACAAAGACAAAGTCCCTTACCTGCTGAGACATTTTCTATGTAATTCTCTTTCCACATCACTGCTACATGATTTAATTATAATTGGGTGGTTCTGGTTCTGCTGGCTTAAACACTAAAACCTGTCACTGGCGGGCATCAAAACTTCAATCTTGCCAAGTGCAGATTCATATACGATTTATGTTATTCAATCATATAACTTTCACTGCCTATATATACCGTCAGCATATTGCTCAGCTGAGAGGTTAAAGCCATGAATGGTAAGTAAATACTTTAAGATGAGCATTGCATTCAGAAGGGCTCAGCAGTAGGGCCAGAGGCACTCAGTGATGCAGGACTGTTGGTCCTCCCTCCCTAATCTGGAGTATCTGCAAACCGCTGCAGTCAATGTGCAAGTGGTGCCAGGTCACCAAATAGTGAAGTATTTGGGTCAGTTCTCATGTTTCTGTCGTCGAAAATGCCATGTTACTCTACTCCTAGATGAAGTAAGCAAAATGTAACGCATTCAGAAGCGCTCACATATACCCATTCACACAAACATTCACTCACTGTTTGCAAAGTTGTTGGTGCTGTCCAACATTAATAGGGCAGTGATAAATGCGTATATGCTTGCACTGTATACATTCTTGTATGCAACCATCGTATGAGTGAATTCATTTCTGATGTGATGTACTTGTGAGGTTTGTAAGCCTTGTGTCATTTTGTTTAATTAATGGTTTGCATATATTACTAAATCATTTATTAGTCATTTGTGTTTGTGTTTTCAAAAAAGGTTAAAAGCACAGGTTTGGCATGGTATAGAAAGAAGCAAAAGATATATGAAGTGGTGGAACAATAAGTGAATTATTTAGCAGTCAGCTGTAAACTCAAATGTAATTACCAGTTAGACTGATTACAAATCACAATCAAAAAGGCACAAGTTAGATGTCAGTTAAACACATCAAACTTGGATACATCGATAGAGAGTTGAAAAGGAAGACATAAGACAGAGTAATCTAGAAATAAGAGTAAGAAGAGTCCAAAAATAGGAGTCATACGCCCTAAATAAAGGAAAATACATTTGTCTTATACTTAGCTCGTATTTGCACAACCAGTGATAATGCATCCTTTCTTAACTAGCCTATAACTGGACATCTGGTCGGTCAGAAGAGGTGTAAATTCAAATTAGTGTGCAGGCTACATACTTTCTGTATGGCGATGCACAGATACTTTAGATTGGCTTCAACCATTCATTACATTTCAGATCCAACAGTTTATGTACAGTCAAATATTCTCTTTGTGAATTAGAAAAGCAGTTATAGGTGTACAGCCAGAGAACAGGAGAGAATCATCAAATGGTGGCCCATTAGAACACAAATAACCAAATTCACATTGCAGACAGTGGCTCCTTCCATCGTTTCGGAGAGAATAGTTTAAGACACCTTACAGTTATGGCAAGTCAAATATATTAAGATATAAATAGGATGCATTCAATTATTGACATAAAACATACAGTTGGAAGCTTGTAGACTGCTTACAGCTTGAAGACTGTAAGGACATAATGTGATCACAAGATGGCGACATTAGCTTTGAATTTAGAAGTTCTGCTCAGTGAAATTGCTGTACTATGTATATATATTGGCAGCCAGTACATATCTAGACATTTTTCTAACAGTAAGTAAGTGAATACATTGTGCGAAAATGTAACACAATTTCTTAGATGGACACCAAACAAAATTTGTATCAACGCAAACTAATATTGTAAGCATGAAAAAACAATGTAGTACTTCAAGACTGGTCAGCATGTTAAAAACAATGTACACTGTAGTCCTATTACGTTATAAATGGAATGTGATATATAGTCAGTATAGTTCGAGACTATTTCATTGCAAAAGTCCTGCACTAGATTTCTAAAATGTCATATACGTAGGGCTTTTTTGTGGGTTGCCGTCTGTAACGTACCAAACACCTACACGCCAGTCATTTTCTATGGGTTTTTATCATCACCTGTTTACAGTCGTAAGGCAAACAGTACTAGGGTAGAAAAACTGCAGTCAAAAGAGACCCCCTCAGGTAAGTCTGTCTAAGATTGCTTCCTGACCAACATGTTAAAAACATGCAAACAGTAACCCTAGAATTTAATAAATAAAATGTGGTAAATCACAGTTTGAATATTTTATTATGAAAGTCCTGCATCACATCTCCATAATTTTTTTAATGGGTTGCCTTCTGTAACATAGCATAGCCAAGTAGCCTACAAGACACTTACATATCTTTTACATTATCTTTGCCTGTATACGACCATAAGGCACATACTGTAGCACTAGGTCAAAAGAGGTGAGGAGTCATCAGTGGACCCCCCAGCTAAGCTAGGTCTGTCTCGGGTAGGTTTGTCTCAGGTAGGTCTGTCTCAGTTAAGTCTGTGTCAGGCTCCTGTCAGTCTGTCCCTCCTGTTGGGGCTCTCTACTCAGGTCTTCTCACGTCTCGGGTCAGTTCAATGACAAACTCCTCGAGACGTCTTTGATTTGTGACAGACGCTTGTTGCTCAGCCATGTCCCGTAGGCTCTGTCCCATGGCCATGTCCTTCTCTTTCTGCAGGTGGCCCTTGAACAGCGACATCTCATACGACTCATCCCTCTTCGACTGGTAAAACCAGAGCTCTGAGATGGAATTCCAGGTATCTTCGGGAACAGCCGTCACGTTATGACTGCAGGCATTATTCCCAGGAGATGTTTCCATGGGTAGTCTTTCTATTTCTCTGATCATTTTGACGGGTTGTCGGATGATTGTCTTAGATCTCTCATGAGCAATTTCAATCAATGCTGCCGTCAAGTTCTTCTCAGTTTCTTTTAAGAGGTGATCTTTATAAACCCTTTGATAGTATGGTTTATAGCATTTGCCTCTTATCAAAACCCATGACCATAGCATCCATAAAACAGCACCAACAAAGGTCAAAGATAAGCCATAGGTCTGGTAGGGGGGCAAGAAGTGACATTTGTAAATGTGGAGGTAGTATTTAGGACCCATTAGTTTGATTGCAAGTATTATAAAAAATAATATAATAATAAATAAATAAATAAATCTGCTGTGATGTGTATATAACAGAAGTAGCCAATGAGTGCCCTCAATCAGTGTACATGTAGTAATTCCGAAATGTGGGCAGTCAAGATCATTCAATTATACCTCACTTATGTGTAATTTATAACCTATGGGCTTGTTTTCAACTGTTTGTAACTGTAAATGTAACTTAAATAGAATAGATAGATTTTTGTAGCATTAAACATTTCACTGAAGGAAATACAACTATGTAGTACTTACTATTGAGTCATTCTTTGAATTAATGATGAACATATTTTCCTCATATGTCAGATTATCCTTCTTCGTGCAGGGAATCTTCATATGTTTTTCATCCTGGTTGCCCTTGTAACATACATACCAGTCTCCATCCATAAGTACAGCAGCCACCCAGAACAATCCAATGGACAGAAGGTGAAGGACTTGCTGAACGACAAAACTGCAGCAACCATTCACTTGCTTAAAGAGACCCAAACAGAAGAGTTTCTGGTATTTTTTGCTCATTGCATACAGCATTGCATACACTATGCATGGTGGAAAGATCATGTACAGTTTGCCCAAATCGTGTATCCCTCCCAGAGAGCAGGAGCATGTGAACTCCAGTTCGAAGATGTATCTGAAGATGAAGAAGATCACCAAGAGCACAAAAGCACCAACAGCGTTGGACAGCAATGTGACCATAGTCTGGGGTACATCATGGCTTAGGTGAGTCATTGTAGCTCAAATTAAATTGCGCTGCTATTCACGCTAAAAGAATGCGAACCCAAAAAATGCTCTGAGTCTCTACCACTTGGTACGGTGTGAATGCTTCATGTTTTTAACTGTATACTTTCCTCCTATTTAAATAAAAATGTAAAAAATGCACAGTTCCTCATTGGAAGTTTTGTACTTTTGATTTGACTGGATTGATTTTTTTTTGCTGTACCACAGGATCATCTGACTAACAAACTAATGTCTCAGACTGTGCCACAGGGTAGGGTAATTGTTACTCAACCGTCACCACAGTGGGCCTCTATTTCCTTAAAATATATTGCTCAAATGTGTGAATTTGATCCTTGGCCAAGCCTGCATGTCTTCCTCCCACATCACCAATCTTCTGTAATGTAGAAGTGAGACTTTGTTTGACATATTACATATGGGTACTGGCACGAAAGATGTGACTGCCGTCTGAACATTTGTGGTTTCTTAGTCTGTAGGTTATGATTTTAAAAGAAATGGTAGCAACTTTAAGAAACACTGTCTCCATGAACTTTCCCGCCCCATACTTTTCCTTTCAGTATTTACTGTTTACTCCACCTATATTTTTAGTAAGCATTGTTCTGGACACACGCCCTAACACCCCATTCAGCAAATCTCTCCTAAATTCACTAACACCAGTGCAGTTATCACTGCTTTGTGCCTAATGTGAGATGATGATGATGATGATGATGATGATGATGATGATGATGATGATGATGATGATGATGATGATGATGATGATGATTATTATTAGTAGTAGTAGTAGTATTACTATTACTATTATTATTACTATTATTATTACTATTATTATGCTTTTTAGATAGCCAAATAGCCCATGTTGTGGTATCCACTCAGGAAGAGCAAAGAGGCCTGAATGAAGCCCATGTCTCATTGGGGGCCTGGTGTGAGTAAAAAGAGGAATGTCCCGAGTTGCCCGAGTTTTTGTGATTATTTTGACCAGTCCAACGGCCCTGATCTATCACCCAAACCTGCTAGCTATCAGCAGTGTCAGTACACACCTCTCACGGACAATATTTACAAAAGGAGGGGAGAGCAAGAGAAGGAGAGAGCAAGAAAGAGAGAGTGTGCACTCCTTCTATCCGTTTACTTGGCATGAGGTGAACTATACAGGTATGCCACAGGTAAGATGCAAATGCAGACCCACACACTGCAGGTAGCCACTTCACTGTGATGCAGAAGCTGAGGATGACATCGGTGTTCGGTGTGAAGCAGTGGCACTTGTAGGATTGGTCAGGAAAGTCGTCAACCAGCAGAGGAAGAGGGACAGCATGGCTTCCATTGGGGACATCATCTTCTGGAGGTACTGCTGTAGACTTATATGGCAAATGACTAGATGGACTTGATATAGACTTAGTCTGATCTTGACACCAAAGACTAGAGTAGAGCATAGCACTCTAGGGTCTTTGCGTTTTCCTTATAATATATAGCCCACTACTCCAGGCTAGTGTGTGAATTACTAACCCACAGATGGGATAAATGCAAACACAAATTTCCTTCAAGGGATCAAGGGATATATATGTATGATTTGGTCCTGATCTAAATCATAGCCCTGAATTGCCTGTTATTATCACATAAGTAAAATGACTGTCTGTGTGTCATGTTGAATATTAATCTGTTCTGTAAATGTGTTTTGTTTTTCTTTTCTGACTTTTGTTTTGGCAGCATGATCGTGCTCATTATTGTGATGAGTGGATTTATTATTCTGCTTCTGGCCATAGCATTTTCAGGTCAGTGAGCTATCAAGAGACAGTGCAGTATAGCATTGCATATTTCATATTTTTATGGTATGTACTCTATGCGTGTAAGTAAGTATGCATGTGTGTGTGTGTGTGTGTGTGTGTGTGTGTGTGTGTGTGTGTGTGTGTCTGTCTGTCTGTGTCTGTGTGTTTTATGTATGTACATTTGTATGTGTGCATGTATGTATTTGTGTGTATATGAATGTGTTTGTGGGTGTATGTGTGCATGTGTCAGCTTGTGTGTCAGCTATATAAGTATGCCTCTTAGTTGCTATAATAGTGCACTTGTACAGTATGTCTATTATAAGTCGCTTTGGATAAAACTATCTGCTAATGTAATATAATGTGCCTTCCAGTGATTCTACAGAATTGAGTATGAGCTTGTTTAAACACCTGTTGTAACTTATATGTACTGATGTCCTCACCCTTCTTCACCTGGCAGGTGGCCAGGGCTTCCTGAGAAGTGCTCACCGCTCCACAGTTGGGAACCTGGGCCAGGACATCATCTTAGACTGCAGCTTCAGCCCAAAGCAAGGCAGCCAGAGCAGCTCCGCCGACGTGTCTGTCACCTGGAAGAAAGTCGGCCTGACTGGGGTGGTGTACAGCTACCGGAACCGGGCTCCGGACCTGGCGGACCAGAACCCTGCTTTCAGGAACAGGGCCCGTATCTTCCCCGATGTCTTGGCCAGTGGGAATGCCTCTCTGCTTCTGCAGAGGGTGAGGGAGCAGGATGAGGGGGTGTACCAGTGCAGCGTGAGTGCCCCTAGTGGTCAGGGGTCTATCAACATTCACCTTTGGGTGGCAGGTAATCATGCATGAACTTATTATGATGGTTGAAGAGAATTAGCAATCACTAAATAACAATACAGAACAAAGTGCGGGTTATCCATTTAATCAACGCGATGCACTAGATGATATTGTTGACAAGTTATAATTAACAGTAGGGTTCCTTTTAAACATATGAATTTGAGACATTATTATGGAGCAAAAATGTTAATGTTTGTGCAACACAAAAGTCATCAGATGTATATCTTAAGTTAACTTTGGATTATGGGATAAATTAGATGTAAGGCTCCTTCTAAAGGTGCAACAGTAGTGGTCCCATAGTACTAGCTATATTGTATTACAACAGATTCTTTAGTTGTAAAATCTCTAATATGAAATGTGTGAATGATGTGTGTAGTGTGACTAAGCACTATCGACCATGTTAAAACAAATGAGGTTATTCTGGTGTGTTGAACTTCAGTGATGTCTACGTGCCACTGTGGCGAGTTAGCTTTGCCACACACCAAACCACATGAAACTACACACATGACCTAGATAGTACTCTAACCACCATGATCTTTGAAGTAAAATTCCTAGTAGGAAGGGTTGTAAGCAAAAATAACTCTCAGTTTCAATGGGGTATGGGTCATTAAAGTGAAAGAGATAGCTAAAATTTTCTCTGGCATACATTGGTTTTGTCTGACATAGTCTCCATAATTGATGATGGAAATTCTTAAGCATTAATTACTTCCAATGACTTCAGAACCAATGCTGCATTATGAATGTGAAAAGGCATGGAATGGTTTGGTGGTTTATTAAACTGTTATGAAATCAACACATTATTTATTCACTGTAACCAGTCTCCTTTTTTATCTTTTTTTAATTTAAAATCATTTCATTCCTTCTTTGTATGCACTTCTGGCATATTCCAAAGGGAATGGAATGCTTTGCTTGTTTGATGTTTTCATAGAAATTGTACTATTGGATTGCTCTAACCAGTTTTCTTTGTCGTCCAGAGTGACTCCATTCCTTCTTTGTGTGTAATTCCAGCATATTCTGCTCCCAAATTCAAAATGGTGGGGAATCAGTTAACAGCAGAGGCCCCGAGGTGGTTCCCAAAGCCCAACGTGACCTGGGAGGACTTTGCCGGACGCACCCTCAACGGCAGCACCCAGTTCTTCAACAACTCTGCTGGGATCTTCAGGGTGGCGAGCACACTGCTGGAACCGGCCCGCCAGGACGATACCTACACCCTAGTTATCAGAAACCATCTCGTCAGCGCCGTCTCCGAGGCAACCCTGACAGGTACAAAAGTAAACAGAACTGCAGCGAAGTACAGCACACTGGCATAGCACACTGCATAGCACACTTGCACGGCACATGGACACGCTTTCTCCAGGATTCTCTGTCAAGAGTGTAACAGAGATAGAATTAAGCTTTTTGAATTTCTTCAAAAAAGAGGTGTTTTATATATGTGAGCATAAATTCATGGCCACCTGGTGATTTTATTTTTCAGCTGCATAGCTAACTTTGCACATGGCACTTGCCCTAGTAAAAAAAAAAACCTTTCCTTACTGGAGATTCATATGCAGCTATTGTCTTGTTTTTATATTTCACTCCAGAATAAATTGTAATTGGAGCAAGTCTTGATTTAAGGCACCGTTCTTACCCAAGCAGCACAGACAGTACACATATGTCACAAGAGCACGGCCACAGTCCAGTGAGTGGCATATGCAATGCACAGGCTCCATAGGCAAACAAGGTGATGAGTTGTAATGAGAGAGGCAGGCAGAAACCCAACAGCCTTGTGGACAGTAGGCTAAAAGTAAATATAGACATAGCCTGTCTTCATTTGTGTAAGTTTGCCTCAAGAATGTTAAGAATCTCCCCTCCATTACAGCTAAAGACTGGCATAACTGAAATAAGGTTTAATTATGCCATGAACAACTGTTTTAGGTAAATCTTGTCTTTGAACACACTGTTTGACAACTTAATGAGGGCTTGTCTGAACTGTATTTTTACAAACATTCTCTGTACATTTCCAGGGGACTCTAACATATTGGTGAAGACAGACTTCACCTGCAACACTGCATCATCCAGGCTGCTGCCATCATGTCTTGTGCCTGCAGTGCTGTCTTTTTGCCTGTTGCTAACGTAAGATAACCGAAATAAATAAATAAATAAATAAATAAATAAATAAATAAATAAATAAATAGAGATGTCAGTGTCAAGCCCAATCACTGTCTTAGTTAAAACAGATTTGGTCATAACAAAACAACACTCTACGATGTTTGCTACTGTCTTTTGGCCGGTTTGCTCTCTTTTACAAAAGTTGTAAAACTTTTACAGAATAAGTAACTTAACTAACCATTAACCATTTTTTTTACTATGCAAAGTTCTGTTGTTAGTACTATTTAATATCATGCCTAAATGGCCTAGTGATGTGGTCATACCATCAGTGTCCTAATGGAAGCTGTATTTTAAATATGAAGGTAAAAATAAAATCCGTGATTTTCTAATTTGCTGTGCAATACTGTATTTCTCAACTGGAGCCAAGTCTTTCTGACCAGTAGATGGGGACAGACTGTTTTGCGCTAGTTGCCGACCGCGGGACCCTGCAGATAGGCCTCTCTTATCCCCCACATACCTCCACAGATGGTAGTCCAGGCCACGCCTGTCGCGGTTCTTCCACGCGGTGATTGGACCGAAGTAGACCAAGGTACCCAGTGTCAAATATCAGCTGAGGAGAAAAGTGGAGAATGAAGTTTGGACGTAAAGTTTCTCTGCGGTGGAGGTTGATGTGTTCAGTGGTTTGCTAGATGCTGTTTGGGTTCAAAATACTGCCATAACATGCGAAAACAATCTGAAGTGGACTTAACGTTTCATTGTAGTGTCTTTGTAACTGTTGTTCGACTTTGGGTTTGATCAACTATCTGCTCAGTGGTGGTGGGCTATTTTCACTTCGCTAACCAGCATAACATTGTTTTTCACTTAATGAGTTTAAAGCATGTCGGTATCCAGTGATAATTCGATCAAAGCTGTAGAAACAAAGTCAAAGCTTAAAGACGGGCCAAGTTCTCCAACATCTTCCAGTAACGGAGTGAGTGTAAACAATTCGCGAGCCGTCTGCCGGGTGTGTAAAAGGTTATATCGTGAACCAAAAATTTTGCCATGCTTGCATACGTTTTGCGCAGATTGCATTCGTCAACTTGAGCCGTTTTCAGTGTCAGGAATTAATGGCAAAGCGCTATTGTGTGAAAACGAGCACACTCGGGACCACGTTTCATTCACCGTCTTGTGCCCGGAATGTGACTCCGAGGTGGACCTTCCGACCTCCGGGGCGGATGGGCTAACGACTGATCACCTTGCTCTTGACGAGGTATTTATGGAGACCCTCCTAAACGAGGACTTCGTTGTGTGCGACCTCTGCAGCGAGGGAGACGCCGGGAAGCGATGCGAGGTGTGTTGTGTCAACCTCTGCGAATTCTGCAGTCAGGCCCACAGGTAAGGCTTTCACTGACGTCTTTCTCACTCAGCAGGATAAAGTTATACTTCAGGAAGATCCTGGAGTATTTTCAGACAAGTCAAGTTGAAGGTAGTACTGTGCATTGGCCTATGGGTTATCTATCCACACAGCTCCCCCTCCCCCAATGACACCACACACACACACCTACACATACTACCATTTGGCCAGAACAGTGCAGAATGCCACATTTGTCAGTCTGGTCGTACACAGAGAAGGTAGGCCTACCCTACAGAAATTCTTTGTCCAGTATTCTCCTGCACTGTGAGTCAACTCCTTTTAAATTCTCCCTGTACAGCCACCAAGAAAATACAGGAGAAATTTGATATCACACATTTCTTATGGAATGTTACGCAGTCACTACTCTGTGTTTGCATTTTACTCTATATGTAGCACTAGCAGAAATTAAACATAATTCTGTTGTGAAATAGGATCTGGGCGATTTATCAATCATGATCGTTGATCGTGATAAAATTCAGGTCAATCACGATGATCAGCCTTGGCTATATTTAATTACACCTGATTTGAAGTTACTGATGTCAGTGATGACAAAAACAAGCTATGCCATGTCAGTGGTGTGGCAATGGTTTGGTTATAGCCAAAGTGACCTGGAGCAAAAAAAAGCCGGTATATGGGTTATGTTGGTAGTCTGTGCCTTCAGTGGCAGTATTAGGGGAAAATCGTGCTAAAAATCGATATCGGACCATGCAAAAATACATATCATGATTATTCCTTTTGCCAGCCCTATTATAAAGCGTTACATAGCCACTGCTGTGTTTGTATGTTTACCTACATATTGTACTTACAGTTGTGCTCATAACTTTACATACCCCTGCAGAATTGATGATTTCGCCACCATTTTTCAGAGAATATGAATGATAATTGAATGATTTTTCTTTTACTCATGGTTAGTGTTTTATTTATTGTCAAACACCTGTGTTTACTTTATTTAAATCATAATGACAACAAAAACTACCCAAATGACCCTCTTAAAAATGATTAAGAAATCATCCATTCTGCCAGGGTATGTAAACGTATGAGCACAACTGTATTTTGTACTTTTTCTTACGCAGGAGGCAGAAAAGGACCTCTTCTCACTCCATCCAGAGCCTGGAGGAGCTGAAGACCCAGGGCCGCCTGTCCCGGCCCGTCCTGTGCTCCCTGCACCCGGGCCAGGAGCTGCGTCTCTTCTGCGAGCCGTGCGACGCTCCCGTGTGCCTGGAGTGCGCCGCCACCTTCCACCGCGAGCACCGCTGCAGCCCCGCCCGCGAGGTGGTCCATCGCCACGGCGACCGCATCCGCGAGCTGGTCGCCGGGAGCCTGCGGCCGCGCCTGGGTCACCTGGAGGAGTCCCTGCGGCGGGTGGAGCTGTCGCAGGACGAGCTGGGGGCGCGGGCCGAGGCGCTGGCGGGGGAGGTGCGGGCGTTCGCTCGGGGCTACGCCAGCGCGGTGGAGGCTCACTGCCGAGGGCTCCTGCGGCGCCTGGAAGAGCTGCGCTCGCAGCGGCGCAACCAGCTCCACCTGCAGGGGGCGCAGCTGAGGCAGGCGCTGGCCGACGCGCGGGGGGCCGCCGACTTCGCCGAGCGGCTGCTCACCTGCGGCTCGGACGCCGAGATCCTCAGCGCCAAGGGCGTCACGCTGAGGCGACTCACGCAGGTCATCGAGACGGGATACGACCCCAGCCCCGCCTCCGTCGCCCCCGACGACGTCACCACCAGCATCTGCTTCCTGCCGTTCGAGGGCGCTGGCGAGGTGGACGGCTACCCGGTGGTGGGGGTCATCCACGCCAAGACGGTAGACCCCAGCAAGTGCACCATACAGGGGGAAGGTGAGGGCCGCACCATAACAGGGGCACAGGCCAAAAGCCAGTAACTACATATTTTGTCAAAACTGAATTTAGACTGAAAATTGACTTTTGAACACCTCTTTTGTCTTATGACTAAATATAGCTTGCTTCTTCCTATTAGGAAAGTTTATAAAAGCATCAGTGCTATTATACCTACAACATGTTGGACTGGGCAGTGTGACAACTTTGTCTTTTAAGGGCAGAACAGATGTTATTTTGGCTTTTTCCTGATCTCTCTTCCCTTCATAAGGTGTCCCGCTCTTTGCTTTAATATTTTCACTCTTTGGAGATCAGCAGTAACTGCTCTACAGAACTGCTGGCAGAATTGATGATTTCCGAACCATTTTTCAGAGGCACATTTGGGTAGTTGTTGTCATTATGATTTAAATAAAGTAAACACAGGTGTTTGACAATAAATGGCTTCAGCCAACACGTAACTATGAGTAATAGAAACATGTTTGTGTCATCATTCATATTCTGTGAAGAATGGTTGAGAAATCATCAGTTCTGCAGGAGTATGTAAAGCTATGAGTACAACTCCATAACATTGTTGTTGTGAAGTCATGGTTCACACACTAAACACTGTTCTTCTAGACTGGCAATGGCCCTGTTTAGTTATTTACATTATCAGGTTGGGTGAATGCACCAGCTGTTAACTGGGCTATAGCAGTATCTTTCATTTTTTAATCATTGAAAATGACAATGGAAGTAGCAAGGGTGTCAATCCCAACTTCAGAAAGTTGAAAACTGTCCAACCATTGTCAGATCTAGCTGATCCTAATGAGAACGCAGATAATTAAACAGGTGAAACGGCTGATTAGTGAAGTTATCTGCAGAAGTGCACAGGCAGAAGCAGTACGTGGTGGGGTTTGTGCTTTCTGGAGCTGGAATTGACATCTCTGGGAAGTGGATGGATGGATGGATGGATGGATGGATGGATGGATGGATGGGTGGATGGGTGGATGGATGGGTGGGTGGATGGATGGATAGATAGGACCCCTAGGTAGTTGTGTTTCCTTGTGCTAGTACGATTTGCAGCATAAAGCAGTGTTTCCTTCAGAATAGAAGCAGTTTGAAGTGAATATATTCCTAATATAGAGCACCCCCAGACCCAGCCATCCTCTTGAGGCATCTTAAGTCTGTGTGTGTGTGTGTGTGTGTGTGTGTGTGTGTGTGTGTGTGTGTGTGTGTGTGTGTGTGTGTACATGCTAATCAGCAAGCTTGGCATAAAGCCTATCCCTTCTAGCAAACATCAGCCTGTCTCTTTGGGTTGCGTAATGGTCCCAGTGTCTGTGCGTCCTGAGCTAACTACCAGCTCAGTGCTTTCAGAGTAGATCTGGGTTCTGGGCCGGCTTGGATGGATTAGCTTCTGGGCTCAGTGGACCGTGGGATAGGATGCCGGAGCTGTTCCAGGACTCATGTGGGGATGTTCAGCTGCTGAACTGCACACACACATGCACGCACGCACGCACGCACACACACACACACACACACACACACACACACACACACACACACACACACACACACACACACCACTTCTCTCTTGCCCTCCATCTCTCTCTCTGTCTGTCTGCCTCTCTTTGTCTCTGTCTCTGTTTCTCCCTCTCTCTCTCTCTCTCTCTCTCAGCCATTCACTCACTGTGTCAAAATACTCTAGACAGACACAGACACACACACACAGACACACACACACACACACACACACACACACAGCATTCACAAACACACATGCTCACCCGCATGTGTAAACACGCTAGCCTTGGGGCTATGTAATGGCGGGCTAACTAGTAGGTGACATTCCTGGTCTCCGTGGAGACGTGTGAAGTGGTGGCGAGGGTACTTGTCAGGCAGCAGGAATGCGGCCTTAGGAGGCTGCTGCCCGAGGGGTCAACACTCCAGCTTTGCAGGGGCATGCCCACAGCATGCCCCACAGCCACCTCATCTCTCTGTCTCACACACTCTCTCATGCTCTCTCTCTCTCTCTCTCTGTCACTCACTCAATATGTCTCTACCTGTTCCTATTTTAGTGTCTTTGTGTCTGTGATTTTTTTCTTTTGTATTGCATTGTGTCTGTTTTCGTAATTTGTTTCATTATCTGCTTCCCTTTTTTTTTCTTTTATTTATTTTTTGCTTCTTGTTTCCTGTTCTCTCTCCCCCTACCCCAGTGGTTAAGCTGGCTTTTGTAAGAAGGGGGAGCCCTTCCTAACTCACAGTGGTCAATATCTCACTCTACTGTAGCTCCAGAGGGCTCCGGCCAAATTCAAACTCCGCCCTACCCTGTGTGTGTGTGTGTGCCTAAGAAGCAGCTTGTCATTCACACTCAAAGCAAACAAAAGTTAATGTTACGAGGATATGTTATAATACTTTTGCTAAGAGAGGTCTGTTTGAATAGTGCTATGTGTATGTGTATGTGTATGTGTATGTGTATGTGTGTGTGTGTGTGTGTGTGTGTGTATGTATTGCTCTCTCTTGAGTGCAGTCACAATTTATGTGTGTGGGTGAGTACATAGATCTATATGTGTGTTTGATTTTATTTGTGAGTATTTGCTTTCATATGTTGACTCTGTCTGCCAGTGGTTTCTGCGGTGGGGGCTTATAATGCGGATTAGTGGCTAAGGAAGTATGTGTGTGTGTGTGTGTGTGTGGGGGGGGGGGGTGTCATATCTCTCTGTCAGCACTTGAACACACTGCCTGGGATCATGGCCGTTTCCGAACCATATGTCAACAACAGCAGTTGGTTCTTATCTCCCAAAGGGATTTGACCAGAAAGTTATGTCGGAAGAGCTGCTGATATACTACCTTCCTTTGTGTGTGTGTGTGTGTGTGTGTGTGTGTGTGTGTGTGTGTGTGTGTGTGTGTGTGTGTGTGTGTTAGTCACACTCATAGGCGATAAAGCACTGGGTATCAGGGACTTAGCAGCAGCAGCAGCATTGTGTCTAAGTGGTGACTGTCAGAGGAAGTGCAACCCCTATAGCCACAGGCTTTGGGTGTGATGGGCATTTTCAGAGTGCTCTCCCTGAGTGCGGGGACAGCTGAGGTTGTTAGAAAGTAAAGAAAAAATAAAATAAAAGGCAGCGAGGGAGAGAAAGAAGGAAAGAGAGGGAGAGAGAAAAGGAAAGAGCGGGAGAGAGAGAGAGAAGGAAAGAGCGGTAGAGAGAGGGAGAGAGAGAGAGAGAGGGAGGGAGGGAGAGAGAGAGAGGGAGAGAAGTAAAGAGTGGGAGAGAGAGAGAAAGAGAGAGAGAGGGAGAGAAGGAAAGAGCGGGAGAGAGAGAAGGAAAGAGCGGGAGGGAGCAAGAGAGAGAGAGAGAGAGCGCGCCCCTTTGTCACTAAACAGGCTGTGGGATTCGAGTGGTAATGGCCTTTAATGGGACTCTACTCAGATGGGTTGGCCAGGGTGGCTGCTGGTGCAATCGGTGTCAATTTTGAGTCCTGTTGAAGCTCATCATGGTTATTACCCATTTCAGCAGAGTCATTTGCCCACATTGGGCGGCCGGTCGACCGGTCGACCGGTCACTGAGCTAAGGTGTGCAGAATTCAAAGGAGTTGCTTGGCAGTCAGTGACCAGAAATTGGGTTTTGGAAATGGCCTCTGCCTCCTGCTCGCTTTTGTTCTTTCTCTCCCATTTCTTTTCTCTCTCATTCTGTTCCGGTGCTGTTCTCTCTAACCTTTTTCTTCATTCATAGACTTGCCCTCTCATTACTGTTTTTCTATTTTCACTGTGGTCTTTTTTTCCCCTCCTCTTTCTGTTTCAAGCGGTCCCTTATTTATCTTTCCCTTTCCCCCCTGGTCTTCTTCATCCCTTCTTTTTTTCCACACTTCTCTTCAAGGGAGAGGGGCGATGAGTTGTAGAAAGAGTCAGCGTACAGGTGGACCAAGAACAGGTGATCTCGGAATGACTTTTGACCTTTCGCTCTTTTTTTTTTTGGCTGCAGGTGTACAGCTGGGCCGGGAAGGCCAGAGGTCAGAGTTCACCCTGGTGTGCCGCGACGCATCGGGTGAGCAGATGGGCAAAGGGGGCGATGCGGTGCTGGTCAGCATCGTCCACAAGGAGAGGAAGGACTGGTGGGTGGAATCTGTTAGCTGACAGAATCCCAGAAGTTTTTAACATTTAACATTTAAACAGCTTGATTTTCTGTAAAAAGTGTTTGTTTCACGATTTTTTTTAAAACCCAACAAAATTCCAGAATTTAATATTTACACAGTTTAGATTTTGTCGTATTTTTTTCTTTTCATGACTATTTACATTGTAGATCCTCACTGAAGGCATCTAAACTGTGAATGAACACATATGGAATTATGTACTTAACCAAAAAGTGTTAAGTCTTAACTTTTTTTGTTAAGTACATTCCACATGTATTCATGTATAGTTTGGATGCCTTTAGTGAGAATCTACAATGTAAATAGTCATGTAATTAAAGAAAACACATTAAATGAGAAGGTCTGTCCAAACTTTTGGCCTGTACTGTATAAAGCCAATGTATTTAAGCCCTGTTGATTTTGCCTCTTGTACATATTAAGGGCCCAAAATTGAAAGGTAGCAGTCTCCATACCATACCATATCATACCATACCATACCATACCATATAGAGTCCACTTGTCTAAGCTGTTAAAGTTTTCAAAACTTTGTTAACTAATTTTCGTAGTGTTTGTGTGTCATCATTTCTCTCCCTGTAACCTCAGCTGTGTATTGTTCTCATATTTGCTTGTGCCAGCTTGCTGTCTTGTGTAATTGCTGGCGTATGTGTGTGTGTGTGGGAGTGCGGGTCAGTGAATATTGCCGGTTAAAATCTCATGTTCTCTCCTGTAGCACTGTGGAGGCGTCCATCACAGACAACAGCAACGGCTCCTACTCCATCTCCTACACACCCATGGTGCCTGGGCCCTACTCCGTGTGGGTGTGTGTGAAGGCACAGCACGTGAAGGTAAACCACTTCTGTGGCTCCCCTATATGCATTCATCAGCAGTGCACCACTTCTGCTAAAACACACCATAGCTGTTCAGGTAAGATCACAAAGTGTTGCCTTTTATGTGCACACTGTGTAAGCATTACACTCAAAGCCTTATATTTTTAAGTCTCAATCTGCCCATTTCCTAACTCGGAAGTTGACAGAAGGCAGCAGTTATGGGTTTGTCAAAATGTGCCCTCAGACCTCCTTGGCATGGTTTGGTTAACGGCATTTCTTAACCGACAGCACCACTGCTACAACACAGTACAGAAACATTGTGTCACATACCTGGAGACAGTCGATCAGGTGAACAAAATTAATCATTAATTTTGTAATATAATAATAACCTTTACTTGTAGAGCACAGTTCATACATACAAGATGCAGAAGTGCTTTACAGTTTGGCAAGGTCACAAACAAAACAGCATTTCTTGCAGTCCAATGCCATTGGAGTAATTGAATGCAATAATGGAGTGGCGTGGTGTTTTAACATTGCAATGCAATGCAATATGAAATACATCAACACATACATATTCACTGGTTCTTGTTTATTACCTATTCCATTGTCCTGGTTATACAGTGGTTGTTATTTAATGTGTGTAACTAAATGGATTTAGAGTATTTATCAACATTTGTGTCTGGGCGTGTGTGTATGCACTGCACAAACACACAAGTGTGTGTATATTCTAAATATGCATTTGTAATGTGTGTTAAATGTGATTTATAACATTTTGATTCTCCGCAATGGCTTGAGCATAGCCTTCCATCTTCGTGCATTTACTAGTGTGCTACTTTTTCGTATTGAACCAAACCAGCTCTGTGGTTAGTAAGCCAACAGGCCTGCCTGCTGATTGGGACTTTTCTTCTCTGATTGCTCCCCTAAATTGTCTCCATGACTGCAAGCAGTGGTGCCAAGATAACTCACTCTGCTCCCAGGCCCTGAGAGGGACTGCCAAGTCTTTAGCATTTGCCACCACAACATCCCCCCCCACACACACACACACACACACACTCCACTCCTCCCCATCCCACAAAGTAGTCTTTTTTCACGCTGCAATCATCAAGGTGCAGAAAGATCAATCGTTCTGGGCCCAGCACTTTAATAACAGGCACACAGGCACATAAAGAACACAATCTCCTCAACTTTGACAGCCACCCCCCTCGAAGGTTCCCCTCGTCTGAACTGGGATCAGTGGTCAAAGGAGGAAAAAGTGAGAGTGTTTCGGAGTGACTGCCTGCCTGACTCTGACTGCCTTTCTTCCTGGTGGCGACCTGCTGAGTTTGGTGTGGGGCCATTGGCGTTACAATGGCGGCAATTAAGGCTGCCAGCTTTTAATGATGACCCTGCCCCTCTTCTGTCGGCCGCCCGAGCAGGAGAAAAAGGAAATGACACGGCAATTACTGCCCCCATTAAGGGCGGTGGGATATTAATGATGACAGTCATCATCAACCACCCCACATTGTGACAGCCAAGGCCCATGGCCAGACCCATAAAATAGGAGATACAGAGTATTACATTTGAAAAATGGTAGTAGAATACTGTCAATCAAATTATAGTAGAATAAATAAATGCAGGGATAAATGGGATAAATATGGGGTTGAACACCCCCACACTAAACAAATCAGTGTGGTGAGAACTCCCAGAACTAATAGCCAGCCCTGGTGCATCAGGCTTGTGGTGCTGACATTATCTGTCCCATCATTTCTTTTTAAAACCTTTTTTTCCATTGGTCACAGTGAAAAGCTTCATGAGGTCCAGGACAGATGAGAAGATACGCTCATCAGGACGAGGCAGCCTTAGTGCTAAATGAATTGGGTCGCACCTGCACTAGGCTAAGTGACTATGAACAGGCAGGGTGTTATTGACATGGGTCAAGGTGTCGCTATCACAAGGGGAAATGCGAGCCATCACCATCACCTGTTTTCTTTTTGAGATGTATGGTCAGATGTACCCCATGCCAAATAAGATTTAAAAGGAGGTTAACGTATCCTAATCTCTACGGGTATGGACAGTCAAGTCATTACAACCAAGGGCTGTTGCCAAGCCAGTGAAAAGGTGCAGAGGTGTAACATGTTGTGTCATTTGATCTTTAATCCCCTTAAAATGGGACTGTATTTCAAGAATGTGGGTTAGTGATGAGCAGTGTTGGGCAACCTGGCTGTAGTCCAGCACTGCATATTTGTTAAAACCATTTACTAAAGCTGATTCTGCTAATTCTAGTTAGCGCTACTCTTTCGTCAGGTAGAAGCGCTATTTATTGAAATCACCTGTATTAACAACTCTGGTAGAAGCAGGTGAATTGCATTATGGGGTATTGGCCTGTAGGTTTTAAATCCAGGTTGCCCATCACTTGTATTATACGGTTTACCCTTTTATTTTGACATAATTAAACCAAAGTTGGTTACACTTTATTTTTATGGTTACTTTTTTAGTGTATCTACATGTAACAGCATGTAATATTATGTACTTGCACTGTACACACCTAACACTAACCATAACCCTAACCCTATGGTGCAATGTAAGTACATAATGTGGCATATTGTTACACACTTTGTTACACTGAACCTAATTGATGTAACAGGGACAGTACAATAAAGTGTAACTGAAAAGTCTATGTTTGTCAAGGGTGTACAACTATGGATCTCTCCTATTAGTACATTCACCACATACTCTTGAGTTGTCTAGGCTTGGAACTTATCTTTGTTCTTCAAATATCCTCCAGGTCTACAAGGACACTTTTAAGACTGCTGATAAATATACAACGGTAAACTCTTTAATGTTTCAACTTCTTTCTTCTTTGTGTGCTTTGCTTTTTGCTTTGTTTTGTTGTTGTACGTCTCAGGGCTCTCCTTTTGTGCTTAACGTGAAGAGAAAGTTCCGGAGACACAGGGGCACGTTTCACTGCTGCTCGTTCTGCTCCAGCGGAGGCGCCAAAGAGGCCAGATGTGCCTGTCCAGGCACCATGCCAGGTACTCTTGGTTTACAGGTGGCACTTGGAGTTAACTAGAGAAATAATTGTCAGTGATATACTACATCATGGTTTTCTGACACTCACACACACACACACACTCTCTCTCTCTCTGTCCCTATCTCTCTGCCACCCCCTCTCTCTTTCTTTCTCTCTCTCTCTCTCTCACTCACTCACTCACTCACTCACACACACACACACACACACACACACACTGTGAATATGTGTGTGCATCTGTATGAGAGAAAGAGAGAGGGAGATGGAGAGAAAAGAAAAGAAAAGAAAAGGAATATGTGCCTGCTCTTAATTTTTGCTGAAAGCTTCTGATTTACACTTCTGCGCAGATCAAAAGCAACCGGCCTTAAAAGGCTGCAAGACTGTCTTTGTTGACAACCAGAAAAAATAACACACAAAGCATTCCTCAGGGGGGAGTAAACTGTCAGTCTGCATACACAGAGCTGTGCCTTACATCCCTATCTGACAAATGTTCTGTGTGTATGTGTTTTGTGTGTGTATGTGTGTGTGTATGTGTGTGTGTGTGTGTTATTTCAGGAGGGTTCCAGGGTTGTGGCCATGGTCACAAGGGGCACCCGGGCAAGCCGCACTGGTCCTGCTGTGGCAGCCTGGTGGAGACGTCAGAGTGCCTGGTGCGGCCCGCGGGCACCATGCCCAGCTCCCAGCTCAGGACTGTGGAGCTCTGAAGCATCCGCTATCAGCCAACACACACACACACACACACACACACACACACACACACACACACACACACCATCACTTTTTTTTTTAGAACCATCATCATGCCAACTCAACCTAACCTCAGTACCACCGTCCCGCACCACACACACACACACACACACACACACACACACACACACACACACACACATACACACACACTCACTCTCTCACACACTTTGTAAACCATCACTTTCTTTTAGAACCATCATCATGCCAACTCAACCTAACCTCAGTACCACCGTCCCCCACCACACACACACACACACACTCTTTTTACACTACACACACACACACACACACACACACACAATCCCATACACTTACACTGACATACACAGACACACACACTCAGATATCACACAAAACCTGAACCTAGGGAGAATATTCTCCACATCTTTCTTTCTCACTCTTGCTGTCTTCCTACCTCTCTATTTCACAGATCTGCCCTCACAGTGTTTCATAGCGTCTGATACACACACGCCTATCAGTTTCCCTCTCACATCTCCACACGTCCACACGTCTCTGTGTTCACAAAGACACTACCGTGGAGCTCTCACTGTGTAAGTCTGCGCGGCTTGATTCAATTTAGATATGCGGCTTTCGAGCTGAGATGACCTGGGATTTCCTGTCTTTTTTTGTTTCCATGTTGCCCCGTAGTTGAAGCCTTGTGGGGCGTCATCATTTTTAGGGGGGGGGGGGGGGGTGATCTGTCACTTTAATTTATTACCTTCTTCATGCCGCCGGGGAGTGTGGGGGGAGGTTAAGCGCCGCTTCGCCATTTCACGACTGTGGCGTTGGTCGCATTGAAGTATTAAAAAAAAAAGACAAGACAAGACTAGTTTGCCGTCCGTGTATCTATCATGCACAATTTCACACCTCCCTGTGCAGCACTGAAATGTAGATAATGTGAATTAGGGCCGGTTAGGACCGTTTTTGACAGCTACAACAAAAGGGATCCTTTTGTCAGTACCCGCTATAGTCACGGGTTCAATCGGTGGTTCAATCGCGAGCCTCTTTCAGCTCTGAAGCGACTTTGACTTTGTGCAGTGCCTTTGCCCCAGGGCTCACACATCATCAGCGGGTGGTGAATGTACCGATCGGAAGATGAAATGGGGCTTGATGTGATTATTATTCTCATCATCACCGCCACTGCCACTGCCACCACCACCGCCACCACTTTTGTGTGTCAGTTGCTTAGCCAGCAAATTCCCGATTAATATCATAATGTGCTTTATAGGTCGCCTCTTTATGGTGCCATTATGTCTTATCACTCCATTGTACCCTTTAATTTCTTAATCGCCCGTTCTTACTAAGTATAATGAAGTCACTTTTCCTTGCCCCTTCATTATTTGTATTGGTAAGGACACGGACACAGACCTTTGAGATATCCATAGGTTAACGTTAATGTAATTACTTGGAGTTTACACGTTGTTCTTATGAGTTGTACACCATGTTTAGAAACATAATGTTTAGAAGAACCAAAGAAATGCATTTCACAACTATTGGTGCCTATTATAATTGGATGTGTTTTCACCTGAGTTGAAGGAAATATCGACAAGAAATACCGCCCTTACTTCGTCCTTTGGTGTTACCCATTACACTTGTGGCTAACCAAGGTCAACAACTTAGGACATTTCTAACTCACTACCTCCAGGCAGTTGCTGTTAAACTGATGGACCTCACAACTTATGAATATTCTAAGTTCTGTAGGGCCCTGGTGCCTATTTGTGTTTGTTGCCTGTCAAAGGATTGGTGTTGAGGCAGTGGATGTTAGAAGTATATTAAATTTTATAGATAGGATTCATTATGATATTTTTGTTTTATGCTTTTAATGCAACTTCCAATAAAACAACCAACCTCTGCAAAAGCTGTTATTGGTTTTTCAGTAGCCCTGTTGTATTATTACATTCTCCTATTACCACTGTGTCCCATAACTGTCGGTATTTGTTTCATTACAAATGTATTGCCGTAGCCTCTGCGCCTAGAGGCATTTTGGATTAACGTTACACATTGCCTGCCGACTGCATTGGATATTATTTAACAGATGTACAGTCTGTGAAGCTTCTGCTGAGCTCCAAACACTTAAACTAATCCATATTGTAACTTAGAATAAGGATTAGGGTAAGTGTCATTTTGGGTGGCATTTTGGGTATGGTTTTGTTGTTCTACTTTCCCTTGCATGTTTTTTTTAAGGTATGTAACTGAACCAGAGCCACTGGGCTGAACATCAATCAGTGCCTTGCACAAAGTCATGAACAGGGTTCTGCAGGTGAATCTGCATCTAGCACAATGTACTACCTCTGATGGACTCATGGGGGCAGTAGTAAGTCACAGCTTGCACAAGCTCACACCCTGTTAGTGGTCAGCTTGTTATACAAGACTGAGGGAAATGAACAGGCATACAAATGTCCCTTGGTGATGACTTTGTGGCCAAAACTTTCCCAAATGAACTTTTTATTACCTAGGGTGATTGTCATTTTTAATCAATAGACAGTAATCTATTATAATAAACATCAAGGGATCATGTCACACTTTGAGAACATTACCATATGATGCAGAGCCCAGTTAACGGTGACAATTACAGGTTTATTGTTTGACCTTGTCACCATTATCTTTGTAAAAGTCATTTTTGTTGTCATAAAGAAGCAAGGTAAGCCTCAGCTATCTTGTGCATGTCCCTGAATGCGAAATAAGCCTATTGTTCAGTTTCTTATGTTAATTCCATGATCGGTTGGTGCAGGTCCTCAGGTCTTCAAATAGCAGGGTAGTTCTGGCATCACAAAGTAGTTTTAATAACCTTCTCTGTACAACAACAACAATGACCCTACCACTACTTACCTACCAGGGTTGCTACTATCAGGACAGCGATATGGCTCACACATTGTGACATCAGCTGCAAAGTCCTAATACGAAAGGCATCTACAATAGCAAGTGTTGAGGTCACTGTCTTATTCATGGTGAACATGTTTAATTTCACACTGGCAAACAAATTGTGTTGAACAAGGCTCACTATGCACCCATTCCACAGATGTACTTAAATTACCAGAAGGCATTGCACAGAGAGAAGTTGGGTGGGGACAGGTAAAGGGGTCTACCTACCATACGCTGACGACGGCCTAGGGTGGTTTGTGGACATGTTTCAATATAAATTATTACACACAGTCAAAAGGGAGTGTGGTTTTCTCAGTTTAAGAGATAGTTCTTCTAACTTGCACCCAGAGGCACACCTATTTAGGAGTTGAGCACACCTGTTTGTTTTTTACAGGTAAGGGGTGAAATAGAGGCCACCACCATCTGACCTGATAGTTTTACAGGACACACACTCTCTCCCCTCCTACTCCTTCATCATCAGTGTGTTGTTCTGGCGCCAGGTTTTGCATTAAGTTTGCGATGTTCAAGGACAGGATTTAATCAGTACCATCAAAGCCCTGCACACCTCACCGCTCCCATGGCGACAAGGACACCTCAGGCTTGTAATATACATTCAAAGCCCCGACTCTCACAATTCATCTTCTCAGATACGGTGTCATCACAAACAGAAGTAGCTAGAACTCTCTTGGTAATTATCTGTGTAAACATTGCTCGTATGATTGAAGTAAAGTGTTGAAGAATGACTATGAAGAATGATTTCCAAACAATGTGATCTTTTTTTTTTGCTTAAATCATTTAAATCATTTATAATTTATTGTTAAAAATCCTTCGCTACTCTACATGGACACGTTTTGATAAACGAGGTTTGATAAATGCCACAAATAGGGCTATCTATCAGACAGATGTGACTCAATGATCAGTCAGAGGACAAAGTCACTGGCTGGTTGGGCACCCTATGCATATGCACTCCCGATTTGTCAGTGCCCCCAACCTGTCGTGCAGGGGGGGTTGGGGGGGGGGGGGTCATTAGATGCAGCCATCTGTTCCAGTACTGGCTCTCCATCCACTGATGTGCCCTCCCGTGTGGGACCAGGGTAGAGCTTGCATTTCTGGGAAGGGTTGGCAGGGGGGGTGAGTGGGCAGTGTCTTGTCAGCCTGACACGCAACCTCCTCCACAGCCCAGTGACCTGTGTCACCTCTGTGTGGCCCAGATTCACATTTTTGAGTGGTGTGTGTGTGTGTGTGTGTGTGTGTGTGTGGTGGGGGGGGATGTCAGTTGTCACCAGCTTTACCCACTCCAGAACCTTCATTCCCGACTCTGGAATGGAAGAACAGTTACAACGATTCTAAGGACCCACCATTGACACAGGGTACACTTCAACTGGAGGCCCAGCTACAAATGTTGTGCCCCCCCCCACCCCCCACCCAATTAACACCAGTATTAATAGGTTTTTCAGACAACTCATATAGCATCCTCCACTGCGGAACACGACTCTGGCAAAGGACTAATGGATAGGTAACTCAGGCACCATTTATAATGTGTTTATCCTAGTTTGACCTTTCTTTTTCTTTCAAATTCATATTCCTCCATTATTACCACACACACCCCCTTCATTACATGTACCTCAGAAGCATTTAACTTCCATCTTTTATTCTTCATTCAACAAAACATTGCCCTAGCTGCTTGATTTTTTCCCCCCTAGCTTCTTGAAGTCTTTTCATTTGCGGTAAAATAGCCTCTAATGTACCACTCTTTTTCCTTTTAGAGTGATTTCCCACTCTTTTAAGGAGACTGGCTGTATTCAGCTATCTAGCTCATTTTTGCTGTACAAATGCTCGCTCTCTCTCTCTCTCTTTCTTTCTCTCTCTCCCCTTCTCTTTGTCTCATTTTCTCTCCCTGCTATTCGCCATCACTTATCCCTCCTTTTCTCTGTCTTTCTCTCTTCCTATTTCTGTCTTTTTTTCCCCTCTCACCCCCCCCCCCATCTTCTCCTGCTCTGAGCTGAGATCATCACTCTCCATCAATTTGGTGCAAGGTGAGGACTCTTCCTCACCTGTCAGCCACTCGTCACATCACATTGCCACGGTAACATTGTTGTGACAAGGCCTGACGGGCTCCTGTGATAGACTCTTTATCCCGTCATATCTAAAAGGCAATGAATCTAACCAATGGCAAGCAATTCCTCAAATGGTTTAATGTGTAGCAGTAAGACCATAAACATGTGACAGTTCAATTTGTCAAGTCATGTGGCATTGACTTCATGAAGGCTTTTTGATGTTTCTCCTAACAACGACTTGTTTACGCAGCTGGGTCTGTGCCCCTAGTCATTCCTTTGCTTAGCAGAGCCTGTACATTATAAACACAGCTCCCTCCGGATACATTTTGCATCGACTGGGTCTGCATTCTGCATTGATCGGGCAAAAAAGTGTTGAAGGCCGTGCGAGTCCCTGTCCTCACTGTGCTATGTGAGACACCGATACAGACACAGACACACACACACCTGGGGTCACTTTGTTCACCTCGTAACTCAATTTCAGTCGAGCGCTAAAAACCGCGCCGACTCACGCTAACACAGTCACGTCGCTTCCCAAATAGAGTCGGCTGTGGCACACAGCAGTGCTTAGCCATCCACTAGAGTTAGCGCAGAGCCATACGAACAGCAGAGCGAGAGAGTGAGCAATGAGCCTCGAGGCTGAGACCTCACCTCAGGTGCACTTCAGAGTTTCAGTGGGGTGGAAAAAATAAAATGGCTGTAGTTACTCAAGCTGACGTGTCGGCGTGGCAACGTGGCCAATCAGCCAGGAGAGGTGATTGAACCACTTGACTTAATGCCTATGACTGCAGAGACCAGTGCTTGTTCAGAGGGAGAGGGAGGGAGGGAGGGAGAGAGAGAGAGAGAGAGAGAGAGAGAGAGAGAGAGAGAGACAGGCAGACAGGCAGACAGAAAGGGAGTTGGAGGTCAGAAATTAAGATAATGTGTACTAAACACAAATACGTCCATGTTCGTTTGAATGCGTAGGTGAGACTTAAGGCCCACAACCACACAGGCCGATGCTCGTTTAGAGGGAGGGAGACAGAAAGAGAGTTGAAGGTCAGAGAAGGAGGTAGTGTGTACTAAACAGAAAGACATCAGTGTTAGTTTGAATAGGTAGGTGCACACAGGGCATCTGTCGGCCATGTTTGTTATCGGAAGCGCTGTGTCATTGTCTTCCCCTTAGTAGATTACACCGCAGGGCCCCTGGAACCCCATCACGAGTTTTCCAATTAAAACCCTCTGGTTAGGTAGATTGTACCTGACAGTCCATTTGACCTCAAAACAGAGAGAGAGAAAGAGAGAGAGAGAGAGGGAGGGAGAGTGAGAGAGAGAGAGGGAGGGAGAGTGAGAAAGAGAGACTTTTTGACTTTTCAAAACGTCGTTTAATTACAAAAAGCTTAAAATATTTACAAAGAAAACACTTTGTTATTTTAAAAGCATCTCAAGTGCTTGCAGGAGTGTATTAATAAATAAATAGGTAAATAAATAGGTAAGCACACAGACTTTGAAAGAAACAGAATAAAACAGGTACAGAAACTATAGTAAAATATTGAATTGCACAGTATTATCTCTGACTGCACACAAAGCATTGTTTTGACACCATACATCTTCAAAGGTTTTAACATCTCTCATTTCTTTATAAAAACGAAAATCTATTAAGATCCTTGATTTCACCAAAGTTGTAAAAGCTAATACAATGTCAAACCCTGAATTATGTTCGACCCGGTTTCTCCTGCTGACATAGATAGACATTTTAGCCTGCCCAATAATGAAATTCAACAATTGACACTTATGCCTTTGCTTCCTTGAGTATTTAAAACCAAAAAAGAAAGTTTCCATCCCAAAGTGTTCATTAAAACAACTAAATAATTTTCTTAAAAGGGAAAATAAAGGCTCCAAACGCGTACAATACATGAAGGCATGAAAAACAGTTTCCCTTTGTGTGCAAAATGGGCAGTCATGCTTCACTTCAGAATTTAAAACACAGATAAAAGAATTAACAGCAATTGCACCATGTAAAATCCTCCACTGTAAGTCCCCAACCCTTTTAGTTAATGGTGACTTGTAAAATGCTCCCCAACATGGTTTGACATGCTGTTCTACTTGTAGAACAGCACGCCAAGGTGTGTCCACTCTGGTTTCCAGACATTTATTGTTTAAAGACTTCACACAACAATTATAAAGTTTTTTCCCTGAAATTCGATGTGGGCCTACAAACATGGTATCATCGTTTTTCAAAAAGGCATTTGGGACATCAGAAGACACAGTAAAACATGGTATTACATCACGTTCATTTGGGATAAGTTCACCCATTTTATACTGATCTAACAGTATGAGACTCCCTTCTGTCAAATAGGACTTTAGTGATAACAGAAATCTTGTGACTACACGAATAGATTTAATATTCAGGTGCTCAGCCACTGCTATTGAATTCCTGAAAACTGGTCCTGTCAGGTTCAGCAGATCCCCCAAAGTAATGACCCCAGCCCTACAAAGTATGTCAGACAAACAAGGAAGATGCTTTTCTCGTGTGAGGTCCAGGAGAGAACCATATATCAGTGGCTCCTTTAGTAACCAAAACAACGAACCTGAGTTCAGGGTTCAGTCTATGGACCTTTAAAAAGTTCCAAACTTTAAAAGTGTTCCGATAAAATACTGGGAGTTTGTTTAAGTCCATCATGGTGGGGTCCATCCAAAAAAGGGTTCTGTCCAAACCCAGGCCCTGAAAAGTCCTCAAGAGTGCACAGGCCACAGCTTTCCAGCTGGAGTCTACAGCCCCATCCAAAAGTCTCTGTACAAACTGCAGACGAAAGGCTGCAGTTCTGCTCTGAAGATGGACCAGCCCTTGTCCCCCCTCATCTTTGGGCAAGAAAAGTACACCCTGTGGAACCCAATGTAGACCATCCCAAAAGAAATCTACTAGTATAGATTGTACCTTAGACAAAAACTGTGCTGGAGGGTCTACACAAGCAAGCCTGTGCCAAAGGGATGATGCCACTAAGTTATTGATTATCAGAACACGCCCTCTATAGGACAGTTTTTTGATCAAGAAATTCCATTTGCTGAGTCGGCCTCTGACCTTCTCAATAGTGTCCTCAAAATTTTTCTGTGTGAAAGTATCGTCACCAAGGAAAACCCCCAAATATTTGAACCCATGCCTGGACCATGTTAAACCTCCTGGAAGGTGTGGTGCACCATGAGACCACTTACCAGCTAACAAAGCCACACTTTTCCCCCAATTTACTTTGGCAGAGGATAGACTATTAAATTCATTAAAAACTTCCAGAGTGGTGTCCACATCCCTTTGGCTTCCAATGAGAATGGCCACATCATCTGCATAAGCTGATATTTTAAAAGAGAAATTACAGTGTGGGAGTGTTACTCCCTGCAGTTTAGCTCTCAATTGGATTAGTAAAGGCTCAATGGCCAACGAGTACAGCATGCCAGACAGGGGGCATCCTTGTCTGATTCCCCTGAAAACTTTAAAAGGAGCACACAAGTCACCATTAATTTTTAAAATACTTTCACAGTCACGGTACATAGCTCTTATTTTTCTTATAAAATCATTATTGAAGCCAAAGGCAGTCAAAACACTCCATAAATAATTGTGCTCGACTCTATCAAAGGCCTTTTCTTGATCAACTGACACAAGGCCAAAGTTCAAATTTAAAAGTCTTCCAATTTCTAAAACATCTCTAATAAAACCAATATTATCATAAATAAGCCTGCCCGGCACACAATAGGTCTGGTCAGGTTCAATTACTTCTCCCAAGACCTCACTGAGACGATTTGCCAGTACTTTTGAGAGCAGCCGATATTCTACACACAGGATAGAAACAGGTCTCCAGGACCTTATGTCCTTCAAATCCCCCTTTTTAGGTAACAACGTCAGCACAGCTCTGCGACAACTGAGTGGCAGCTGCCCCTTGGCCAGGCTGTCCCTCAAAACAGCCAGTAGGTCTGCGCCTACTTCTGGCCAGAAAGACTTGTAAAAGTCAACCGGCAAACCGTCAATGCCCGGTGCTTTGCCACACTCCATACTCTGGAGGGCTTTGTCCAGCTCCTCAAGGGTAATCACCCTACCCAGGTCCAGATTTGCCTGCGTGGAAACCTTGGGTAGATTTATAAGAAAGGGACTGTCCGGAGCCTGGTCATAGGAAATTTCACTCCTATACAAAGCCTGATAGAATTCAACTGCTCTCCTACGAATGTCACCATGGTCGGTCAGGAGACTTCCAGTCTCAGAGAGAAGCGCATGAATAAACCTTTTTTGGCCATTTTTCTTTTCCAGATTGAAAAAAAATTTAGAAGGTGCATCCATTAATTCTGCACTCTGGAATCTAGACCTGACCAGAGCTCCTTGTGCTTTAATGCCCAGCAAGTCTGTTAAAAAATTCTTTTTTATTTTTAAATCTTCCATGTATAAACAATTTCCAGTGCTTTCGGCTAGTCCCTGGAGCTCCATTATTTCATTTTCCAGGGTTTTCATACGTTGAGCTATATCGCGCGTGACATGTGAAGTATATTGCTGGCACAACTGTTTTATTTGGGTCTTGCCAAAATCCCACCACTGCTGCAGCGATTTAAAAGTAGATTTTGTAGTTCTAAAATCCCTCCAAAAAAAACTAAAAACATCCCTAAAATGGCTATCATGTAGTAAACTAGTGTTAAAATGCCAATATGCGCTCTTGTGTCTGGTTGCACTTACATAGTAAGTGCAAAGCACCATGCTATGATCAGAAAACCCAACTGGCAGGATAAGACATGATTTGAAGAAACTGAGCTGATGTTTAAAACTATAAAAGCGGTCCAGTCTTGCCAGAGAAAGCATATTATTCTGCGCATGGACCCATGTATATTGTTTCTGATCTGAGTGAAAATTTCTCCAAACATCAGCCAGATCATGGGAATTTATTAACTCAATGAGCTTCCTACGAGATGGCATATGAGGCTCCCTGTGATTCCTATCCATACTCAGCTCAGTACAGTTAAAATCCCCACCAAGAAGTAAAAGATCATCAGGATCACAGTTCTTTAAAACATCGTCTAAGATGTTTAAAAAAAGGATTCTCTCACGCCCATCCGTTGGCGCATATACACAAATAAAAACAAAAGACTTATTTTCAAAAAAGGCTTTGACTTTTAGGAGTCTACCCTTAATATATTCCTCAACCTGATAAGAGCAAGGAATGCACGTCTGTGAAAAAACAATTGCAACTCCACCACTAATTGAAGTATTATGGCTTAAAATCGATAACCCCCCAAATTCCTTTGCCCAGTCAGCACTATTGTTAGCGTCAGTATGTGTTTCCTGTGCAAGCACAACATCAATAGCTTTTTCTTTAATCATTTCAAAAAGCAAAGCCCTCTTTAGACTATCTCTTGCACCATTCAAATTTAAGGAAGCAATTTTGAAATCACACATAAATAGGAAAAGAAATAAACAGTGTATCGACATCTTCATTATGAGATATAACCGGGGCTTAGGTTCACAGACTAGAAGTCAATTTTTAACAGATATTTTAGCTTCGTAAGAAATTTACTCAAACGGTAACCTTCTTTGTCGGTAAATTTTCCTTCAGCCATATATAATCTAGTTTTCTCCATAAATTGTTCAATATCAGGGAAATAGTCATCAACCTTTACATTTCGAGCATTTTTGGTCTGTGCCAGAAAATTATGTATGTCTTCTGCACTATACTCGCGGCTAGGAAAACCGCTTTGAGGTAGACTGCAAGTTAAATTGCATTCAGGTTCGCTTTCACTTTCCGCATCAGTAGAACTAAAGTCAACCACCATTTCTCTCTTTTTTGCCTGCGCCCCAGAACTGGATCGCCCCCTTGTCCTTTTTTTACCCTTAGGGACTTTGAAAGGGTTTACATCGGTATCCATATTTTGACTATCAGAAGCCACATCACTGCCAAGTTCAATCAGGTTACCTGCTGAGGCAACGCTGTCCTGCGAACAATCGGTGATATGCACCGAAGGTTCAACCTCGGGTTCGTCTTTTCCATCATCCACATTAACTGGAGAAACACTCTGATCAGGGGGTCTAATTTCATTTATTTCAGCCTCAGAAGGCTTTTGGACAATTGGCTGAGCCCCATCCCCGCTAGCCCCTTCCCCGTTTGCAGGTGCCTTGTCTATATCGCTCACGGGGTGTGCCTCCCCGACGTTATTATTTTGTTCATTTGAAATATCAGAGCTGCTGCGCTTTTCAGGGCAGGCTCGCACCAAATGGCCAGGTAGCCCACACCCAAAGCACTTCATCGTGTGACTAGTGACATAAATAACATATTTACTGTCATCAATCTGCACATTTAAAGTCAAGTCCAAATCAGGCTCATTTAACACCATATACACAAATCGCCTATCCGACACTACGTGTTTCAAAAAAGATGATTTGGAAGCGATAGCCATCTTCCTAATGGGAGAAACAAGTTTACCATAGCGGGATAGTGACTGCGTTAAAAAATCGTCCTTGATGAAGGGAGGGAGATTAGAAATTATTACCTTTTTGGACGGGGTAGACAACGGAAGTACTGTGGTGAAAACACCATCAATCACCACCCCTTGCTCCACCATCAAGTTTGCCAACTCCACAGTCTCAAGGAAAATAACAATTGCCTGGTTCATACGAGCCGCCGACACAATTTTTTCATACCCAACAATTTCACCTACGGCTAAGCAACAAGTTTCCACGCTGGCGGTAGATGCTATCTTAATTGCGTGTCGCCGCGTGAGGGATTCAAACCTCTCCCTACCTGGGGCAGCCATGCTCCCGTCCCAAGAGCAGGTGCCCAGGTACACGCCAAACAAACTACACACTCCACTAAACAAAAAAACACCGCTACTAAACCTAAACAAACAACTACAACACAAACACACAAATAATAAGTTGTATAAAGATTTATAAATGCTATAGAGAAAGAAAGTTAGAAAGAAAACGGCATGGCAGCCGCAGTCAAACAAACCGCTCACTCACAGCGCTCCGCCCACTCACTCCCAGCATGCACTCCGACAGAGAGAGAGAGAGAGAGAGAGAGGGAGAGAGAGTGAGAGAGAGAGAGAGAGAGAAAGAGAGAGAGAGAGAGAGTTGTGTGATAGCACTTGGAAGATTTCCCACCAACCGCAGAGAGAGATGGGTACCGTCCTTGGTCACTTCAACTCCACTCCAAACTACCTCTACTCCGGCACACTCATACAGTCTCTCTCTCTCTCTCTCTCTCTCTCTCGTTCTCTTTCACACACACGCACCCAAAACATTGCCCACACACAGACTTTCACACACTCACAGTTAAGCACCACACACCACAAAGATACCCAAAATGTTGTTCTTGCACACACACACACACACACACACACACACACACACACACACACACACACACACACACACACACACACACACACACACACCTCACTACCCCTTCCAGTCCCTTCTGTCATAACGAGCATGTATTCTCCCCACCTGCCTGTCATGTCACCCTCCCCCTACACCTCCCCCTCCATAACCCCTTACCCCGCCCCCCTCCCCTCGTGATCTGCTTTTTCCTGGCACAGCGACGGAAGGAAAGTTGACGCTCCATTAACTAGAATGTCAGAGCCAGAATCTCTTCTCCTCTTGCCGTTGCCGTTGACGTCCAGTGTGATTGACGGCCATATCGCCGCCGCAGAGCCAATCCAATCGCCTCGCCCTTGAGTGTGTGTGTGCATGTGTGTGTGTGTGTGTGTGTCTGTGTCTGTGTCTGTGTCTGTGTCTGTGTGTGTTCCCATGGGTGAAATGGCATGGCATGCCTGTATTGGCTGGCAGGGTTTTAAGGTGTCGTAATTTACTGGTGTGCTGTGTTGGGCACACTAATGACACACACATGCTGCTGTTTCATTACATGGGGCCATTGGTGTGTGCTGCGATGTTTTATCTGCCAAGGTCTCATCTCATCATAACACCCCACGCTTTCTTACACACATACACACACACATACGCACGTACGCATGTCTCTTTCTCACTCTCTCTGTCCATATTCTCTAATCCTTTCATTTTCTTATTTTCCATTATTGTCTTTATCTCTCTCTTCTCCCTTTGCTACAGTTTGTTGTTACTTTCGTTTTATGTGTGTCTTTTTAAAGATTCCATTTAGTCTCTTTTTCCCTATTTATTTCTGTCTTGCTGTTTTTGGATCACTCCTGCTTCCTGCTCGTTTTTTTTTCTTACAAACTCTTTCTCTATCTCTCCTTCTCTCTCCCTCTCTCTGCTTTTCTCCATGCCCTCTGTCCTCTCTCTTTCCCCCTTGGCTCTCTCTTCTTCCCTCCCACTCTCTGCTGTTCTTCATCACCTCTCTCTCCTTATTTCTTTCTCGCTCTCTTTCTCTGTCTCTCTTTCTCTTTTTCTCTCTGTCTTTTGCCTCAGAAATGTGCATGTGTCTGTGGGAGTCACTAGAGGCATTTTTCCCTCTTCTTCTCCATCTACTTTGTGTTATTCAAAGCCTCTCGGAGTTTGCTATGATCCCCCCCTTCTCCAGATCACTGATCCGTTCAGTATCTGACAGCCAGATGCTGATGTTTTAGGGGGGTGACTGGGCTTCCTTCTGGAGTGGATGCAGACAGTAGTACCGCCATACACCCATCCGACCCCTTATTCGTCCAATGATTTAAGAGAAATAAGAAAAAAGAAAGGGTACTGCAGAGTGTTTGTTTTTGTTTGTTTCTTGCTGTGATGGAGCTGTACAAGATTGTTATATCCCTTTCTTTTTCTCCCATCTCCTGCCCTCCTCTCATTCACTCTCTCTCTCCCTCTCTCTTTCTCCCCCATCACGTCTCATCTCTCTCTCTCTTTACTGTTCTTTCTCTGTCCTCTCCCATCTCTCGCTCTCTGCCCTCTGTCAATCACCCCCCCCCCCGTCTACCTTTCTCTCTCTTTCTCTCACTCTGCCCCCTCTTATCTCTTTCTAATTCTTTCTCTGTCCTCTCTCTGTCTCTTTCTGTGCCCCCATCTCTCATCTCTCTCTGTCTCTCCCTCTCTCTCTCGCTTTCTCTGCAGGGCATGCTCATAAACCTAAATTTGAGGGGAATTGTGCCGAGATTGCCACATCCTCATCATCACGGACAGACTCCCTGCTGACTCCTGTCTCCTGAGACTGAGGGAGTTTGTCACATTAATCGCAGGGGAGGAGCTGAGACAGCCGAGTGGAGCGGGACAATTGCAGTTGAAGGACCCTATCGACGCACTCACGATCTCTCCCACTCGTCCTCCATCTAGAAAATAGACTGTCAGTCCTCTCCGTCTTTCTCTTTCTCTCTCCCTCTCGCTCTCATGTAGGCTGTTGTAAAAAAAATAGTCTGTACATGATGTTCTAAATAAAAGCTTTTCTAGAGAGGACTTTTTCCACACACAATATCTCAATATTAAGACATTAATTGCAAACAGTAAATCCAGTATTTAATCGACTGTAGTCTATCATAATATTTGATTCTAATGAAATGTAATTGCATTATTTGACAGCATGTCAATCATAGTCAATAGACTATGTCTATGCACCTTTTTACATTATTCACCTAAGTTCATAATTGTGGGACGCTCCCTTAGTTTACCAAACGGCAGTTGATGGGATGCTGGAGGACCGAGGGGAGGAGCCGTCGTTGCAGTAACAACATCCTGGACATAAGAGACTAGCGGCGCACATAATGAAATAAGGGAGGTGGAAACTAGCAAAAGATCCCTGCGCGGTCAGACCTGAAAGGATGGACATATTCTTCAAAAACTGAATTCTAAAAGAGTCTAAATAGGGTTTGCGTAACACGAACCGCCGATTCACCCAGAGGCACATGTGAGAAGATGCGCAGAGAAACGGTCTGCTACAGAATAGCAAGCTAACGTTAGATGCCTTTACTGAAAAAGGCGCAGGATCTAGTAATGCAGGCCGGCGAATTGGCAGTAGCAAAGAAACGTAGTGGTAACATATATACTCTAGCATAATAACGCTACATATTTTTCATCGCGCTGTCGATTTTGTTGTAAATACACTGGCTAATCAAATCAGCGGGTCATCCAGCATTCTTTGGAGACACCGCGGTTATCAGCGACGCAGGCCTGTTGGAAAGAGGGTCTGAATACATTGAGATATTCTCCTCAAGCAATGTTTTATGCCGCCAGCATAATGTAACGGAAACTTTATTATTGACACTGGTAAAATAGTCATAACTATCACAGCCGAACGTCGCTGGAGACACCGTAAGGTTGTAGGCAATGCGACCTTCGTTAGGATTTACATTTTTCAGTTTATTGTTTGTTTTTCGATGTTTTTGAAGGGAAAGCCACTTGTATCCAACAATCTACGTTGTAGTCAGGAAATCCAGCAAACACCTAGTTAACACCATATCCTGTGAAATCGCATTGTCTTTTCGTTAAACTTGACGTCTGGAGCCACTGTTGAGGACCATGGATCATGAGGCAATGTCGGAATGATTTTCACGGTAAGTGGAAATATTAGCCATCTTATCGTTTCCTTTTCACAGTCGGTCAGTTATTTAGTCTAGGGAATAATCAGCTACGGGTTGATGTAGACTGTTACAAGCCCATTAAACGATAAACAGTATGAATTGTTGATCCTGCAAAATGGCACTTGGCTTGCACAGGGGCAGTGTAAGCCAGAGATCTAGCGATAAGCTAACATGAGTCAGTGAAGTGGCTCTTGCATGGTTCCCTAGTGTAATCAAAAGAAGAGGACTACGGCAGCGGAATCGAAAGCCAGTGGCGTTCGTAAGTGGTTTGGAATAAGAGCAGTGCACTTGTGAAAGGGACACATTCCTGCTAAGACCATCCTTCTTATCCCGCCCTGTGTTTTGGGGAACCTATCACGTGTGCCAGCAGGTGTTCTACGTGGCGTCACCTGTCTTGCTGGAGCTCGTTACTCTTACCTGTCATAGACTGTTGACACAGTGTGGCACCTGCCCTAAGCAAAAAGCTCTAGTTTTTATTATGTCTTGGAGAAAACATTTCAGTCTACTTAAATGAAGAACAACGTTCGTACCTGTCGCCTTTTGTTTCCATTTTCAGTGTACAACCTAGAATAATAATGATTTGGAGTTTTAATCACTAGCGTTTCCTCGTTTCATTTTAAAGCAAGTCAGTGCTAAGGTGAATGCAGCGACATTTCCACAGTAACGACTAGTTTCTATGTAAATGGCAGCGGTTGGAGCCATAGATTAATGCTGCTTCCCCTCTTGTTTCCAGGATGATGAAGAGCACATCTGCTGATGGCCAAGTCGTTCGTGGAGTCAAGGAGACCGACACAATTTGGAATCTGAGCACACATTAGCCGGAATGAGATAATAGCGCGGCGTATGCAAGATAACCTTGACACTTGTCCCCTCAGATTCCAATTAGAATACAAAGCATGACCACGCCGGCTCTTTTGCCTCTCTCGGGCCGCAGGATACCGACTCTCCCGCCGGGTGCGTCTTCGTTCCCCCACCACAGGGCCACACTACGGCTCTCCGAGAAGTTCATTCTCCTCCTCATCCTCAGTGCCTTCATCACGTTATGCTTTGGAGCGTTCTTCTTCCTCCCGGATAATTCCAAACAGAAGCGCTTCGATCTGGGTTTGGAGGACGTGCTGATACCGCACATCGAGCCGGGGAAGGAAGGCAAGCACAGCGGCGGCCAGGTGATCATACACGGCCCCGGCGGACACGATGAGCACCGACACAAGTAAGACCCCTCACCCTCCTCTCTCTGTCTCTCTTCGTGTAGGATACTATGTGTTTACTTGCGTGAGTGGATGTGACGTAGAGAACTACAGTAAGAATGCAGATGTAGCGGTTGCTCACACCTCGACCCTGATGTCTTGCTAAAGGTTGTCTGTTCGTGCCAGGTGAGTAACAGAGCAATCAGTGGTATTGATCCACCCAAAGTGTCTGTGCGTAGTTTGCGCGAAGGTGGGCACAGCAGTCCTTATAGGTGTTTCAGACTTCGTATCGGTGGCCTGTCTTGTGTTTTCAACCTCATTTATAGATGAGGCGAAAGGCCCTGTAGTTCTAAGCAGTTGTTTGATTACAGACTTAGAGGTCACTGTGGCACGGAGAACTATACAACAGAAAGGCCTTGTGAAAAGAAATCAATCGTTTGGACTGTGACAATGATATTTATATCAGCTGGACAGATTTTTTTTTCCTTTTCCACCTTTACACACACACAGTCAGTAAATGTGGGTCTTGGTACACAATGTAGTCACTCAGCCATGCTAGTGGTGGAAGAAATCAGTTTAATATGGTCATATTTCATCTCACCCCGTATTTTTTTGTAAGACATGGCGTCAGTTTGTCTCTCAGTCAGTCAAGCGGTGTCATGCTGATTACGGTCCTGACTGCCGGGCGAGTGTCACTCGTCACTCAGTTAAATGACACATAAACCAGACACTCTCCATCCGTCAAATCCCAGAAGCCCACCCAGGCGTTCCCGCTCCCGATGTTCTTCTTCAGATGCAGCCAGCTGATTGGTGCATATGGGGGCTGGCCCTGTCTGTTTCTCTCCCGCGGCTCCCTGGCTGCCTGATTTCACAACACACGGCTTTAGGCAGTCACATCACAGCTTTCACGTTTGTGTGTGTGTGTGTGTGTGTGTGTGTGTGTATGGAGTGGTTGTCTGATTGGTGGAAGGGGGAAAATGTCTTTGGCTTGAGTGATGGGAAATAGGCTTAATGAATAGTTAGCTGGTGCTTAAGTACTTGGCAATGGTTCCCGAGACGGTGCGAGGGAGAACCATAACAAACCAGATCTCGCTGCATCAGGATCAGTAATTACAGTGCCGTATTTGTGGATGAGATTACTGTAATTAGGCCAGAGGGATTAATCCACTTCAGGTAATCGCCAAATTGGTTAATATTTGGTCCCTGAAATGTTGTATTTGTGGCAGTGTTTCTTGTCTGTTTGAGGGTTAATGTGTATTTTACGATACCTTCACAGAAATGTGTTCTTTCTATTTCATACACACACACACAGGCACAAATAGATATATATTAAGGTGATCAGTGGCAAATACACATACGTACATACAGTCAGACACACTTTGTTCATATTTCTGATACGCAAGCTCCTGCTGCAAGAGACAAATGCATTATGTCTGTCTACTGAATGAAACACTAGTCTGACGCACACAGACTTTTAACACCACACAGACCTGTAGATGTGGTATGCATGCTCAGAAACACACACCCATGTGCAAATGTACATTGATTGGTACCGTCACACAGTCGGTATGGTCATTAAAACCCTAAGCACACATGCACACACACACACACATACACACACATTGTCATCTGTTTACAATCTGTAAAATTCCTGATAGCACTAATGGTTTGTGCCCTTCAACCACCATGTCTGCACTATGGAGAGTCTCCCTGTTGCTTCCCCACTGTGCCTTTTAAAAACTCCTCAGGATGCAACACATAGCCTAACTTTAACTGGTGCTTCTTTGGTGCAGCAGTGATATATCTCAAAGATTATCTGTTTTTGTTTTGCTTTGCTGTTTTCTGTACACGCTGGTCATTTCTCAACAAATTATTTAGGTTAAATGATGGTTAAACGGAGATGAAGGCGAAGATTATGGTTTCGAGTATACACTCATCACATCCATTAGTTACGGGTGAGCTAGCCGTTGTCATATTTGACAACCAAATTTATCAACACAGTGTCACATTCAGCCATTACGATAGCCTCTTCAGTCAGCAAAACGGATAATAATAATAAAAAAAACACGGTTTGGTTTTTGCATTCCCCCCTTTTTTTCTATCTGCATTTTCAGCACTTCTCGGGTACTTGTTGAGATAAACATTTTTTTATTCTAAAAGTATTTTTACATTTACAATTTATCATGAACACATACACCACAAACTCTACAGTACGGCACACAGTATACTGCCCACGAGCAAAGAACAGATGCCGACGCTAACCAAAACAGCTAGCAGAGAGTGGTTACACAGCAGTATATGACAGGTACATAAGGGTAGAGTAGGAGATGTTTTCCTGGAGCACTTTTTTTTACTGTATTGCTTAAAATCCCCTCCACACCACGGTGGCAACCAATTCATTAAATGCTCTCCTCTAACACAGAAATCAAACATGTGAGTCACCTGTGGAACGGACAGGCCTGGAAACACACCACATCATCTTAAGTGACCTGTTCAAAATGATTGAATGGGGATATGTCTGTTAAACTCAACTGCCGTTTGTCCCTTTTCCCTCCTCTGTGCACAAATCTGGATGTGTGACTCTGGAGGGGAAGTCCGAAGAAAGGGGTTTAGACTTTTGAATTCTGTACTTTCAAAATGTAGCTTGCTGGAACTGTGTTTTTCAAGATCTCCTAGCCTACGTTTAACTTTGTGCTGCCACCCTGTACATACACTATAACAAGACTTCCTAGCACGTTAGTACTTCAGTGGCCCTATGGGTAGGTGTGTATGTGTCATTGTACTCTCTTGTCTGTCATGAAGTTATTGATTTTAAGATGGCTCTCACAGAATTGTCCTTGCTAGGTGTTTTTTTTCTCACTCTATTTCATGTACTGCCTGTTAAATGATAAAACCTTCATAAACAAAGTGTTAAAACAAGAATTGTTCTTGCTGTAGTGTGGGCGAAGGTAACCAGCAAGCCTTTTTGAATGTTGAGGGTAGGCATAGAGAGAGACCTAGCCTGCTAGCCTAAATGTGGGGGATGCCAGTGTGTTTGCAAGACCAATGCAAATGTCTAGTTGCACCTGACAGATATTTGATTGCATACATGACCCCACCCTGGAGTGTAGCTAGGTCTTTCTCCCTCACAGGCTAACATGTAGGTATTGTCACACTTAGAGGCACACACACACACACACACACATGCACAGCCACGTATGCACATTGCCTGAAGTCGTGGTGTTACCTTGCTGTCCAGACTGTACCGACTGTACTTGATGACACATGAGCAGGGACAGAAGTAGGCCACTGTGGTGTGCATCATGAAAGAGTGTATGATGTCTAGGTCTGCATTCAGTGTGTGTGTGTGTGTGTGTGCGTGAGCATACCTGTTTGTGTGGCAGAGGGCTGTATTACAGTGTTATGAAAGGCAGTTTCACCCACCTACAGTATTTTATCCTGGCTTCAAGGAAGACACTTTAGAACTGGAATAAAAACCCTTATAGTGCTTTTTAAATCTGTACAACAAAAACTACATTTGTCTTGGTGCAGGTGCATTACAGATAACAAAACATCGATAACATCGAGACGAGATGAAATAAGCAGGAACTGAAGCTATAGGAAAAAGTACTGTTCCAGTAAGTAAAGTTATAGCCCAGTCATTGGGGTCAACTGCTACCATCACCTACTCCGATCTAAAGTGATGCTGGCTTTGTCACCAACATCAGCCCCATGAATAGATTACTTGTACACAGCCTTACTCAAGACTGGGGATGTCGTTTCAAAGCAACGGAGGAAAAGCCAGATCTGTTTCTCTCTCTCTCTCTCTCTCTCTCTCTCTCTCTCTCTCTCGCTTGCATGTTTCACTCTCCCTCTGTTCTCCCATCCAGCCATCCTTCTGTTTTACTTTGGATACGCTTTCATCGCTGCCTCTGCGTCCTTCTCTTCTGCTGCACTTCTGTGTGTGTGTGTGTGTGTGTGTGTGTGTGTGTGTGTGGATATTGCTACTGCTGCAACTGCTACAAGAGCACTTCACTTGGCAGTAAACCATGAGGCATACATAAAAGTATCAGGCTCTAGCCACTAGTGTGTGTGCGCATGTGTGTGTGTGCGCGCGCATGTGCGTGTGTGCATGTGTGTGTGCGATGATGGCAGTGTGCAGGGAGCGACTGGCATAAATGCCAACTGAAGCGAAGTGGGCAGAGGGCAAAGTTCACACAAGCAGGTCAGAGGCCCACGTGCTACGTGTGTGTGCGTGTTCGTGTGTATGTGTGCATGTGTATGTGTGCGTGTGTATTGGCGGGTGGTGTGGTTATGTTCTCAGCTGTAGCGCATTTCCTGTTTTCCTTTTTTTGTCCTAATTATTATACTTTTTTGAGCTAATTTTTCATTTTTTTCTTTAGCTTTTAGCGTTTTGTGTGTGTGTGAGGTTTTAAAATGCAGCTTTAATTTTAAATATGATAAATTGGTCATGTCTTTACAGTGTGTTTGACTTTGAAAGCTTGTATGGTGTGTCCATGTGTATGTGTGTGTGTGTGTGTGTGTGTGTGTGTGTGTGTATGTCCGTCCTGTTTCCGTTTAGTTTATGGGAGCGTATCTCCAGTGTTTTACACGCTTCTTAAAAGCTGACTCAGCATCAGTAGGGCATTAGTGGCCATCCAGTTTCCACTTCTCAGACAGGCACCTGGATTACCCAGCAGCCACTGGGGCGGAGAGAAGAGGAAATGAGAAAACGAGGAAGGCCGAGGAAGTGGGCTGAAATGAGAGGAAGATGAGAAAATGGGAGGCTTGTTTTTTAATAACCTTCCATATAAGTGCTGAAACGCTCCACTGGTTATGGCTGGTGTGAGATCCTAAGCTAGTATGAAATCTGTGGAAATGATATCGTGTTTAAAAAATGTCAAAAACTTTGACTGCTATTTGAAATCTAATGGTGGGGGTCCATGTTAATTTCCACGCCTCATCTTTTCGCTTTTGCCAAGTTCTCTGCAGTGGGCTTTTTTTTTGCAAGATTACACAACACTGACTGCGTGTGTGTGTGTGTGTGTGTGTGTGTTCACCTGCCCTTCACACTGCACTACTGTTTCTCCTGCCCCAGCTGTGGCACTGAAGTTGCCCATATATGATGATGGAGGAATCAACAACACAGAGATAGGTAGGTACAGTAGATAGGTAGATAGAGAATATATATAATCAAATATTCATTTTCTTTTCTCTCCATTTCCCTCTCTCTTTTATACAGATGCACACACACATATTGTGTGTGTGTGTGATGGAGAAAGAGACACACACAAAGAGAGATTAAAACATGCAGGGATAAAGAGATGAGCAAAGGGAAAACTAGAGTGGAAAGTCTTGGATGCAGGAGAGAGAGAGAGAGGAGAGGAGAGGAGAGGAGGAGAAGATGGAGAGGATGTTTTTTCTCAGTCCAGGCGGTGGGTTACATCAGCTCCATCCTTACAGGAACTCGGTGTAGCAAGCATCCTTCTAGCTGCTCCTATTACGCCAAGTCTGTCGTCATCCCAGAACACAGTCACACACACACACACACACACAGCACGGGGACTACACACACACACACACACACACACAAACCTCTTATCTAAATCAGGACTAAAACCACACACAGCACCTTACCTAAATCACGACTATAGGCACACACACACACACACACACACAAACCCACACATAACTCTTACCTAAATCAGGACTAAAACCAAACACACAGCACCTTACCTAAATCAGGACTATAGCCACACACACACACACACACCTTACCCAAATCAGGACTGTGTGTTGGCGGAGAGTTGTGGAGACTCGGTAGTGCTCAGTTCTGCTCTGAGGAGCCTCCTGCTCTGTGTGTTGTCTCAACAGAGTCCAACTCCATTCTAATCCCCACTCCACTGCAAACTCTAAGCAGGCATGAACTGTACTGTACCACCGCAAACACACACACATACACACTCTCACAGTTTGCAAACACACACTCTACCCTTTATGTAAGATGGATGTTGTGTATACACCAAGGCTAAAATTAGAGCTGGAAAACAGAGAAAGAGGCTTTAAGTGTATGTGAGTGATTGTGTGTGTGTGTGAAATTGTTTGTGTGTGTGTGTGTGTGTGTTTTCCGCGTAGAGTGCTGGTGAGATTATCATGTGTAATAGTGATGTTCTCTCCAGGTCCGCCCACACACGACGAGCACAAGAATAGGCCTCTCTGTGTGAATATTCATCA
>CM059269.1:25088511-25106011 GCA_030347295.1 Setipinna tenuifilis | reverse complement strand
CCCGTGACTAACTGAATCGCCAAACCTGTCGCTTCCATGTGCAAATAACCATGCTAGTCTGAATGCACATCCTGAAATTGAGGAACGTGCATTACAGAGGAATATTTCAGCTCCAATTCCCTCTTCCTCTTTGTTTGCAGAAAGCAGAAGAAAGGTTCTCTTTCTTCATCTTCTGAATTTTGAGTACTTCATTTGCAGTAGACAATGCCTCCCACACTCCTCTCTCACTTACGCTCTCTCTCTCTCTGTGACTCTCCTTCTCTCTCACACTCTTAAGTTTTCCGCCCACATCTTTCTCTCTTTTGCGCTGTGCCTGTGGTTCCAACCCTCAACCATTCTCTCCTTTTCTTTTGCACCTCGTGACACACACTCTCTCTTTCCGTCTTTCCTGCCTCGTGTGCCGTTGCCATGCTTTCAAAAAGACGTTCCTTGGATACCCCATGGTTGCCATGGCGGGCTCCTCCATCCTCCATCCTCCATGTTGCCACTGGGAGTGTGTTCACACCTGTCAGGCTGCTGTCAGGGCCGGTACCGAGCGCTGCATCACAAGCCCGCTCTTAACAAGACAACAGTAACAAGGCTCCACCATTCAGCTGCACTTTGCATTCCACACAGAGCGTAGACATAAGCAGACATAAACAACTCTTCTGGGCTGTACAGAATGCTCTGCATCGCTAGGAGCCTCTGTGATGCTTATCGCTATGGATACGAAGGCTGCAACAAATGATTATTTTTGTAGGCTTTGTTCGAAACAGAAGGAAGCTGCATCGATGACTCAATGCCTAAATAGACAGGTGACTAATTAGATATGACTGTGGAGTGAATGTTGATTGCAAATGTTGTTTTGGAACGAGATTTTAAGATTGCTAAAATAACTGTATGACATTAGACGGCTGACTGACAGCAAATAAATCAGACAAGGCGCTATGAATAGTTGAAGTGGTGGAATATTTAGACAGTACGTTGTTTATTTCTCATCTGATTTGTAAAAATCCGGATGAAAAAGTCCCAATAAAAAACATTTTAGTACAAACAACTACCGTAACATTCATTTTGGCTGCCATCTTTATTTACTTTTTATAGTTGTTTAAAAAGTTAGCACACAGAATTCTCAGTAATGGGCAGCATTGCGGATACCTCGAAACTGCCTTCAAAAATGACTGTTATGGGGATAATATTTATAGGAACTTTATTTGTTTGGAATGGCACTTAATGACTTGCTATCGTGTTAGGCAACTGCTAAGGCACCAAATGAACCTGTTAGGAACAGGGCCATAGTTGATTACTCTTTTAATTAATTATTCCATTTTTTTTATTTTCTGCATTAATCTAGTTGTTGTACATCAATAACAATTGGTAAAACTTATCAGTCGTTTCCCAAATTCCGAGCCGACATCATAAAACGTCTTGTATTATCCCAATCCCCAAAATGATTAATGTTCCGTCACAGAGGTGTAAAGGAGCAGGAATTTTAAGTAGCTGAAATGTTTTTCCCTAAAAGCTGTTCAAAATTAACAACCAATTATGGAAATGGTTGCCGATTAGTTTAATAGCTGATGATTGACTAATAAAGTGTTCCAGCCCAAAGACTCAGAGACTTTCCGTCTACCCCAGCCCGGCATTTGAGCTCCCCTGGGAACAACGAAGGGCATTAGTGGAGCTCTCCACAGTGCCCGGACGGATATCTCTGCTGCTACTGGGTTACTAACAAAGCTTGCCACGTGTATCTCTGTCCTGTGTTCCTCTGCCAAACTGTATGTATACTTTATGGTATGTGTCTTTATGGTAGTAGAAGCTGAGAACTCTACTTTGTTTATCCCCTAGAGTTGATCCAGGTACTTGTACCCCAGTTTGACGATCACTGATGCAATCGGTTTTAAGCTTTAGCATCCTCTCCTTCATGTTTGCAAATCTGTCGACAACCTTTTCCTTATGGACCTAAATGTACCCCTCAATACAGAGCAGTACGGTTGACCACAAGAAACACTTGTTTTAGTTTGGTAAAACTTCTCTCGGCCTTCGCGCTATTTATTGGAATTGTCAAATTGTCAAAGGCAGTAAGAAATGGCAAGATTGGGAAAAGGCTGATCCACGTCCTTGGCAATGAGAAACGGGCGGATTCTCTCTGCGTTTAACTGCACACGCAGCTCACTGTACATTGCACAAAATGTCACAAATTCATTAACTACTTCGTCAGCACGGACAGGTCCTGTGAATAAAAGTCTGCAAGCACTCGGGTAAAGTAAAATGTTTCAGGTTCTGGGGTGAGCAAATTTTCCAATCATTAACTTAACAATCATGTCCCAGTTCATTGGTGAGCGTGTCTGTAAGGATGTTGTGAAACAATCATACACCCTCCTCATTATGACAGAGAGGAGCAGTAGCAGAGCTTAGCGACGCTAGCAAACCGCTAATCCAGCTAGCCGCTAGGGGGCACCCTGGCTGATCTTTTGAACAGTTTATTGACGCAAATGTCCATTCTGAATTATTTGCTACAACATTGGCGCCCGTAATGAGGGGAAATTTCTTGGAACTACTTATATTTCTGTAAGAAATGGCAGCAATGGTCTTCACTAACTCTGTCAAAATGACACACTTGCTTGCTGTACCTGTGTGTCAGGCGCCCTGCAGGTTTCTGTGGAATCCGTTGCCAAGGCGCTCGTTGCGTGATGCCTTGGTGGAGATGGCAGCTGCTGGGTGGTTGCGGCAGCTGAGGCAGTGTCGTGGTGTGCTGATGTGCCGTTCTGCCGCTCGATTGGTTGGGTCTGTCCGCGTCTCTGTGAGGCTAAGTGAGTCGGGCAGATGTTGACATGCTCCTAATTGCGTGTTTGACATTATGAGTCACGCATGAAATCACCGTGATGACACCATTGCGAATGGCACAGCAAATGGCTTAACGGGTGATCAGAGAAAAGAGAAAGAGAGAGAGAGGGAGAGCGAGAGAGAGAGAGGGAAAAGCTGGTTGGGGGAAGGGTGGAAGAGAGGCTGAGAGATACGACTAGCATCTAAAAAAAAAACGGAATATGATTGAGAGATGGATAGAATTAGAGGGAAGTGAGAGAGACAGAGTGAGTGATAGCAGGAGTGATATAAATGGTGCAGAAAGCATGAAAAACAAGAAATGAGAGAGAGAGAGAGAGAGAGAGAAAGAGGGGGGGTAGGGGGTGGGGTGAGAAGTGCTGGTGGTGGCAGATTTGTAGGTGAATCCATTAGCGGTTGAGCGAGTGCTAGCATACGCATTAGACATCAGTGCCCCGTTTTAATGTGCCACTGGATTATTGATGTTTACAGTCCTCAGCTTGGCCCTTTGGCCCTGCATGGCTTCCATTTTAAAAAAAACACAAATACACACACACACACACACACACACACGCACACACATACACACACACACGTCTTGTATAATCACCCCCATGCACAGTAACTAACTAACCACTCGCACACTCTCTCACACACACACACACACACACACACACACACACACACAGACATGGGTAAATTGTAAACTGTGTATTTTCTCTGACATCACTACACTAGAGAGTACTCACACTTGTAGTAAGTAAGTAAGTTTAATTTGTATAGCATGTTTAAAACCAAGGTGCTTCTCAGTATGAAGAAAATGCCAAACAAACAGGTTAAAAAGGTTTAAAAGTTAAACAAACATCAGTAAGGTTAAAACACATCAGAGCCATCATACACCGACAAGACAAAGTAAAAAGACATCACATAGACCATTCCCGTTAAACAAAGATCAGCCAAAGTACAAACATCGCAAAAAAAGTCCATCCAAGATCCTCACAGTGTCAGAGCCGGAAGAGATATGTTATGACAGACGGTTTAAAAGCAGTTAAGGATGTTTCTGATCTGAGCCCAAGTGGTAAGCTGTTCCAAAGTTGTGGTGCATGGATGCTAAAAGCCTGATCCCCTTTTCAGTGACAAACATTAGCCAGGGACAGTTAGGTGGCTTTGGGATGCAGGCAGTAAAGGTCATGATGGTGCGTGTAAACTTAGCATGTCTGTTATGTATTTTGGAGCTTGATTATTTAAAGCTTAAAAAATAGTCAATGCTACTTTATATTGCACTCTGTATGGAAAGCCAGTGCAGAGCTGCCAAAGCAGGAGTGATGCGCCTTGCACATTCACATATAAGGGTGCAGATAACATTGCTTTAGTTAGCGCACACACACACACACACACACACACACACACACACACACACACTGTGCCGTAGTCTCCAAATCTAAATCCTGTGGCCTATCAGGCTCACTCTGTACAGAGGAGGACCTACTGTTTGGTGTTAAACACCTGCTGGTGTGTGTGTGTATGTATATGTGTGTGTGTGTGTGTGTATATGTGTGTACACGTTTGTTCTCTGGGCTTGAGATCGAGCCTCGTTAACGTCTCGGAGTGTGTAGCCTTTTCCTCCCGCAGTTATGCTAATGGTTGAAGCCCAGGCCAAGGCAAACACATTTTCTGTCAATTAAGTTCGCTAGACACATCCACGTATAAATATTTATGACTGTTATGAGTCTAATGTTGCATAACACGTCGTGTTTTTTCATTCTGTATTTTTCTTTTTTTTGTTTTTGTTTTATTTTTAAATCCATAGAGTTGTTGTTATTTCCATAATTTCCGTACTCCACTTTGCTGTCTTTTCGACGACGACTGATTTAGAAATGACACTTCCTATGCACGGGGGAGCACCATTCTTTAGACGTTTTATTTTCTTTTTCTTTGGAAGCTTGATGGAAAAAAATATTACACAACCAGCAAGACTTTTCAGTTGTTTGTTTTTGTATGTTTGGTGATGCGCTGGCCTTGTTTTCACTGCTCTTCTTTTCTTTTTCTCAAGTGGCTGCTTCAGAGGAACCATGGTACTCTGCCCTGTGCTTGGGGGCATATCAACCCCCCACTGTGTCCTCTTTCCCTGGGCTACGTGCCCACTGCTAGCCCCAGGCTTTTGAGACGAATAGGCCGAAGCAGCCAGTAGAGTGTCAACACATGTGGCCATTGTGGCCATGTTATACCACTGACCTCCTTTTCACTGTGCAGCTTACCACTGTGTGTGTGTGTGTGTGTGTGTGTGTGTGTGTGTGTGTGTGTGTGTGTGTGTGTGTGTGTGTGTGTGTGTGTGTGTGTGAATTCACGTTTAGTTTAGCCTATATGTTGTGTCAGCAGACCAATGACCGAACAGCCTGTTTTGACCATGCCATTGTCCCCTTAAACTGTTAAGCCCTTTTAGAGACTGTACAACCTCCTTGCCCACTCTTATAATATTGACCCTCATCTCATGGATGCCTTTAGCTAGTGTGTGTGTCTGAAGAGTGGGAGAGCAAGAGAGTGAGTGCTTCTGATTGTGTGTGTGTGTGTGTCTGTGATGTGCATGCATAATATGATCCTGAAGGGCCTGTCCATGATGATAACTGGCTTTATGATGTTGTGTGTTGCTTATGTCTGCAAATACCTGCCAGTAAGAACAACAGCTGGAAAAACCATACACACACATGCACAAACATTCATACACTGATGCATACATGCATACATTCGCACAGATGTGCACACACACACACACAGACACACACACACATTCATACGCTGACACATACATGCATGCATTCGCACAGATGTTAACACACACACTTACACTCACTCACGCACACACTCCATCATGTGTCTGTACCTGTGTCTGTATGCAGTGAAACAGACTGTCATTTTGCCCAGAGCTTTAAAAGGTTTTAGTGTCTAGCTGTGGCTGGACACAGTGGTTAGTTTTTTTTCCTCCTGAACGCTGCGGTCTTTAACTCTCTTTCAGGTTCAGTGAACTCCTTCTCGCGGTCCACTAGATGTCCATTCTGTAGCCTATATGTGCTCTCACAATAAAAAAAAACTCTCTGCGATACATAGCCAGCAAGCCATATAGTATTACAGCCAATCATTATGTAGCTTTAGGAGCCCATCGCAGAGAGAGATGTAATTTAATTGCTTGTTGTGCTCAAATTTCTACAATCATATGCCAGAATTGGCAAGTGGAACGTTCCTTAACAAAGAAACGTAAAATGACCATATGGAGTACAGAATATAAAGCTGTGTGTGTGTGTGTGTGTGTGTCCGTCTGTGTGTGTGTCCGTCTGTGTGTGTGTCCGTCTGTGTGTGTGTCCGTCTGTGTGTGTGTGTGTGTGTGTTTCTGTGTGTGTGTGTTTCTGTGTGTGTCTGTGTGTCCGTCTGTCTGTGTGTCCGTCTGTGTGTGTGTGTGTTTCTGTGTGTTTGTGTGTGTGTGTGTGTGTGTGTTTTTCTGTGTGTGTGTGTTTCTGTGTGTGTGTGTTTGTGTGTGTGTGTGTCTCTGTCTGTGTGTGTGTGTCTGTGTGTGCGTGTGTGTGTTTCTGTGTGTGTGTGTTTGTGCGTATGTGTGGGTTACTACGCACAGAGTAAACCATTAGCCCGGTGACCTTATCAACAGTGTTAGCTTACTTCTCCTTCCTGTGGCCAGCTAGCTGTAATTGTTTCTGGCCCAGAGGCAGAGCACAGTGCAGTGGAAAGCTCCCACTGACCCTGAGTACTCTAACCAGTCCCTACGCTCCACTCTGCCTGGAGAATAGGCCTGTTTGTGTGTGTGTGTGTGTGTGTGTTTGTGCGTGCGTGCACGCCTGTGTTTGTGCCTGTGTTTGTGTTTGTGTGAGCGTGTTTGTGTGTGTGTGTGTGTGTGTGTGTGTGTGTTTCTGTGCGCGTGTTTGTGTCTGTGTGTCTGTTTATGTCTGTGTCTGTGTGCGTGTGTCTGTGCGCTTGTTTTGTGTGTGTGTGTACCTGTGTGTGTCTGTGCTCTAAAGATGCTTCCATGGGCATTTGCACTGGGGTGGCTTGTTGAGGTTTGTGCTGACAACCTGAAACTGTGCATCTTTGCACAACATAAAAACAAAGCTATTGACCATTTTAAAACTATGTAAACAGAAAGAGGACACCAACTAAGGGTGATCAGGAGTGATCATATGCTAGGAAGAGCAGACAGATGTTTCGTGCGCTTGTGTGGTATCCCACGCCACAGGAGAAGGGCTAGAGGGAGTACACGCGTCATTCACTCAGTGGGGTTGCTGTCTGTTGAATGATTTTGGAGAAATATGGCTATTTATTTATTTCTGTGTTTGTTTCTTTGTTTGTGTATGAATATGTGGTTGATGGAAGGAGGCGTCAGAACAGTGACTCAACAAACTGTCTACTTAGTGCCTGAAGATATGTTCTCAGTGACTTTAGACACAGACATGTATTTGTTTGTGTGTGGTTTTCTTGCTGTTTTTGTATTTGTTTTCTGTGTGTGTGTGTGTGTGTGTGTGTGTGTGTGTGTGTGGGCCAAAGGGGGAGAGGGGTAGGTGGTAATGGAAGAGATTGAAGAATAGCATTGAAGAAAAACAAAAAAAACAGTGACTCAAACAGTCCACTCATTCAGTGACTTGAGGCTGCTTGCAAACTCCAATGACTTTATGTGTAACCTTCTAAAAGAAAAGAAAAACATTCCTTATTTACATGTTTATTGAGTTGTTTATTTTCATTTGTCTGCGTGTGTGTATATCTCTATTTATACTGAAGTTGCTCAAAGACCCCAATGACTTGATGATGATATATCGCCTTCAAAAAACACAACCTGGCCTATTTACATGTTTACTGAGTTGTTTTGTTTGTTTGTGTGTCCGTCCGTTTACCACTCGAGCAGGCAGGAGGAGGAGAGCCTGCGGGACAAGATCCGTGCGGACCACGAGCGGGCGCTGCAGGAGGCCAAGGAGAAGCTGCGCAAGTCCAAGGAGGAGCTGCACGCCGAGATCCAGACGGAGAAGAGCAAGGTGGCGGAGGAGCTGAAGCAGAAGGACAATATCGGCGCTGGAGGAGGAGGGGGGCCCAAGCCCCTGCCCCCCGTGCCCCTGCCCAAGCTGGGCGGCATCAACGACGGGGACCCCGGAGACGCCGACGTCAAGGAGAAGAGGGACAAGATACGAGAGGTGAGGAGGGGAAGGGAAGTGTGTGTGTGTGTGCGTGTGTGTGCACGTGCGTGCGCGTGCGTGCGTGTGCGTGCGTGTGTGTGCGTGCGTGCGTGTGCGTGCATGCTTCCTGGTGTGTGTGTGTGTGTGTGTGCATGCGTCGCTGTTGCTCTGTTGGTTGGGGTGTCTGTGTGGGTGTGTCTGTGTGTGGGTGTCTGTGTGGGTGTTGGTGGTCTGATGTTGGCTAATATATATCGAATTGCTTTGACATATGATGCAACAAGATGTATGCTTGCTTGGTGTAAGCCTGTGTGTGTGTGTGTGTGTGTGTGTGTGTGTGTGTGTGTGTGTGTGTGTGTGTTTTTATATGAAAGTAAGTGTTTATGTGAGTTTGCATATTTTTGAAGGGGGCAGTCTGTGGTCTCATGTTGTTGTTTTTTTAATTGCTGTAACATGTGGCGTAGCAAGGTGTGTGCTTGCTTGTTGTTTTTAAAAGGGGCAGTCTGGGATACTGCTGACGCTAATGCCTTGTTTGTTTATGCAAATCTAAGTGTGTGTGAGCGTGCATGTGTGTGTATGTGTGTGTGTGTGTTTTAAGTCTGTCTCATACTTACATCAGTTTTGACTCTATGATGATGATGATGGCTTGATGATGAGATTGGTCTCAAAGCCTTGGCTAAATCTCAGCCTCCACCATGCCTCCCCATCACCCACATTCCCACGCCTCCTCCACTCCTCTCTCCTCCACCTCCTCCTCCTCCTCTTCTTCTTCTTTTCCTCCCCCTCTCCTCTCCTCCACTTCTCCTCCACTCGCTCACTTAATTACCTCCTATCTCTCTCTTGTCGCCGTTGTCTGTTCAAAAACGCCATCACGTCCCGAAGAACAGTTACAGCCTATTTAATCTAAAAGCGCCTTTGTCTCCCACTGGCTGACTCGGCCCTCTCCTTGGGTGTAATCATCTCTGCATTAGTTCCCCCCACTCGCTCTCTTTATCTCTTCTTCTCTCTTTCCCTCTCTCTCTCTCTTTCTTGCTCCCTCTCTTTCTACTTCTTTCCATTTTTTGTTCTCTTTCTCCCTCTCTTTCACACACTGTCTGTCTCTCTCCCACTCCCTCTCCTGCTGTCTCTCTCTCTCTGTCTTTTTTTCCTCTCTCTCCCTTTTTTCTCTTCTGCTCTCTTTCTCCCTTTCCCTCTATCTCTTGCTCTTTTTCCCCCTCTCTCTCTCTCTCTCCCTCTCTTTCTCTCCCCCCCTCCCCCTCTCTCTCTCTGTCTACGTGGAGAATTACAGCCAGTGATGTGGCCATTGGCAGGCTGCCATGTGAATGGGAGTTTTCGAGTCCCCCCCCCCATCAGGGAGAGAAATGCATAATGGCAACGGAGAGATGGGCCCGGGGATGATGAGTAGCTCTCTCTCTCTCTCTCCGCTCTAACAGACTCTTCCTTCTGGCCTGTCAACGCCGGAGCGGAGGAAGGTGATCGCCCATCACCTCTTTTAGGTCCTGTGATTATGGTGATGGTGAGGATGATATGTAGATGATGATGATGATGATTATGATGATGATGGTGTGCCAATATCAATAACTTCAAGTGATGGAATGTGCAAAGTAAGGAAATTGAACGTTTTTATGTCCTAAATGTTGCCAGCCTCTCTTTGACCTGGTGAGTGTGGTACGTGCTGAGAGTCTTCTGCTCTAGAAGGTTCTGCAGAGCTGTGTTCTTGTGTTCCTCTGCTCTAGAATGTTCTGTAGAGCTGTGTTCTGGTTGTCCTCTCCTGTAGAATGTTCTGCAGAGCTGTGTTCTGGTTATCCTTTTGTCTAGAACGTTCTCCAGAGCTGTGTTCTGGTTGTCCTCTCCTCTAGAATGAGCTTTGTTCTGGTTGCTTCTACCGGCCTATCACCTTGCAGTAATGATAATGATGATGATGATGATGAAAGTCATGATGATGATTAAAAGGGTGTTTCTGTCTCGATCAGCCCTTATGGCTCTATGGCATTATTATCAAAAAAAAGATAGTCATAATTATATTTGATCAGCACTGAAAGAATGATTTTTTTTAAAGCAATTATTCATCGACTTTGGAAGCGTTGTGCCTCTGAATCTTATTTAAACTGTGGATTCATATGGCTTGAAATGACAATTTAAAATGAAAAATTAATTTTAAAAAGTGTAAAGGGAGATTTGTGATCTCACCGTTCAACCTGATTGGACAAGAGACATTCCATTAGAGAAGGTGTCCTGGAATTCTGTTGTGCTAGTAATGTGCATTTAATTGCGTGACGTCAGCATTCCATTTCAAGTCAGGAAAAAGAGGTCGATGGTACGGTGGCTCTGAAGTGCCAAACATAACAACAAATGAAAAATACTTAATGAAATGAGACGTCACAATGGAAAAAGAAAAGCAGTAGGGATGAACATGTGGCGTAGAAGTGAGGAATGAGGAAACACATTAATCTCGGGCAGTAGCCTCCCAGTCTGCATGGGGATGATAAATATTGCCTGGCAATGCTCAATGTTTAAAAAACAATTTTTGGGACTGTTTTTACAGGTGGAGAAGCAATAAACGAAATCGGAATAAGAATGAAAGAAAGGAAATAAAAACATTCCGATGCTCTTCATCTCAATTAGTATGCTACATGACTGTTGAGGTAAAGCAATATGACACTCATGCACAACCTTTCATTAACAATCCCACCCCCCCACCCCCCTCAACAGGGCCTTGGGGAGCCATCTTGGTGATAACCCCCCCCCCTCTCTTCCTCTCTCCGTTTCCTCAACTTTGTAAACACGTCACGCATGTGATCACAGTGCATGTGTACCATACGTTATCTGAGTGTGTGCAGCTGTGCATTGCCTATGCACTGTATGGTATTGTATGGCTCTGTGCTAAGCATAGGTAATCTGAATTACAAATGTGTATTTGCTGTACATTATTGGAGTGCATGCTTCATAAGCATAGCCTGAGTCTGTCTTAAAACATAATCTGACTGTATGGCACATGTGTAGGCTGTATTTCCCCATATATTATCAGTGAATGCCACATGAACATAGCTGTAGCAAATCTGAATATATAGCACATGTATTACAGTCTGTGCTGCATAAACATACACTCTACCCCTAGTCAAAGGCTATCTTAAGGAAATGTAATATGAATATTGGCCACATGTATCATGTAAGCGCTTGGCAGGGGAGTCAGCGTGCCTGTGTGGATAGAGAGCCCATTGAAGTGAGTATGCCTACTACAGACTCTGGACTGAGTGAGGGGTTCAAGTCAAGGGTTTGCTCTTAACAGAAGTGCCTCAGAAAAGGATGTCAGGAATGCCCTCTCGTACAGCTAGAAAGGCAGTGGAAGTGGAAATGACCCCCGTGTGTGTGTGTGTGTGTGTGTGTGTGTGTGTGTGTGTGTGTGTGTGTGTGTGTGTGTGTGTGTGTGTGTGTGTGTGTGTGTGTGTGTGTGTGTGTGTGTGTGTGTGTGTGTGTGTTTTAATACTTGTGACCTTGTAATCTCCTTCAGTGTATTTTTAAATGCAAAATAAAAACGGACAGTCCGGTAAGACTGACTGTGTTAGGCTAGTTTATTTTGGAGCTTCTGTGGCAAAGCAGTGACAGTTAGAGTTAGAGAAACAAAACCCAAAAAGAAAGTGTGGTGTACAGCCTCCCCTCCACCGTGTCCTTGAGAGCTCCTCTGGTTCCAAGGACTCCCATGTCCACAGAGGAGAGGAGAAGAGGAGAGGAGAGGAGAGAAGAGAAGAGGAGAAGAGCTGCACTGAGAACAGATCCTGATTAAAATGTCCTTGTGTGAGTGAGTGAGTCAGTCCATTTGCGTGATTGCTGCTCGTGTCTAATTTCCTGACCCCGGCACTAAATAGTCCCAGTGTGATGATGTGGTGAGACCTAATCATCACTGTCCTCCAAAAGTCATGTCATTTAATAATTACCAGAGTTCCCATGGTCAGACGAGGCCTGGTAAGACTTTGTGAATGTGAATGTTTGTGAATGAATCTTGTGAATGTTCTTTCCCCAGTTGTGTTGAAATATTTGTGATAGTCCGGCCTTAGAGACATAATGTGTGGAGATGAAGTTGAAGAGACATGATTCCTCATGAATGGGAGGAAAAAAAAAACATTTTTTGTTAAGTGACTTAATTACACAATATGGCTTAAGGAGACATAATTATGCTCTTAGTAGGTTAGTCATTTACATTGGCATGTGTTGAAATATGTAGAGAAGAATTTTTTTTCTTATTATTTCTTAAATGCTGCCAGTCTCTCTTTGGCCTGGTGAGTGTTGTACATGCTGAGAGTCCTCTGCACTAGAACATTCTGCAGAGCTGTGTTCTGGTTGTTTCTACAGGCCCATCACGTCGCAGTTTGTTTAAAAAAAAAAAAAAAAAAGAACGAAAAATGTCTCTTTCTTCACTCCCCCCTCCTCAGTATTAAACATGACTGCTTGCTCAGATCAAACCCTGGTGCGGGGGAGATGGCAAGGTCACTCATTCCGGTTAAGACTTTTTCCGTCAAAGTCCTGATGCAGGGAGACAGGCAGACACACAGACAGACGTGCACACAGCCGCCTACGCCCCGCCTGCACTTCGGGGATGCCCCCCCCCCAACCCCCCCCCCCCCCCCACCCTCTCCCCGGTTACAGAAGTTTGCCGGAGGCCTAACATCTCAATGCAAGGTCCCGGGGTCGATACTCTCTCTTTCTCGCTCTCGCACCGGCTCTGGCCCACGGCTGTGCCAGACCTAGTGATGAGTGTGTGCCCGGCAGCCATGACAGCACCTCTGTGAGCTTTCGTCATCTCTGCACTGTCTTTTGTAGATGCTTCAAGGGATTGGCGTACTCCGAATACGTCACCACATACTCTCATACTGTGTATGGGAAGTCAGTGATAAAAATTATTACCAGACTGTTGTTTGATGCTGTTGTGTTTGTTGTGTTTGCTTGTATGTGTGTGTGTATATCTCGTTGGCAAGCCAAGTAGTTGAAAGCTTGCTTCTGATCTTGTTGTTGAAAGACATTAGGCTGAAGCCTGGTTCATGAATATTCACACATGCTCAACTTACCCCAGGGAATGAAGTACTCTGATTCTAATTCTTTACATCAGCTGGTAAAACAAGGTGCTGACAGCACCGATGTAATATATGCGATACCCAGATAGAGAGAGAGAACACACACACACACACACGCTCTCACACTCTCTCACACACACACACACACTCTCTCACACACACACACTCTCTCACACACACACACACACACACATAAATGTGTGTATTCTGAAAGTGCCTATACTTGGAATGAGGCATCTGCTAGATAGCCGATTAAAAGTGTAAATGAACAGGCACGCTTACAGCTGCAGGAAGCGTTGATTGCTGTCACAGGCTTGATTGGAAGCCTTTACTCCTGAGCTTTCACTAAGCCTGTACTCTATTGGCCAGCTATTTCCATGTACTTGTTAAAAGTTCTATATATACTTAACAAAATATATCCTTATCTTTTAAAAATGTATTTACTTTGCTTACTTTAACATTGTGATCTTCCCTTTGTTTTATCTGTTGTTAGTCTTTTTATTTATGTTAAAGGAGCACTATGCAAATGTTTTTGAGTTAATTAAACATTTTCATAAGTTGGTAGATGCTTAAATGAGTCATTGCCAGACGAATAAACGCTTCTTCGACCACCCCTGCTGTCTGTATATACAGAACACCAATATCTGTCTGTTCGTTTCGGCACCCTCCTACTCACAAAGTTTCGCATATCATGAGAAGCAGGATCACGTTAAATTCTGAAGAACTTCTGATTTTACTTACCTCAGTGGACATGACTACTTCCGTACACGCCCATTACTGTAATCATTTGAGTTGAAAACATGAGTGGAAGGGAAAACGGTTCATTTTTTACGAGAGTGTCTATTGACTTGGAGACCCAAGGGGAGCTCCATTGAGAAAAAGCACTCAAAGTTGCATAGTATCTCTTTAAACCCATGGATTGCCCATATGCATGAAATATGCCACATGGATAAGGCTGTCTGGCCTTGGCTATGCCAGTGTGTCTTAGCTTGAGCTGAGAGCAGCAGTGGGTGGGCTTGCTTGCCAGCTGTAAGCCTGGTAGACCGTTACTCTGGCCCTGTTCGTCCACTTCTGGGCACAGAAATGCCCGCTGCCGTGTGGAAAGTCTGGGTTTCTGGACACGGCCGTGGCGGGTGAGGCGTGGGCATTGGGCATTGAGCAGGCATGATGTCTTTGGACGAGAGTGTTTGATAATTGCCTTAATGGACGGGAGGGGGACTGGGGGGGCAGGATGTGTGGTGTGGTCCCTGACCACAGATTGCCATCCTGTGTCATACTGGTCTGGGTGGGCTTTTCACACAAAATTACTCAGAGAAATGGCTTTTTAGAGGGGAAAAACAGATGTGTGTGTGTGTGTGTGTGTGTGTGTGTGCGCTATTGGGTAGACAATGAGTCAGCAGAGTTGGTCTGGAATATTAGAAATCTTCCACTTCGAAGTGCCACTACAAGTGATCACTTTCTGCTAACCTTTTTAGATAAAAAATGTAGTTCTTTATCTTTAACTCAAAATTCTCTCTCTCTCCCTCTCTTTCTCTCTCTCTCTCTCTCTCTCTATCTTTCTCTCTTCCTCTCTCTCTTTCTCTCTTCCACTCTCTCACTCTCTCACCATTGCTTTTGCTCTCCCTGTTGTTGTTCCCTTAGGCATTGCAATAAAGGAAAACTGTAGTGAATTGAAGAGAAAAGCAAGCTTGTTACGTTTTTGATCTGAGACACTCTTTACATGCAGTGTTTGAATCTGTAATCCACACAGACGCACACAGATCTGCAAACAGTTTGGCACTCTGCCAAGACTCAAATGGAAATATGATCCACAAAGTTCCCGTCTACATTTTAGTACACTGATATCACAGTAAGCCCCTTACCTTGTAGGATGTCCCCTTGCTTTTTTTTTTCAGGATCGTTTAGAAGGAAGCCATTAAAACATCATCCACAAATGGATGCCAGTGACTTTGACCACAAAAGCAGTCTTTAATCGGTGAAATTGATTTTATTTACGAACAAAATAGTCTGGTCATAAATGTCTCAGCCACATTCCCCATGTAACAGTGTACTGTGTGGTTCTGTTCTGATGTAAACTGTGAGGAACTAAGAATTCCCTGACCATGATTAAAAATACACATGGTGGCCCTTCCTCTGTGTGGCTGTGTGGTTATAACGGTCCAGTCTCAGACATTACCGTATGTAGAAGATTGCAGCATACTGGACGAGGCTCATAATTATACTCCTGATATTTGGACGGTTGGCAGACAGACCCCTGCCTTTTTGCAGTAGAGACTAGAAAAAGTAAAAAAACATTTAGCTATTTTCTTAAAAATAATAACACGCTGCTTTTGTGACGTGTACAAGGAAGTAGTCAATTTGGTACATTTCTCCGACCACACAATTAAAATTCTTAAAGTTTTTTGTTAAAGCCCTACATTGTCAAAGGAAATCGTGTGAATAATATTATTGTTGTTTTATATATATATATATATATGTTGTAATTACACTCCTGATATTTACACTGTTGGCAGACAGAAGACTCCTTTTTGCAGTAGAGACTAGAAAAAGGCCAAGGCTGTTTCACATCACAGCAAGTAGCATACAGGCGATGTCTGTGTAGGAAACATCCCGGAGCTTCTGAGCCCATATGCTAACTGTATGTGACGGCACTGACTGTAGCAATAATATGCCCCCTTTTGTCTACACTGAAACTGTTCAATTAGCCTTCTTGTTGCGTCAACTTCCTCATTTGAAGTAGTTGACTCTCCTCCATGGAATCTTTTAAAGTGTGTACATGAGAGAAAATGCATATGAAATATGTACAGAAATGGAACGCTTTCAAAGCGTGGCATGGCGTCATGCAGCACTGGTCCGCATCGCGTTGCAGTTAGGACATTCCAAAGTGAAAAAACAAAGTAATGGACCTGATTTTGTTGCTAATGTTCGCTCAGAAGGTTTAAAAGATGCACCTTTTTGAGCTATTTTAGGGAACTGGTTAGTGATTAATCTACTGCCCTTTCCGTACCGAGTCAGGCTATTCATCAATTTAGGAGACTTTTGCCAAAAAATGTTAAACTGGAAATAGATACAATATGCTTGGCTGATGGTGGTAGTGTCTCTTGAACTGATGCCTTTTTTGGTGGGGGTAGTAGGGCTTTGCAGCACAGAGAAAATACACTCTGATCAAAATGACATAAATAATGGTTCTTGTAAGACACCAGGGAGGGCAAGAGTGCCAAACCTTTTACATGGATACGCCAGAACATTTCTGAATACACTGCTTTTGTGACTTGTACAAGGAAGGAGTCCATTTGATACATTTCTTAGACCACACAAATAAAATTCTTAAAAGCTTTTTTTAAAAGCTCTACATTGTCTAAGGAAATGGTATGAATAATAGTACTGTTGATGGAGATATTAACACACACACACACACACACATATTAGTTGTAACACACCCTAGCACACCCTAGCAACTATTACGTGTTCAGACGTCTCTGTGCTTGGATACTTAGATGGCTAAGATGGCCTGATTAAGTGGCGGGAGACCTTATCTATGACTGACATGTCTGCCGTGACTCACCCTTCCAGTCCAGTTGCTATGCGAGAAGGCTTTGTTGGCAATGGCAACCGTCTCTTGTCTAGTGGAGGTTTCATAACATTGTTTATGTAAGATTGTGAGTGTTTTAGATCTTGCACTGTTACAGGATTCATATGTGAGAGAGGACACACACACACACAGGATTCATATGTGAGAGAGAGGACACACACACACACACACACGGACACGCATGCACACACACACACACACACACACACACGGCTCTTTTACCATCTCTCCTGCTTACACATATGGGATGTTATGTGTGTGTGGTGTGCGAGTGTGGTGTGTGTGTGTGTGTCTCTGAGGTGTATGTGTGTGTGTTTCCATGTCCTATGGAGCAATGTGGCATCTGCCAGACAGGAGGGGTTCTACGTCCCCCTGAGAAACAAGCCCTAATGACATGGTGAGCACTGAAAGGTGTGTGTGTGTGTGTGTGTGTGTGTGTGTGTGTGTGTGTGTGTGTGTGTGTGAGCGTGTGTGTGAGCGTGTGTGTGAGCGTGTGTGTGAGCGTGTGCGTGTGCGTGTGTGCGTGTGCGTGTGCGTGTGCGTGTGCGTGTGCGTGTGCGTGTGTGTGTGTGCGTGTGTGTGTGTAGGGCTCCAGCACACATGCAGTGAGACCCCAGTGCTATGCCATCTGGTGTTCACCACTGGGGCTCTTTAACCCTATACATCACACACTGTCTCACCACATACACCACTTGAAGACGTGTGTGTGTGTGTGTGTGCGTAGGGCTTCTCAATGGTCTACATTACACACCCCCCCACCACACGACTCTCACTGACTCACACACCTCCTGTGTGAATCCGTAGGGCTTCTCACCATTCTACGTCATACACAGCATTACTGCTTTCTCACCACACACACACACACACACACACAC